>CM040121.1:96309419-96879173 GCA_022559845.1 Amorphophallus konjac
GTCATGCACCGACGCCAACTCAGGAGGTAACTGCAACCGGTAAGCAACCTCACCGATGCGTTCCACAATCGCGAAAGGACCAATATAGCGGGGACTCAGCTTCCCACGTCGTCCAAAACGCATCACCCCCTTCATTGGAGAAACTCTCAAGAACACATGATCGCCCACGGCGAACTCGAGGGGCTGCCTCCTACGGTCAGCATAGCTCTTCTGCCGACTCTGGGCCGCCAACATGTTCTGACGAACCAGGTGCACAACATCCACACATTGCTACAACCAATTCCGGTCCCGTCAAAACACGCTCACCCACCTCAAACCAATCGAGTGGAGTCCGACAAGGACGCCCGTACAATGCCTCATAAGGAGCCATGCCGATGCTCGAATGATAGCTGTTGTTATAGGCAAACTCCACCAACGGTAGGTGATGAATCCAACTCCCCTGCCACTCCAGGTAGCAGGATCTCAGCATGTCCTCCAAAGTCTGAATGGTCCTCTCAGACTGACCATCTGACTGTGGATGATACGCTGAGCTAAATGCCAACTCCGTGCCAAGCGCTCGCTGGAAACTCCTCCAGAATCTAGAAGTGAAGCGCGGATCCCGATCTGACACGATCGAAATGGGAACCCCATGCAACGGAACGATCCGCTCCACATAAAGACGAGCCAACTTAGGCACGCTCCAGCTGACCTTGACCTGTAGCAACCGAGTCACCTTCGTCAGCCGATCCACCAGCAACCAAATACTGTCCTGCCCACTCGAGGTTCTTGGCAACCCCACCACAAAATCCGTGGTCACATGGTCCCACTTCCAAGCAGGAACATCCAAGGGCTGGAGAGTACCTCCTGGTCGCTGATGCTCCGCCTTCACCTGCTGACAGATTAGGCACCTGGCCACAAATTCGGCAACATCTCTCTTCATGCCAGGCCACCAGAACTGCCTCCGCAAGTTCCGATACATCTTCGTCGCACCCGGGTGTACAGTGTACCTGCTCCCATGAGCCTCGCGTAACACCGCACGACGAACCTGCTCCTCAGCTGGGACGTACAACCTGCCACGAAACCTCGCAGCACCGTCCTCGCCGAGCTCTACGTCAGCCATAGCCAAAATCCGGGGCAACTCAGGGTCCGCATGTTGAGCCTCTGTCACCTGACGACGGAAAGCAGGAGTGACAGTCAGACTCGCAAGCACAGCCAACCCTGGCTCCTGGGGAATCTTGAGCCTGAAAGATACCTCGGGCACTTGTTCCCAGAGCCTCCACCTCCTCAACATCAAGGTACTGACTGCAACCTTTCGACTCAAGGCATCAGCGACGACATTCATCCTACCTGGCTGATAAGACAGGGTGAAGTCATAGTCCTTCATGAACTCCATCCAACGCCTTTCTCTGAGGTTCAGGTCCTTCTGCGAGAACACGTACCTCAAGCTCTGATGGTCAGTGAACACCTCGAACTTCTCACCGTACAGATAATGCCTCCAGATCTTCAGCGCGAAGATCACAGCCACCAACTCAAGGTCATGGGTAGGGTAGTTCTCCTCGTGAGGCTTTAGCTGCCGAGATGCATAAGCCACCACTCTACCATGCTGCATCAGAACAGCACCCAGTCCAACGCCGGAAGCATCTGTACACACCACGAAACCTCCCGATCCAGAAGGCAAAACCAACACCGGAGCCGAGGTGAGCAATCTCTTCAGCTCCCTGAAGCTCTGCTCACACTCCTCGGACCAAACGAAAGGTATATCCTTCCGCGTGAGCCTAGTCATCGGGGTCGCAATGCGGGAAAAATCCTGGATAAACCGACGATAATAACCCGCAAGCCCCAAGAAACTCCGGATCTCCGTCACCGACCTCGGCCTCGGCCATTGCATCACAGCCTCGACCTTGGCGGGATCCACGGAAATGCCATCACCAGAAATCACGTGCCCCAGAAAGTGCACCTCGCTGAGCCAAAACTCGCACTTGCTGAGCTTCGCATACAACTGGTGATCTCGCAACGTCTGCAGTACCACACTCAAATGGTACGCGTGCTCCTCCGCAGACCGCGAATAAACAAGGATGTCATCCACAAAGATGACCACAAACTGGTCCAAATACGGATGAAACACCCTCTGCATCAAGTCCATAAAGGCAGCTGGGGCATTGGTGAGCCCAAACGGCATCACCAGAAACTCATAATGCCCGTACCTCGAACTGAATGCAGTCTTCTCCACATCGGACTCACGAATTCTCAGCTGATAGTAACCTGACCGTAAATCAATCCGCGAGAACACTCGCGCAGACTGAAGCTGGTCGAACAAGTCATCGATCCGCGGCAACGGATACTTGTTCTTAACGGTCACTTCATTCAGCTGCCGATAGTCAATGCACAGCCGCAGACTACCGTCCTTCTTCTTCACAAACAACACGGGCGCACCCCAAGGGGAAAAGCTAGGACGAATGTACCCCTTGGCCAACAGTTCCTGCAACTGCGCCCTCAACTCCCTCAACTCAGCGGGGGCCATACGGTAGGGAGCCTTCGCCAAAGGTCCCGTACCAGGTACAACCTCGATCACGAAATCGATCTCCCGCTGGGGAGGTAATCCAGGCAACTCCTCAGGAAAAACATCGGGAAACTCGCACACCACCGCGATGTCCTCGACATCCGGCTCCATCCGGTCAGACACAACCACTGACGCGAGAAAACCCTGACAACCTGAATCAAGCAACCGACGGGCTCGAATAGCAGAGATAAGGAATCGAGAAGAGGTGGAACGGATACCTTGGAAATAGAAGGTCCTCTTGCTCGGATGCTGGAAGTAGACCCTCTTCATTCCACAATCCACCGCCGCTCCATGAGTCTCGAGCCAATCCATGCCTAGAATCACATCGTAATCCCGAAGCTGCAATGCATACAACCTGCCTGGCATACTCCGCCCATCGATCCACACCGGAACCTGGTCGAAGCAATACGGAGTGACCATAAAGTCACCTGAAGGCAACTCCACTGCCAAATCACAAGACAACTGGGTCACCGGCTCCTCGACGCTCGACGCGAAATTCTCCGAAATAAACGAATGAGACGCGCCAGAATCAAAAAGAACCCGAGCCGCACAACCCAAAATCTGAACGGTACCTTCCACGAGCTGCGACGCCACTGCCTCTGCCCTGGTCAAGTGCGTGATCTGGCCACGAGCTCTCTGCTTGCCTCCCACACTAGCTGACCTGGGTAGCGGCGGATACTGTCCCTGCTGCTGCTGTTGCCTCAGCTGCTGGGGAACCTGCTACTGCGGCGGTCTCTGAGGACAGTCGCGCGCCATATGCCCTGACTGGTCACACCGGAAACAGATGATCGGCGCCGTGCACTGCCTGCCTGGGTGGGTCCCACCACACCGTGGACAAGGTCCTCGCGATCCACCCACCGATCCCTGACGCTGCAAAGGAAATGGCTGCTGCACACTGCCCGATGAAGCCTGCCCCTGATCCTTGGACTTCTTACGGAAATTCTTCTTCAAGAACTTCTTGACCTTCGAGCCGAAGGACGCAGATCCTGCCACTGACGCTGCCGGTGCCGGTACTCCTGAACCACCCGACGCATGCTGGAAGAAACCCTGCTGCTGGGTAGCCGACTGCTGGCTGCGACCTGACACGGACTGCCCCTGGCTGATCGGTCCTCGAGTCCTCTGCATATCCATCTCCAAGGAAATCGCAACACGAGACGCTGTCTCTAGATCAGTGGCCCCATTCGCGATCAAGTGGTGCCTCAGCTCCAGCCTCAAGCCCTGCACAAACTACGTCGTCCTCACCCTCTCATGCTCCATGATATGAGGTGCGTACCGACCCAACTCGACAAATCGGGCCCTGTACTGCAACACGGACATGTCACCCTGTACCAGCTCCAGAAACTCCCGCATCCGCTGCGTAGCAACGACGTCTGGACAGTACGTACGCTCGAAAGCACTGACAAAGTCATCCCACTCGATCTGCTCAAGTGGACGAAGCTGAAAGGACGTCTTCCACTCGAAAGACCACCACCTCCGAGCCGTACCCTGCAACTGGTTGTAGGCCAACACCACTCTGTCCTCGGCAATACTCTTCGCAGAACTGAACACCCGCTCCATCTCATCGAGCCAATCACGAGCCGCATCAGGGTCTGCCTGGCCGCTAAAGTAAGGTGGATGGAACTGCATGAAGTCCGTCACTGCTCGGCCCGGCCCACCCCTGACTGACGAGCCCTCAGTAGCCTCTCCGCCAAACTGCTGAGACATGAGATGGTACATGCCACGGAAGAAATCCTCGGCCCCCGGAGCTCTCGCAGCATCCGCGGCCTCGGTAGCCCCCGGTGGCGCTCTACTATGCTCCTCCTGGTCCCTCTGCCGGACCTCCTGCTGGATCTCCTGACCTCCAGCCGACTGCCCCTGCTGAGAGCGAGAACTCCTCCTCGGCGCCATCCTCGCTCCTGAAGCACAAGACAGAAAACACGGAAACGGCAATGTCAGAATAAAACACGCGGAGCCCAAGGCCAGCGTCACCTGTACATCATCGCCATGGACTAGTGGACCACTACAATTACCTATGATTCCCATGTAATTCCATAACCGCGCTCTGATACCAGCTGTAACGACCCGAGAATCCGATTACCGGGAAGGCCCGATAACCCGAGACTCGCACCGCCACCCACGAGTCCGAAGACTCGGAAGGGTTAAAAGGATGGTGTGGAAACTACATAGTTATCACAAGTAATTGCAGAAATTAAACAGTTATGATATTAAGCAGGAAATGAAATAACATTTTACATGGTCCACAATAGAAATAACAACAATAACCGTAGTCCACAACTAGTACAGTGACAAGGAGAAAAGTACAGCTACACGGGGCATACCCCGGCTCTGACCTCTGGCACTACCTCTGGGCACCCGCACCACGCTGCGCTCCTGACGCGCTCCCCGAAGGTGGCGTCTCACCTGAAACACGGTGAAAACACGCAGGGAATGAGTCTCGGAACAAGACTCAGTAGGGATCACTCGAACCCTACCTCGTAAAACGAGAAACCACTACTCTAGCGGTAGGGAAGTACCTCGGAAAGGAAAGCCCTGTACTCTATAGAACTAGACCCTAACGGCACGCAAACCGACACACGTGCCACGGTACGAGAAGACCGAAACTCAATGGTCGAACCGTCAAAACCCGAAGGTCGGAAACACTCGACTGACAGTCTGTCACTCCGTACTCGACAGGAGTACCACCCACTAGAAGCACAGCCGGCAGCGTCCCCTGACGTCTTACACCGCACTGCAGGTGAACCGCCTGACGTGGTAGGTCCTACCTGAGGCGCAGACACCGAAAAGTAACTCACAACAAGTGACTAGCTGGGGTCACGCCCGTCGACGTGGGTCCAACCGCCCCCAACCACGTGTGCACACACAGACCACGCGTCCTAGGTCTGGCCCTCTGACAGGTTTTCCCCCGCAGCTGGACTCTGGCTAAGACGAGGAGCCTACGGAAACCGGTCCACAAACCGTCTCGAAAGGTGGGTGCCCGTACACCACTCCCGGGTGAGACCAGCACCGCGTACTGGTGGGCTACAACTAGTGGAGGGTCGCTAAAGGAGTAGACTCTCGAGTCACGGAAAACAACGCCCAAGCCCGACAACGTGTGGGAATCACCCCACGCACTAGTCCCGTCACACGGAGACCACGGTCGGAGAAAAGTAAGGTTGTCACCCTCATGGGGCAACTCAGGAAGTGGCGGTCTACCCTCAGACCGTCACTGCCAAATGGCGGTCCACTCTAGGGCCGTCACTTAAAATGGCGGTCTAAGGCGGACCGTCACCCAACACGGGGGGAAAGGGAAGTAACGGCCCAGGCTCAGTGCGTTACACGGATGTAACGCACTTAGCCTAGCGCGTTACACGCCCCTCCACGGCACAGATTCAAAAAGGGATGTAACGGCCCTACCCGGGCGCGTTACTCACATGTAACGCACCTGAACCAGCGCGTTACATGGCCCTCACGCCTGGGGTAAACACAGGAAGTAACGCTCCTGCCCCAGGGCGTTACACGCATATAACGCACCTAGAGTGGCGCGTCACATGGCCTGACCCCCAACGGTCAAAACCAACGGTCGAAAAGCATGTGACGGCCCAGCCCAGGGGCGTCACTAGCAAACGGCGGCCAGTCGCAGGACCGTTACAGCCCTCGACCCCAAAGGCCAACACCCAGGGAAGTAACGCACCCCTCTAGGGGCGTTACAAGCATGTGACGGTCACTGGAGTGACCGTCGCTTGCCCCAGAGCACGCTACGGCGGGAAAACCCCAAAAACACCTACCACGCCCCCGTACCTCCACCGGAGAGGGGGGAAACAAGGGGGAAGACCCCTGGGGACCCCTAGCATGCATCTAAGCCACCAAAACATAGAATCATGGGCTAAAACCATAGATCGGGCGGCTCACCCCCAAAACATGGAAAAACCCCAAAAATGCCCAAACATGCCTCTCTCGGCCTCCCCGCGGCCTACAAACCACGGAAAAGAACGGCGAAGAGCTAGGGAACGTCACCCTACCTCAATGGAGCGAATGCTCCGCCGGATCGTCCACGAATCGCGAAGAACGCTCGAAAACCCTCGTTCTTCCTTAAGCTTCCCACGCTCGCCGCACGCCCCCACGACCGCCTCGCCGCCGCCCACGTCACCGCGCCGTCGCCCCGCCGCCGTCTGCAGCCGGAGGGGAGCTCGCCGTGGCCAACCGGGAGGAAGAGAGGGAGAGGGAGGGAGACACGGTGGAGGAGGAAGGAGGAAGAAGAAGATGGTGTGGGAGAGAGAAAAGAAAAAGGGTTTTATAGAAAAACCCGGAAAATGCAAAAAATACCAAAAATTAGGAAATTACACCCCCACGATCCTCGGAACGTACCGATCGCAACGGTACCACTCGTGCCCGTGTGAGCAGCCCGGTTCACCCGCAGCGAGCGTCCGAAGAGAAAAGCCGAAACCCGCGCCGGAAATCGGAAATCACGCACGGAAAAGCCGCGGAACGCCTCCGGGCCTCCGAAATGACTCCGGATCGCGCCGATCCGAACACGAAAGATGTCCGAAACGAAATTTCGAACACAACAGAGCCGAACGCTCCGAAAACCAGATCCGGGACCCACGAAGAAGGATCCGAAAGGTCTGGGATATTACAATCTACACCGGCCCTAAGGCTGCAAGGAGGGAATATGGGGAGCTTCAACGGCTATCCTTGATCCCCAAGCATCTAAGCTCTAATGTCCAAAGGGTGGTAAGCTTGCATGACTTCATCCAAAGTTCAGATTTTTTTGCTGCACTTTAATTTTCTTCACAACCTTCCTTCTTCTTTTCTTCTTTTCTTCTTTAAGCCTCTTCCTGGCCCAAGGTGTTACTCCAACCTGAAGTGGGTGGCTCCCATGGTAAAGGCACTCCCTTTAGAGGTGGTATCAATCCTCAAAGCATGGCACCTCCAACCCCTCTTGGTTCTAGGCAAAAACTTCCAGAAATTGTCTTTGGATTGGCCATGCCTTTCAGCCCTTGTGGAACTGTGGCATCCACAAACTCATACCTTCATCTTCCCCTCATTTGAAGCAACCGTCCTATTGGAGGAGGTAGAGACCTACCTAGCCCTTCCTAAGACTAAGGTGGGGGATGAGGATCGGGTTTGTTATACAATAGAACCTATTGATCCGTCCTTGATCTTAAGCGACTTCATTCATAACCCAAAGGACGTGCGGACCATGATCAGCCCGCGCCACATTCACTTGATCCATATGGCACAATGGATAGTGTCTCACTGTAAAAACAAGTGGGAGAGACACGAAGCAATAGCCAAGGCGGTGGCGGTTTGCTTGTGCGGGGTCTTCCTTTTCTCCACAACCGACCACCTCTTAGATATCCAAAATCTTAGCATTATTAGTGGACTGTGGCGGGGTATGTCTATTTCTCAAGCGGTCCTATCATATCTCTATGAAGGACTAAGCTCGGCTTGCCTTGGAGGGCCTTTGTTCGGTTCCATGATACTCCTCGAGTGTTGGATAGGAGTGAGAATCAAATTCCTTCCCAAGGAAGATATAACTTCGGCGAGCCGGATCTTCGGGAGTCACCCTCTCTTCTTCATTGGAGGGGCTTTTGGATATTCTTCTCATGTTGAATGCAGGACGGCGGATAAGAAAACTCGGGATGAATGGCGCCTCTTCTTCAACACTTTGCCTCTTGAAAAGTTCATCATGCGACCAAGCGTTCTTCGAAGCATTCTTCTTAAAATACCGCGGCGTCAAGGCCTGGACCTCCAGCTGGTTGGAAACACTACCATGGCGATCTACAACCCGCACCGATGCTATCTTCAGATCGGATTACCTCGAATCAGCGTTTCTGCACTATCACACTACCCTCCCCTTCTACCTAGGAAGATGGGGACCGAGGAAGATGAAAGAGCGATCCGGAACGCGCTGACCATGTGGGAGATCAGCAAGGTGCGTCCGTGGCAAGCAGAAGTTGAAGAAGATGACGAAGCACGCCGAGAATACTTGAAAGAGTTGAGAAGAATCCGCCCTCTTGCGGATAAGAAGTTGAATGTACCTTGATTTTCTTTTGCTTATGAAAGATGTCATGAGATTGCCACTCAGAACTTGGTTTATCATGAATTATATTTTATTAAGCTTGCTTGAACGAGATGATATTGCCTTAATTGAAAGGACTTGAGTTGTGTGCTTCGGAAGACTAGATTGATGTGAATAATCAGAGTTTCTGGGGGGAGTAACGGATGTACCAAGGGCCGTTATAATTTAACAACGGTCTTACGATGGACCGTCAGAATGGAGGCAGGGAGGACCTGATTTCTGAAGGAAGCGACGGAGAGGATTGGGTCCGTCATAAGGAAGAGACGGTCCTATCCCAGACCGCCACAATGTTGATGGTCGCAAGAAATAGGGCTCAAGCTAAAGGGAGAGTAACGGTCCGTGAATGGTCCGTCACACGGAAACAGCGGCCTGAGACTGATGCGTTACCTGCCTTGAACCTGCATAACTGTGAGTTCTGGCTTTTGAACTGGCCCCTGCATTCTGCACACACTTAAATATGAGACAAGTTAGATCCGTTCTTAGACTCAACCCCTTGCCTTGGAGCAAGTTAGATAATGACCGTTTCTTGATATTTGGTCAAGGGGTGGAGCCTTATTAAATAGGCGGAAAACAAAAACAATGCATGTTATGCAGATGATGGAAGTATTGAATGCTTTTGATTTTTGAAAATATTTGATTTGTTTGGATTTTTGAAATTTTTGATTTGTTTGGATTTTGAAATATTTATTGTTTTTTGGATTTTGGAAATATTTGTTGTTTTTGGATTTTTGAAAATATTTGTTGTTTTTGGATTGTGGAAATATTTGTTGTTTTTAGATTTTTGGAAAACCAGTGCCTCTCTAGCAACACGAGACCTCCCTTGTTTTATCTTGAGTCTCGAGACCAGCGTTCAATAGCGTGGCAACCCCTGGCCGAGACCTGATCATCGTGACAGTGTTTTTGCCAAAGTCATGCCTAGGGTGCTCGTCTCAAAAAAAGAACATGGGGGGTAAGCTTAGGCCAGATATGGAAGTTTTTAGAACTTGATTCCCTCACTGTGCAACCTTATTAGAGATTTGGTCTGTTGTGCCGGGGCTTTTTATGTCCGTCATCGAACCTTTGTCCACTTAGGCATGCATGCGACCGGGCTCATAACGTCCCGCGGGGAACTGTATTGCCACTCTTGTCATGCCTAATTTTTTTTCTTTTGAGAGTTTTTGAGAATTCATTCACAGACCTTGAGATGATGCTTTTGATTTCATGGTAAAGAGCACTCCTTTGTTTTCTTTTCTTTTCTTTCTTGTGGAGTCAGGTCATAACGGACTTGCCCCTATTTGAGACCTCTTCTCGTTAGGGAGTTTGGATCGGTTGTCGCCTTCTTATTCACTCCTTGCCCCTGGATGCAGCCGAAGAATGAAACGTACAGGGACTTTGACTTTCCCCCAAAGCATGGCCGAGGAAAAACGGTGTCTCTTTAAGCAAGGAACCCGACCAGGGGCGTCGTGTAGTGTGTGTTTGCCTTACTCAAGACTCTCTTTTGAAGATAGGGAGGCAGTTCTTATTGCCGTAAAAGCACATGGTTTAGATTTTTAAGGAAAGAAACGCTTAAGATACAACCCATTCCACGGGTGAGAGAGCTCCTCACCTTCCGCGTTTACTAAACGATAAGCATTCCCTGGATAAGCTTCTTTTATTACGAACGGCCCCTCCCAGTTAGGTTGCAATTTGGACCTAGGACCTGCAGACCGAATGAATTTACGTTTCAAAACCATTTCACCCTTACAAAATTTTCGTTCAATTACCTTCTTTTGAAAATAACGCGAAACTCTCTTTTGATAAACAGATACGTGATCGGCCGCATTCATCCTCTTCTCATCTAGGAGTTCCAGTTGGACCAGCAACGCCTCTCGACGTTCATCGAGATTAAGTTCCTTATCGAGCTGTACTCTGAGTGAAGGGATTAAGATCTCATATGGGAGCACCGCCTCCATCCCGTAGGTTAGAGAATAGGGAGTTTGTCCCGTAGGAGTACGGACGGAGGTGCGGTAAGCCCACAGAGCTTCCACCAATCTTTCAGGCCAATCAGAAAATTTATGTGCTTCGCATGTTTTCTTAATGATTTTAAGAAGGGTTTTATTAGTGGCCTCGACTTGACCGTTGCCTTGAGGGTAATATGGAGATGAATGATGCAGTGTAATTTTGAACTTCTTACAGAGGTCTTTAAGCTCCTGGGAGACGAACTGGGGTCCGTTGTCGGTGATGATACTGCTTGGCACTCCGAACCGCGAGATGATATTTTTCATGATAAAGCGGCACACCGTCGTAGCTTTGATCTCTGCGTACGCCTCGGCTTCGGCCCATTTGGTGAAGTACTCAGTTGCTGTGAGAATGAAGGATTTCTGCTTGGCCTGAGAATTAGGATCACCGAGTGGGCCGATGACGTCGAAAGCCCACATAGAGAATGGCCAAGGAGCGGTCATAGGATGAAGAGATGAAGCTGGAGAGTGGATTTTATCAGCGTGGAGTTGGCATTTAAGACACCTCCGGACATAGAGGGAGCAATCTTCCTCTAGAGTGGGCCAATAGTAGCCCTGCCTAAGGATCTTCTTTGCTAGAGCCTGGCCATTGACATGACCTCCACACTCACTAGAATGGGCTGCTTCAGCCACCTTCCAAGCTTCTACATCATCTAGGCATCTCATGAGCATTCCATTAGTAGCGCGCCTGTACAGTTCTCCTGCAATGATAGTGTACCTTGCGGCGGCTCTTCTTATTGCTTTGCGCTGCTCAGCTCTTGCCCCTTCTGGGAATGCCCCTTCTTTGCAAAATAACTCGATTTCATGATACCAAGGCAATTCTTCTTCGTCCAGAATCTCCTCTAGTTCTGCTAATGAAACTTCCTTGAGATCCTCCTTCTCAACTTTCGCCTCTACAGATTTCCTAAGGTTGGTGAACCAAGGATCCTAGAGAGAGGGTGCGTCCAATCTCTGGAAGACGATGGTCTCAGTACTACGACTGAGGGGGAAGGACAAGGAGGAAGCAAGAGATGCCAAAGCATCAGCTAGAATGTTCAAAGAACGAGGAGTATGGATATAGATTAGCTTGCGGAATCGCTTAGCGACGAGCGTGACCAAATCTTGATAAGGTTTGAGCTTAGGGTCACGAGTACGGTAAGTTGACAGAACTTGCCGTAGGACGAGCTGAGAGTCTCCTATAATGTTCAAATAACGCGCGCCTAAGAGATAGGCGTGCTTCAAGCTAACCAGGAGAGCCTCATACTTAGTGATGTTATTGGTAGCAGGAAATCGAAGTTGATAAGCGAAGGGGATGGTTACTCCCTCAGGAGTAAGCAGGACAGCACCGATCCCTTGGCCCTGTGAGTTAAGCGCACCATCAAAGTGCAGAGACCAGAAGGGATGCTGAGAAAGGACAGAGAGATGCTCATCAGGGAAATCGTCCTGAATAGAGTCGGTGTGAGAATAGGGAGATGTGCAAGATGCTCAGCGTTGGCATATCCTTTGACTGCCTTCTGAACGACAAAGGTGATATCGAATTGAGAGAGGAAGCTCTGCCAGCGAGCTAACCTACTAGAAAGAACGGGCTTTTCTAAGAGATAACGGATCGGGTCCATTCTAGAGATCAGCCTAACTGGGTGGGCGAGGAAGTAATGTTTAAGCTTCTGAACTACCCACACTAAGGCGGCACAAGTCTTCTCCATAGCGGTGTACCTGGATTCAGCTGGATTAAACAACCGAGAAAGATAGTACGCAGCCCGCTCCTTTCCTTCGTCATCCACTTGTGCTAAAACCGCCCCTAGGGAGTCCTCAATGACCGAGATGTATAGGATCAGGGGTTTCCCAGGGACAGGAGGTTGCAAAACCGGGGGATTGGATAGATATTCTTTGAGGTCCTCATAGGCCTTTTGACAATCTTGATTCCACTCGAACTTGACCCCCGCCTTGAGTAATTCATAAAACGGACGGCACCTTTGAGAATGCTGGGATATGAATCTTCTAATGAATTGCAATCTACCAATCAGTCCTCGAAGTTCCGTAATGTTCTTTGGCGGAGGCATATCCATGACGGCCTGTGCTTTGTTAGGATCAATCTGGATCCCCCGTTTGCTCACTATGAAACCTAGCAGCTTCCCCGAGGAGACTCCGAATACGCACTTCTTCGGATTCATCTTTAGCTTGTACTCCCTGGCTCTCTGCAGCACTTTAGCCAAAATAGAGGGGTGTTCTTCCTTTGATCTTGACTTCACCAAAATGTCATCCACGTAAGCTTCCATATAGATGTGCATCATGTCGTGGAAGATAGCCATCATCGCCCTTTGATAGGTGGCGCCTGCGTTCTTTAATCCAAAAGGCATAACTACATAGCAGTATGTGCCCCAGGGCGTGGTGAAGGAAGTTTTCTCTTGATCTTCAGGAGCGAGACGGATCTGATTATAGCCCGAGTACCCATCCATGAACGATAGAGCTTCGTACCCGGCAGTGTTATCAACAAGGACGTCTATATGAGGCAGCGGGAAATCATCTTTAGGACATGCTTTGTTAAGGTCCCTGAAATCAATGCATATGCGCACTTTTCCATCCTTCTTGAGGACAGGGACTATGTTCGCCACCCACTGGGGATATAAGACTACTCTGACGAACTTGGCCTTGTATAACTTATCGACTTCTTCTTTGATCCTTAAGGCCATGTGGGGGTGAAATCTTCTTGACTTTTGTTTAACAGGCGTTGCCCCTGGTTTAAGCACGAGTCGGTGTTCCACTAAGGAGGGGTCAAGACCTGGCATGTCCTCATAAGACCAGGCGAAAGAATCGATGTACTCTCTCAGTACCTTGATTAGATCCTCTTCTACCTGTGGAGGGAGATTAGCTGAAATATTGATAGGCCTTGGGTCTTCTTCTGTTCCCAAGTTGATTTCCTTTGTAGGTTCATCCACCGCCGTCGACGGCTGGTCGAATCTCTTTAATCCTTATGCATATAAGTCGGCAGTGTCATCTACGTTGCTATCTTCATCTATTGGATCCTTCTCATCCAGAACCTCATAGACGCCTAATCCGTCATCGCTCCACACCCCTTCTATTTCCTCTTCATCTTCAATCGCAATCGCCGTGGCGACGAATTCTGGGCACTTCAAAAGAGCATGACACCGCTGAGCTAGATCTTGCAAGAACCTATCAGGAATAGATCGGGAAGGATGCGCAAGCGAGCGCGGCTCAGGAGAGGAAGGGTTGAACGACCTAGAACAAGACCCTACTTCTTTAGACCTAACTGACTCTACTTCTCTAGACTCGCTAGACCCTAACTCTGACCTAGGAGAGAGGAAGCTTAATGGAAGGGAAGGAGCAGGGGACTCGTGCCCCTGGGACGAGGAGGATGGAGACAGGGCAGCGTAATCTTCCACTGAAATCTCCGTTTTAAATTTGACGTTTTTTTTTGGAGATCAGTAGAGACTATGCAGCACGACGGAGGAGGCGGGAGCTGCATAGGGAACAGCTCAGGAAAGATGCAATCGAAAAAAATATCACAAGAGGAGGAACCCCACATCTCGTGGATTTGAGAGTTAAAAAACGGAGGGATGGGAAAAGCAGGCAGATTAATGGGGCAGCGAGGCCCGTAAGCAGGAGGATTGATTGGAATCTGGAATGGATCACTGAAGGAGGGATTAATCATAATCGGATGAGGACGGGGTACAAACCCCTTCAGCTGGATCATGTACTGAAAATGAGAGGGAGATAGAGAAAGAACAATCAGCGAGCTCCCTTCTTTCTTTGAATCATCACCAGGCCGCTTCTTCGGCCTCCATTGCATAGGCTGAACCTTCTGTGGCTTCTGGCTGCCTCTTTCACAAAACAGCCCCTGGAGGGCCCAGCTGTAGTCGATCACATCGTCATTTAGCCCCCTTGGCAACGGGGGTGGACTGGTGACTGGACAAACCGTGTCGGTTTCTGACTGGACTGGCTTCGCAGCTAACGTGCCCGGCTGTGGGGGCCCTCTGACAAAATGCTGACGGTAATCCCAGGTAAGCGGCCCAGAGTCACCCATCATTGATAATGCTGTCTCCTTGTAACCGAGACCTCGTCTGCCCATTTTTCTTCCTTTTGGTATGGGCTTGGTCATCCCTTGCAGCTGTGCACCGAGGCCTCTCCCCGGTTGATAGCCCAGTTTCAATATGATATTCCACCCCTTTGAATCTCGGATCTGTGGCTTCACTTTGACATTGACCGGGGTAGTGACGGGCTTAGGAGTGGTGTACGCCCAAGGAAAGTTTAGGTCTAGCACTGATAGCACGGGCCGGCTGCTTGGCCAGAGAGTAGGAAGAATCTGTTCAGAGATGGCCTTCACTGACGGTACCGTGGATAAACTTTGAACTTTGACGACCCTCCCTTGAAAAGGGAATTTAATGCATTGGTGCGCGGTAGAGGGCACGGCGCCAAGTGTGTCGATCCAGGGACGACCCAAGATAGCCTTGAACATAGGGTCGATATCAAGTACATAGAATTCTACAGCCATGGAAAGAGGCCCGAGCTCAGCCTGAATAGTGACTACACCGTGACATGCCCGCCTTGAGTTGTCGTATGCTGCTATAGTGGTGGGGGTAGGCCGTAGTAACTCCTCAGATATATTGCAGGCTCGGAGAGTGCTGAGGGGGCAGACATTAATTGAGGCCCCAGTGTCGACCAGTGCTGCTTCAACGTCGACTTTGTTCAAAGTAATTGTTATGCAGAGCGGCATTTGCCGAGCCCCCGGAGGTGCAAGCTCGGTCTCAGAGAACGTGATTGCCGGCCCTTTAGAGATAGTTGCTAGTGCCGTTGGTAGACTGTCGACTGCCATGTCTTCACTAACCATGACCTTCTGCAAAAAATCCCTCAGTGCATCTTGATGGAGAGTGGACCTCTTGATTAACTCCAGCACAGATATCTTGGCGGGTGCTCGATCCAGATGATGCAGTAAATCATATTGAGTCCCCGGTAACGGTTCAGCTTCCTCTTGCTCAGCCACCGGTTGGGAAGACTGGGGATTGCTAGTAGTGGCGTAGTTCCGATGGAACATCTTCCCGCTCCTTAGAGCACAATTTGCCACGGCATCGGGGGATAGTATGATGGGCCCTGCGGGGCGAATGAGTGGAATAGGTGGCGTGGGGGAGGCAGTTTGGTAAAGCGGAGGGTTGGTGAAGTTAATGGGGGATGCGCGGATGATAGGTGAAGGATTGGTGGGTGGTAGGGTGGTGATGGACGTGGATGCTGGTGAAGGCAGGGTGAATGGATGGGTAAGGATAGGTGCGGGATTGGATGGTGGTGTGATGACGGTGATGGGGGTTGGCGAAGGATACGACGGGATGGTGAGCGGATTTGGTGGAGCGGGTGTGAATGGTGGGATGAGCGGAGAGGGTGTTGGTTGTGTAGGGAGGATGAAGGAAGGTTTGTGGTGGAAGGCCATGACCTGTGGTGCGGCGCCATCATCATCAAATGACCACCCGGCGTTGGAGGCCGGCGGTTGGACTACATTAACTTGTGCCGGTGTTGGCGGCTGTTGCGGAGGAGCGGGTTGATGGTTTGGCATCGGATTCTGATGGATGCCCAGATCTTGTGCTTGCTGCGGTGGCTGCTGTGGTGGCGGCTGCTGCGGCTGCGGTGCTGGATGCTGCTGCACTTGCTGCCCCTGCGGCTGCCTTCTCTTCTCTTTGATTTCCATAATGGCCCTATGCATCTCGGCCCAGTCTATTCTCTGTCCTTCGTGTAAGTCGTACACGAGATCTCAGAAGTGAAAGCATCCTTCTATAGTGTGACCCGGCTACCGGTGGAACATGCAATACTTAGTTTGATCAACAGCTGGGTTCCAAACAGTCCTTTCTGGAGGAAGTTGAATTGCATTTACTGCCATGAGCGCTGAGAAGATGTCTGTAAGTGTCTCTGGCAATGGAGGATACTGGGCTCTTCTGGGAGCCGGGCGCTTGCTGTTGGGATTATTAGTGTTGTAGCCGCCGGGTGGAGGGACGTTATGGTATTGCGGTGATGGTGGTGGTTGTTGTGGTGCGGTGAAGGTGTTTTGCGGGATGGTGAAGGTAGGCGGAGGGTTTTGTGGAGTGTTTTGAAAGTGTTGCGGAGCGGAGTTTTGCGGATTGCGGGGGCTTTGGTTGTAGCGGAATGGTGCGGCTTGGTAGGGAAAAGCAACAGCGTGTACTTGCTCATTTGTCTGGACTCCTTCGGTAACCGGCCCCTGTGGTTTCTTATGGTACTTGGGCTTTTGGTTTTCGAAAAGAGAATGGATAGGGGAGTCCTTAAACTGAGTTTGTATAAATCGCACCCGGCTATACAGTTGATGCATATTGGCTATATCGTTCATGGCCAAGATGTTCTTGAAGGTGGGCGAAGCATTTGAAATTAGCAGCTTAACTTTTTCTTCCTCTGGAATATGGCCGGGCACCCTGGCGGCCATCTGCCTCCATCTATCTGCATAAGTTGCGAATTCCTCATCCGACTTCATTTTCTCGGCCACCAGGTCTGTGAATGAATATTCCGGGCCGACCCGATCTTGAAACCGCTGAATAAACTTGTCCTTGACCACTTTGAAGCTATCGGCCTCTTCTAGGGGCAGAGAATAGAACCATTCCAGAGCAACGCCATCCAATGATCGGCGGAATAGGTACGCCATAAGGCGATCATCATATTGGAACTGCGCTGATTCATACAGAAAATCCCTCACATGGATGAAGGGATTGCTGTTCCCATCATACTTACGGTAGTTGGGGAGCTCAGACTGCGGAGGGAAACGGATGTTCTGGAAGCTTGGGACGGGAATATCAGCCAAGGATTGTGGGTCCACCTTCTTCTGAAGAAAATCAAGTTGTTGCTGCATGGTGGCCCACTTATTAAGCAAATCCTGCTCTCGAGAGGGAGCAGGGGCAGTGAAGGGAGTTGATTGTATCTGGTGAGCAGGAGGAATGGTGGTTGCCGAGGGCGGGAGCCCATAGGAAGGAGCAGAAGGATAACTAGTGGAATTAGGGGGGCCGTAAGAAGGATACTGGGCCTGAGATAGACCCGGATTGGCGTGAAATTGGGCCACCCCGTGCTGTTGGGGCAAGAAATCGGATGGGCCCACGAGGACCTGTGGAGCCGCCAGAGCAGAGGGGTGATAATCCATCGGAAGAGAGGGGATAGGCGATTTCCCCTTATCAAAAGATTGATGGGTCGGATTGGAGGATTGACCCGTCTCCATGTCAGCAAAGGTGATGGTCCGGGGCTGGACCGGGGTGAGCTCAATCGGGGTGGGCTGAACAGACGGCCCAATAATGGAAGAATTAGAGTGCCCCTGGACGGTAGCGGAGGGAGGAGGATTGGACCCTTGCATGGCCTGATAGAGGACCTGGAGTTGGGTTGGATCCAACTGGGCCATCATATGGAGGACGGAGCCCGCGGAAAGAGCGGATAAAGAAGGGATGACCTGACCACCTTCTATGGGAGTGGAGGATGAGAGAGGGGCGGTCCCCTCTCCAGCGGAGAAAGCAATAACCCTCGGGGGGTTCTCAAGGAGCCCTTGAGGAAGGGAATCCTCTTGGGAGCGAGGAGGATTGCAGGATGCCATGGTAGATTCGAAGAGGGGATTGGAATAGAATTTGAAGGAGGAAGCGACTCGAGGAGATGATTCGGACGAACAAAAACAACTCCACATGCAACGGACAACCTTGATAAATGCAAAACAACAAACACAACAAACACACAATGAGCAACCGCACCTAGGTGATTCAAACAAGATATAAGTGATAGGGAACGAAGACACTCAAAAGCCAACCAAGTTGCTTAAGATGATGCAAACAAAGTTTCTTTATGGTTTCTCCTTTGGAACTTTAGTGAATTGATTGATATGTGCTCTCTCCAAATGGGTTCCTGATAGGAGGTGGATATGGACTTGGCTTGCCTTTAAGTGTGACCACTCCTTCACTTATGCAACCCTAGACCCAAGGGGGGGAAGGTACAACCGGCCCGGCGTCCGTGTGGGAATCCACGGCTCGCGGGGACTTATGGAGGTCCCTGCTGTGATTTCCTAGTCGGCCCCAAGGAATATGGAGACGAGAGGTCCTCACAACAAGGTAGGAAAATGCAGTCTAATATATGAAAAGATGGATGACCCTATGTGCACCGGAGTGCATGCAAAGTCTAGCCTAGAATCTAGCAAACAATGGTGCACATAATGATATGAAGATATGAATGGAATTATGGCAGAAATCAAGCGACACCTAAGCAATAAATCACAGCCAAAAACTACGGAAATAACTGCACCTCGGATGCGTACTTGCCAGGAGAGTGACGGACGAAGGCCCCTACGTCAGAGCCAAATAACGGTCAGAGACCAGACCACCATAAATAATGTAACGCAGGGGTTCAAGACCGTCGTATGAGCCAGGGACCCAAAAAACAAACTGAAGTAACAGGAAAACCCGTGAAAGCTCACGCCACAGAGACAAGCGACGGCCTGATGTCCCCGCGTCAGAACACTGTAACGCGCCGAGACAGTGCCGTCATATGATTCAGAAAACCAGAAAGAGGGGTGAAAACAAAGGGATCAAAAGACAACTGAACAAACAGATGATGGCAGGTTTAAACATGAATCAGAAGCACGATTGGCACTAGTTGTCCCACCGTGATCGCCAAAAAATTATCTGTTGATTGTTTGTTTACCTATCTCTTCTTATCTTCTTTCTTTTTTTGTTGATTGTGAGGGTTTTGAAAAAAAATGATATGGCGAGATGATAAATAAACTACCAAAGATCAACTCAACCTATGCACATGTGAACATGAACCTAGGCAATCAAATCTAACTCTAGCATGGGCATGCTATCTCAATCAAATTACGCTAAGGGAAAAACAAAAACACACGCCGGGGCGTGGAGCAAAAATAAAACACACCGCTAGGGGTGGAACAATCAAGGGGGAATAAAGAGATTTGATGAAAAGGCAGCTAGTGCCTAACACTAAGGAAAGTCGTGATCGCCACCAAAGTAAACACGAGTCAAAGACTCGAATATACCTTGAAAGTAGGTGGATGAAACACCCGCCCACGGGAGAGAAAACCAAGGAAAGCCTGCAGATCAACTTGCAAATAACGGTCCAAACCATGTGCGTCGCTTGGAAGTAACGGTCGTGCGATAGACCGCCAGAAGGAAATAACGCTCCTGCACCTGACCGTCAGATAACCTGCAGTGAAAAGATATGAATTCTTTGAACTCCAACCCTTCCAGCCGGCTAGAAGGCTTGGGCCTCGTGCTAGGGATCCTGTAAAACCTCCCAAGGATGTAGAAAGCAAAAAAAACACAACCTCAATTAGCCCTCAACATAAGTATAGCATCAATCCTTAAAAAGCTTAAGAACATCAAAAGGAGAGGGGATTACCGGGGAGTTGTTGGTTTTTTAACCCCTCTGGGCGTTTTTTTAAGTTTAGGAGGATATGTGTATGCTTAGCAACAGTGAAAAAACGTGGAGGAAGAGGAGGGACAATGCTTTTGATTGATAAAACTAAGGGAAACTTGAGCATGCAAAGATGATGATCTTGACAAGCTAAAACCCAAAATTACTCCCTTGACTTGGAAGATGGACGTGGGAAGCAGCTCCTCCTGGATGTAGATGGCTCCTGAATTTGGCAGCACTTCGTCGTGAATCAAATCTTCCTCCCCCTTGAGTCATGAAATCAAGGGTTCTATTTATAGACTTCCTCAAACTCTCAGGTCGAGTTGAAGATAAATCAGCCAAGAAAGGAGGATAATCCTTAGCAAATCCTTGAGGATAATATCAACAAGAGTCCAAAGAAACAAACGAGAGGTCCTGAGGATTAGAATTGAAGGAGATAATGCCAATCCAAAACCCTATCTCGTCCACAGAGTAGCAGAGAAAAGGCCTGAACTGTCAGGACTCTCTGAAGGAAGTAACGGTTGCACGATAGACCGCCACTTGAAAGTAACGCATCAAGGAACGACCGTCATTTTCAACCCTATCCAAAGGATAAGATCGACGGGAAGAAGATCTAAACAATAGGACTCTGCAATTAAGTAACGGCCAGGGCATAGGGCGTCATAAGGAAACAACGGCTAGGGAGCAGACCGTTATTATCAAAGGACAACGAGGCCCTAAGTCTTGGGACTCTTCAAAGAGTAACGGCCTAGGCGTCATGCGTTATTATGAAATGACGTGCCTAGTCCAGACCGTTATTATCATTGATTTTCAAGAAAGTAGAATGGAGGGATTGCCAAGCTTTTGAACGAAGTGCCACCAGGAACCAGGTCTAATCCAGGAATTGAGACCCAGAAAACAGGCTTCAACTGATTAAAAGGAATTCAATGAAGAGTGAACAACTCGGAGCATCATATTGAATGAATAAGGAGATGACCCGACTTATTGGGTATAAAACGGGTGTCAACAGGTAGGCTTCAAGATGTGCTGGCGTCTGGAGCGCGGCAATGATGGCTTGCCGTGTTTCTTCGTCCAAAGACAGCATCTCCCACACGGTAAACCGGGTCGGGATCTTCTTGAGGTGTCTGACTATTCGGTCGGCAGCCCGCACCTTGAGTAATTTCATCTCTTCGGGCTTGCTGCGCCTGCCCCCACCCTGGAGCTGGGGTGTCAGGTCAGGGGATGCCAGCTTTGTGGGCTCTGTTGCAGCCTGCTGAGCCGGCGGGGCCTGCTGGGCTTCCTCCGTCCCCCGCATGAATTCGGCGAGGTTCGGGATATCGCTATTGTCCGCTTCTGGCTGAGGAAGAGTTGCCGCCGGTAGAGCTTGAGAGCTGCTTACTTTTTCGGTCGAAGGAGACCCCTGGGAGCGCGCCTTCCTGCCTGCTCGGGCTAACAGGAATTCAGCGAATGAAGGGGTGCCTCGGCTCCTAGCCCCTACGGGATAGAGACCCGCCGGAGGAGGGATCTCGGTGCCTCGGACCTCAGGGTCGGGAACCTGGTACGGCTGTTCCCCCCTGAGCATGATGTTGAGGTTATCCTGAGGAGGGCGCCCCCACTTCCTTCCCGACCTGGTGGCATGTTGGGAAGAGGAGACTTCAGCTTGATTCACCTCTGGCGGCTCATGGGGTGGCTCTTCTTCCGTTTCCTCCAGGGAAAGGGCAGTGTCGAATAACACCGATAGGGTGTTGCAGGCGACGACGACCTCTTTCTTCTTCTTGCCCCTGGGTCTTCTCTTTTTCTTCTTCTTTCCTGCTACGGCGGATGGTTGCTCTTGGGGAAGTTCAGCCCACAGGGGAGGCTCTTTCTCTGCTTCAGCTTCTGTCCCTAGAGCCAGTTCAAGTGATTTGAACTCCTCCCATGGGACATACTCCTTCAGCTCCACGGGCTGGATTTCGGGCTATTCATAGTCTTCGAGCCCATCAATAATAGTCTGGAGTCTTTCGACCGCCGGGCTGGTCTTCTTATGCATCCGCAGCGGGACAGAGCTCTTTTTGTTATGAGTGGGCCGCCTCATGACCAGCCGAGGGGCCGTGTCGTGGTGAACTGGGCTTGCTAGGGGCGGTGCAGGCAGGGGTGTCGCGTCCCTCAGACGAACTTCGGGGCTGGGTCGAGGGACGTGTGCTCTTCTGTTCTTTCTAGTTGCAGTCTGCCAGCCTCCTTGATCCTAAGCCGCGGTCATGATGACGGTCTCATAAGTGGCGCGGGCGCAGGCCTCCGCCCACTCCTCAGGCAACTCCTGGTATAGGGAGACCATGTTGACAGTGGAAGTTATGCTGGGCAACTCATGCGGTTGCGGGGGGTCTACTCTATGCTCCCCCATGTCCAGCTTCCCATTCTTGATTAAGGACTCAATAACATCCTTGAAGACATAGCAGTCTTCAATGGTATGCTCGAGCACTCGGTGGTACGTGCAGAAGCGCGGGTCGTCCTTTTTCTTTAGGTCGCCGGGCCTTTTCGGCTCTGGCAGTGTAATTTTGTTGTAGCTGGTCGCCCATTCGAACAGGAGCTTAGACTTATCCCGGGCGAAGGAATACAGCTTATTTCTCATCTTCTCCCTTAGTGAGGGGCCCTCCCGCCGTTCTGTGGTTCTGGGTGGAGGAAGGTCGGAAGCCCCCTTGGCTTTCTCTGTCTGTTTTTCAAAAGCCTGGAAATCTAATGTGTGCACCTCAGGGGGAGCCGGCTTCTTCTCGGCCTGCCTGGCTCTTTGGCTTCACATGGCCGGGGTGGAGGAGTATCGGGCCAAAAATGCCTCGATCTCTGCTACCACGTTGTTCAGGCGGTCAAATGTCTTGACCTCGGTGCCGATCATCCTTTCCAGGATTTCTTTCTTCAAGTTCTGTTTGCAGATCTGCACCGCATCCTCCTGGTGTGGGGGACGCCTGCACCTCATGCTGAGGTTCCTCCACCTCTTGATATAGTCGAGGGCCGACTCGTCATTCTTTTGTCTTGTGGCGTAAAGTTCTGCCACGGTGACCTCCCGTTCTGCGACATAAAATCTTTCTTTGAACGTCTTTTGCATGTCGGGCCAATCGGCGACAGACCCGGGTGGCAGGCCGGAGTACCACTCAAAGGCAAGCCCGGTGAGTGTCGAGCCGAAGAACTTCAGGAGGTAGGCCTCATCAGCAGCCAAGTCCCCCATGACATTCACATAATAAGCAATGTGCTCCCTGGGGGACCCTTTCCCGTTGAACTTTTTGAACTTGGGTGGCTTGGTGACGCCGACCGACAACTTCTTCGCAGCATGGTGAGCCGGGAAGGGCACCCGGTAGACGTCGAATGGCGTCTGATCCCCGTCACCTCTCTCGGCCAGTTTCATGTCTATCATCTGTTCCAGCATCAACCGGCTAACCGTTGCCGGGTCGACCGGACTCGGATAAAAATGGGCGGGCTGCGCGCTCGGGGTGGCCAGCACGGTCGCCTGGGGGGCCATGAGGGACCCTTGGGAAAGTAAGGCCTGTGGCGGGGCTGGTGCGGTGCAGTGTGCCTGCTGCAGGGACGCGTCCCTGAGAGGGTTGAGGGCAGCTGGGAGGGCTGCTTCTGAAAATTGCCCCCTGTCCCTAGGCTCTTTGGGTAAAACCTCGGTCTGCCAGGACATCGGGGGCGGTGTGTTCCGTCCATTCAATTGCTTCTTAAGTGATTCAATTTCCTGCTGGAACCGCTGCATCATGCGCAGCATTGCCGGGTCAACCGTGGGGAGGCTGGGCATGCCCCCTGTCTCCTCGGCCGAGGCGTCCTCGGATAATGTCGAGGGTCCGCCACTCGTGTCGCCGGTGGTGACCACATTGGCCGTAAGGGCCGAGAGGGGCTCTTCAGGTAAGGTCTCTTCGGCGCCTGTGGGTGCCACGCCGCCTGCCGCTCTCCCTCTTCTAGTGAGGGGTCCCGGCCTGACGGCGATTCTGGCCACTTCTTCCGGATCGGTGGGCAAGGCCCCGTACCGACCGTGAACTCCTGCCATGCTGTAGGTGAATGTTTGCCATCTCTTGTTCTTGTTTCTCTTTGTCTCCCTCCTGGACGATCTTCCTGGGAACACCAGCCTGTCGAAGACCGATCGTCGGGGCGGTGCTTCCTCCCGTACAGGGGACTGGCGCGGCTCCTCCGAGCGATTCCTCGACTCCGCGCTGGGTGCGGGTCGGGCTCCTCCTTCTTGTAAAGCGGAGGCCACTGCCCCCAGCAGTCTCTGGCGGCCGGCGGGGGTGCTACCCGGGCCTCGGAGGTAATTCCTCATAGCCTGCTCGATCCCTTCCCACTCCTAGTCGGGGAGAGCAGCATGTGGTTGCGCGTCGATGACGGTGGCAGAGGGAGAATAGGCCCTGAGTGTTGGGCGGGCAGCATTCTGTCGGCGCCCTCGGGGACGGCGGTGGACATTCTCGGACGGCACCGGGATGACGGGTGCCGGTCGAAGAGTTGGGGTCATCACCTCAACCCCGCCATCTTGTCGGGCCCTCCTCGGGCGGGAAGTGCTGGGCCCTGCCTGGGCGGGTGCAGTGGGCTGGCCCTCCTTGGGTACCCAGACTTGCTTCAGTTTGGCCGACCTGTGAGTCGGCACCTTTTTCGGTGCCGCAGCTGGGGTTGCGGGCGTCGCCCTCTCTTTCAGCTTCTCCAATCCTTGAAAAGAGTTGCGGACTGGGACGGTCGAGAGGATACGGTCCGGTCTCACCTGGGACCTTTGCCCGTCCAGGCGGACCCGTAGGGCCCCAACAGTCATGGACTTTCCGGAGTTGGACGAACGGCGCCCTGAGCCGGCGCCGGTGTTGCTCCTCCGAAGCCTTCTTCGGTGGGATGCTGACCCTTGGTGGGAAGGGCCGGTAGTTTGGTGCACGTGGTGCACGTTGCAGCTCAACGTCGTTGTGGGGACGTTGTTGTTGTTCTTGGACATAGCTCGGCCGACAGCAGTTTCGACGGCCCCCGGAGCGGGAGCGTTGATCTGGGACTCCTCGGGCGCCTTCACCTCAAGGATGTTGACAAAGGCCACCCCCAAGAAGTTGGGGAAGCCTACGGTGGGAGGGAAGCTCCCGAAGCTGAGGGGGACCGCCAGGTAGCCACCTCGGACGTGGTTCTCGACGGGTTGAGGGCCGCAAGTGACAGCCATGGTTGGCACCATGATGCAATTCTCTCTCCTGCATTTGAGAAAGTAACGCAATTAGTATTACAAGAAGGGGGCCGCGAGGCCCCTAATTTCGGCAAAGAGATGAAGGGTGGATCGGTCCCACCGGGCGTGCCAGAACTGTGGACGCACTAAAATTCACTCGTTCACGTTCGTTTCGGCTGGTGGCGTTGGTTTGTTAAGTGCGTGGGCGTGCCAGTCACCGAGGTGACAATTTATTCGGGCTCCGAAGAGCCCATGGTGCGCTCGATCTGACGTCGTCAGACGATTGTGTGGTTCATGTCGGGACCAGATCCCGTCATGCCATAAAGGTCAAGACATCATTTACATCCCCCATACGAGGGAATACCCTTGATTAATTGCCGAAATTAGGGGCCCTGCGGCCAAAAAGAATAATACTAATTGCGCGAGAAAGGGACAGGAATAGATCACACTAAGGGTTGCATTCGGACCACAAGTCATCGGCCACATCGGTCACTCATGGACTTTTTCATGCTCGGACGCGGGTCCGTGACAGAAACGCGATGGAAACCGAGGTGGACCCTTTCAAATGTCTGCCGAATGCACGGCAATTTTAATGATGGCTCGGAAGGGATCCGGGACGAGAAACGAATCCGGTCTGATTGGAATGTCAGCCCGAGACTAGGTCGGGGCCTGGCCATGTCAGGGAGATTCCCAAGACTCGGGCCCGGCCTGAGAGGGCGGTGTTGACACCCGTTTTATACCGATAATTTGAGTCATTTTTCTTACTCCCATTAGTTGATGCCTCGAGTTGTCCATCATTCATTGGGCCATTTTTTGTGGCACGTCTTGGGCTCATTTTATGGGTCGTCTCCCTCCTTGGTGAAGTCCGTGGCGATTCAGGGCTTTGGACCTTGGCTTTGGTCAATTGAACGTTTCATAGCATAAACGGCCCAACCTCAGCCGTTCAGAAGATGAGCGATTGAATATGGACCGTTCATACATTTTGTTAATTTCTGAGGTCTTTTCTGAATATTCACCGACAGGCGGTGGTGCGGCTCTATTAAGACCGTTCAAACAAATGGACGGGCTTATTACAACCGCCTATACCTCAGAGTCCTACACACACCCATTTTCTCAGATAATTATCCAATTATCCGAATTGTCACCGACAGGGTGAAACGGTTGTCTATTGGCCGCTCTACACTAGAACGGTCTCACTAGAACCGTTCACCTTTGAGGGTCCAACGGCGGGCGTTTCGGCCAATTAGAGAGATAATTGGGTTGATTTTCTGATTATCCGAATTTCCACCGACAGCTTGGACGGTCTGAACCAGACCGCCCAAATGTTGAGCGGTCTATCGTAAGACCGCTCATCCCGTCGGATGAGGCTTTTTAACAGACTTTTATCTCTTTTATTCATGGCTTTATCCCCAGTTTGTTTTGATGATTTCTCCGTGGATAATTAACCATTTTTGATGCCGTTTCGACTGGATAAGAGATTATGATAATATCTATGATCTATCTTTTATAATCTCGACTTGAAAATACCTAAAAACCTTAATATCGAGGCTGGCTTTCTAGGCTCTATAAATAGACCCTAGTGGCCGGACGTCAAAAGGAGGGGAGAATTTTGGTCGACGGCGAAGCCCTGCCGCATTTCCGAACGACCTAGCACCAAGGAGGGAGGCTCTCTACGTCCTTACGAGCCTCCGGTCCAGGGAGTAGTCTGTGTGTCGAGTCATAGCGTCATTTTTTGATTTCTTCGTCATCTATTGCATGCATCGTTTTCTCCCTACGTTCCCCTTTCTTCTCATTATCATGCACACACCCACCCACGTTTTTGTCACCCTAGGGGTTTAAAACCTCCCAGGTATCCCCCTATCCATTTGTTTATGCTTGATTCTTCTTACATGAACGCGTACTACGTCATTTAGTCCTAATCTGGGTGTCTCTTCTGTGCCTCCACATTGTTTTGCAGGTCAGCACTTCATCAGCACGAGGCCCATCCCCTCTGGCCGGCTGGAGAGGGTGGAGGTGAACCCTTTTGCAACTCTTGGCGTGGTGGGCTGGCGCGGTTCCTTTAGGCCCGTTCAAGGAGATGAGCGGCATCATCTACACCGCCCTTCTTCCTTCTGCGGTTCCCTTAAAGCCGTCCATCCTCCAGGAGCTCTTCTTCTCGCGCGTTCGGCAGCACTCTTAGGCGGTCTATCGTAGGACCGTGTATCGTTGAGGTAGTTCTTCACAGACCGCGCACCCTCCCAGTGCTGCATCAAGGCGAGTGTCTTCCCTTCCTTTCCAAAGTACGGTACGCTAGTCACGTACTGTGCTTTGGTGGCGATCACGGTCACTCTCTGTTTTTCTCCCTCCTCTCATTGCGCTTTGTTTGTTTACTCCTGACATTATTGCTTTATTCATAACCTATCACCCACCAAGTGAGGAGAGAGGAAAAATATATATCTACACCCCTTTTGTGGCGATCACAGTGGGACCCCTAGTGCCCATCGTGCTAGTGAGTTGCTGACCCCCCCTTTTCGTTGTGTTAGTCCTCTTGTTGGAGTGATTGCAGGTTGGGTGCGTTTTCTGCCTTCTGGAGTGTGAACGGTTCTCCCAGAGCCGTTCACCATTCGTGCGGTTATACGTCCACCGCCCATCTCTGCCAACAGTGCCCATTGTCCTGCAAGCGTCCTGTCATAGACGGCCTCCCGTCGGCTGTCCATATCTCTAAACGGCTCATCCTTAACCGTCCATCTTGCTGGCTAGGTACGCTTCTGGGTGTTTTGGTTGTAGCGGCACGGTTGCTGGAGATCCGTCCCAGTGTTTACTCGGCTGTTCACAGACCGCTCTTCCTGGTGCGTTTCTTATCTCTGTCGTCATTCATCTTCAGCATCCTGTGGTTTTCTTTTACAGTTATTCTGCTCACTGGCTTATGCGGTTCTGTACAGACCATTTGTCCCGTTGAGCGGTCTTATATAGACCATCCTTGTGGTGCTGCAGTGCATGCATGATTCATTTTTGATTGTCATGTTCCATGATATTCATGATATTTTGTGCTGCTTATTGATCTCCCCCTCGTTATATATTGTTGTGCATACTTGTTCTCATCTTTGCATGTTTATTTTGATCATTGGTTGCTAGTTTATTAGGCCAGATTTGCATGCACTCCGGTGCACATAGGACTCATGCATTTCATTTACATCTAGCTGCATTCCTACCGAGGTAGGGTTTGCTCTCGCCTCCATACTCCTTGGAGCCGACTAGGGGACCTTGCTGAGGACCTCCGTGAGCCCCCGTGAGCCGTGGATTCCCACATGGACGCCGGGCAGGTTGTACCATACCACCCCCCAGTCTAGGGTCTGCATTCGTGCGAGTGAGAGTCCTTTAGAGTCTGCCAGTTCTCCATTCTCACCCTATTTAGGTACCTTGTGGTTGAGTGAACTCACATTTTAATTAATCCACTAAGGTCCTAAGAGAACTTATAAAAATCTTCGCGCATCATTTGGAATTTGTTTGGCTAATTGGTTGATTCTTTTCTCATCTCTCTTCTCCATTGTATGTTGCATAGTGTCGTCATTCGCATCTTTTGTTCGGATTAGGCTCATTAGGTCTAGTTCATCTTTGTGTGTCTCCATTTAGCTACATGTACCTTAGGTTCATTCTCGTCCTTATATTCATTTGAAATTCACTGTATAAAGTCTCCATTCTCCCCATGGAGCATTTTTCCACTGTACCTTATTCCTTTACTTCTCCCTCTTCTTATCCCCGCGTGGATTCCTCTTCCCATGCGGGCCCATCTCCTTATTCCTCCATTGGACCCTATTCTGTTAACGGGCCTTCTTATCCCGCCCGTGCTGCTGCTAGCCCAATCAATTCTCATTCCTACATACACGATTCTTCCAGGCCCATGCATTCCTCCATTCCTAGAACGGGCTTTCCTTCTTCTCAGGCTGGATCCCCTTATTCGGCCCATCATCATTATCCTGGTCTAAATTCATCATCTCTTGCTCGGGCTGGCCCATATCCTTCTCGGACTCTTCCTACCGAGGAGATGTTCGCTCAGGCCCAACGCCAGCTTGATGAATTGCAACGCCGAATCAATCCTCAAACTTATTTGGATATTCCATTTGCATTTCAAGGTCTTCAGCTTCCACCACATTCACAGATTCCAGCTTATCATCGCTATCGTGGAATTGGTGACCCCTACGTCCATTTGAAGGATTTCTTGTATGAGTCAGCCCAGTTCCAGCATGATCAACACTTGATGGCCTATTTGTTTGGCCTATCTTTAGAGGGCCCGGCCAAGGATTGGTTCTTCACGTTACTGCAAGAGCAGATGATGAATTTTCAAGCCGTCCAAGCAAGATTTATTCAGCAATACCAAGACCAGATTGGGCCCAGATGTTCTATGGTTGATCTGGCCCAAGAGAAGATGAAGCTTGACGAGAATTTCGTGACCTTTGCCGACCGCTGGCGTCACCTAGCCACGCAAGTCCCGGGGCATATTCCAGAGGACGAGCAGATCAAGATGGTTATTTCTAATGCAACGCCCGAGCTCAGATGCATCTTAGCCCTGAACGATATCACATCCTGGCAACAGCTTTACAGCCGAGCCCGCTTCATTAGCCAACAACTCCTAGTTTCCCTTGACCCTGAATTTCCTCTACCTTCTACGCCCGCATACGCCGCCCATCCGTCATCCACCTCATATCCCCCCATGAGTCAACCTTCCACTCCCACACACCCCTGTACCTCCATGCACTCCACCGCATATCAGCCTTCCACGAGTCAGCCCTCCGCTGTTTTATTTCCCCACACCTTTCCACTTCCGGTCAAGGAAACGTCACACCCTCAGCGGGTGGATGCCGTCCATTACATTCCCACTCCCTCCACACCTCCATCTCCTTCACTTATTAGCCCTCCGCCTTCACCTACGCAATTCCCCTTACCTACGCAACCTCCGCTACCATCCCCACTACCTTCCCATATCCCTCGGCATCCACCGTACCCGAAGCGGGCTCCTTCTCCTCCATTGCCGGAATCTCTTACAAACGTTTTCAGGGCTTTGATGGCCACCCATGCGTTGCAGCTCCCTCCGGTTGTGCCTTGCCAACCCACAATCGGGAATTTGCTCCAGTTCTGTGAATTCCACTGTCAGCAGGGGCATTTGATTGAGGACTGTCCCGAGTTCCGGGAGTTTATTTACAGCTTGGAAGACAAGAGGATGATTGATTGGGCTGTCATACGCCAAGTTATTTTGGATCTCAGCAGCAAGCAGCAGCAGCAGCAAGCCGTGCCGCCTAGGCAACCGTCCCCACTTCAAGACCAGGGGCACCCTGGTGTTTCTTTAGTTAATAAGATACCTACTCCGTTACCTACTTCTTCCTCCATCCCATCTCCTCCACAACCTTTACCTACCCCAGCCTCCGCTCGGGCAACCTCTCTTTCACCCTCCGTTTCCATCACCACACCTATCCCCAACGCCTCTAGACGAGTCGTGAAGATACGTCGAAGAGCGCCACCACCTGCCTCTTCCCCCACTATGCCACTACCTTCCTCTCCTCCTTCTTCCCCACCCTTACCTTCACCTCCATCCCCTTCACCTTCACCATCTTCATCAACCACATCACTCCCTTTGCCACCCTCATCACCTTTGCCACCGCCGCCACCACTTCCTTCACTCCCCCTTTCGCCATCATCCTCTGAGCCCGAGCAGGCCGAGCCCAAACCCACACCTCCACTTTTGCCTTTACCTCCACCCATGCCCGTCATCATCATTATTCCCCCATCACTTGCACCATCGCCACCCGTGCCCTTCAAACCTTCTCCTTCTAACCTTCCTCTACCACTTCCCACTTCGCAGAGCAGGTACACGCTACCTTTGGTGCCCCTTGGGTCTGGTCCCCAGGGAGATAATGAGCCGAGCCAGGTTTCGATTGTGCATTTCAAGATTCAAGTTGTCATTTACCGCATGCCAATCTGGGTCCTGGTCCCTGGCTATTTTCGGGATAATGAGCCTGCATTTTCAGAAATGGTTGCAAAGAAGAGTTCACTCGCACTAGTGCCAGTTTCTTCATGAGCGAGGCTGATGGCAATCTCATCGCTCGCCGGGGGATTCACTATCGATGATGTTATTTCTCCTCGCTCGATTGATGTTCAGTTCACTGGCCGAGAGGGGTTCTCTACTCGGATTATGCTAACCCATACGGCCGCCCGGAGCCTGATGGATTCCCTATTCAAGGGGCAATTGGCTGCATCTTCTGCACTTTCCAAGGACATTCTGCACTTGCTGTGCAACCTCCCTCAATTTATTAGCATGCCGGCCATGTCAACGCCGCGTATTGATCTCTCTCAGCTTTGTCCTGCTCTTCTAGTACGGGAGTTATGCTTCGAGCCTGATTACCGAGTGGAGTTGCCGAACCTCTATGTTCTAGTGCCAAGAGACAAAACTCCGTGGCTTCATGATATTCATTCAGTTGAGAAGCTGTTTGCTCAAGAATGTCTGCATCTTGTTAGCACTAGGGGTCTAGGGGCAGCCGCCCCAATGAAGCTGCATATTCATGACCGGGCCAGGTCATCTGCTAGGTGGGCCCGCTATTTGAGAAGACATTACAGATTGAGGAGCCCGGGAAGCCGAGCCCGTTCCAGGCGACGTTGTTTCAAGAAGATTGCGGCTAAGAAGAGGCGGCGACGTAAGTTCAAGGGCTGTCAGTTGTGCACTCAGGGGTCCACTGCCTCATCTCCTTCTTCCGTCCATTCATCTTTTCTGTTGCTCAGTTCTTATCCGTGGGTGGTGTACCTTCCACCACCTGACCATATTTCCACCATCTTTTCCTATCCTCACCATTCTAGGCCTCGGCCTATGTCTTCCTCTTCCCCTGAGTCAGGGGCATCTTCTAGTTTTTCTTCCCGGACATGTCCGGATTTCACTGCTCGTCTCTTTCCCCCGACCTTGTTAGGAATCCCTTGCGCTCGTTCCCCGACCTTGTCGGGTGATTTTTCTGATCCTTCCCAGATTTTGTCGGGTGGTTTCCATTTCTTTTCCCTGACCTTGTCGGGTGTTCATACATTCTCTTCCCCGCCTCTGTCGGGTGATCGCTATTCCTCTTCTCCGACCACGTCGGATGATCACCCCTCTTCTCCCTTATCTTCACAACTATCCTTGCGTCGTCTTTCTATTTTCTCCTCTCCACCCTTTCGGGGTTCTCACCCTTTTTCTTGCTGTTTTCGAGGCTTTAGCCCGCCTTGATCTTAGTTAATCCCTGTTTATTCTGTATCAGGTTCCTTGTTATCAGGGCCTCAGTGCCTTAACGAGGGAGTTCTAGCCCTCGTCTCTCTTCCTTTTTGTCCCTTCTTCGTCCAGTATGATGTCTGCCACTCCTCTGTGTCGAGGAATCCAATCCTTTGTTCTCCTTTCATCCTTTATCCTGGCAAGCAAGGAATGCAAAGCTACTCGCGCTCCTTAAAGCTCGATGATCGAAATCGCCTCAGGATGCTGGTTTCCACGCCATGGATCTGCAAAGGTATCTTTATTTTGTGCAAGAACGTGCTTTCATTTCCATTATTTCTATTGTTTATGCACATGACTCCTTAACATGATTGAGTGGCTTTAGGAGTCTTTGTGTCAAATAAAAAAGGTTATCTTCTGCAGCATCCTTAGGCTGGTGATAGCTCCGCGCTGGGAGTCTAGTTTCTTTCCCCGATTGTTGAGGGTGACCTTTAGGCATGGGTTTATCACACACTTCACGGCGAGTCATAGCCGACCCCTCTAGTGCAACAACGTTGCTGCTTTGGCCATACTTTGGGTATGCACGAAGGCCTTTTCTCTTCTCTGCTCGGCCAAGTGCAGGGGCAAGAGATGAATGGATGAGATGACTAACCTAGGCGCTCCCTACTACGAGAGAGGTCTCAAATAGGGGCAGTCTTGATCCTCAAAAGTAAGCTTTCATGCTATATCTGGCCAATAAGGGCTACCAAAATGAGAAAATGAATCAATGCAAAATTATGAATCAAAGGCATGCCAAGAGTGGCAGTACAGTTCCCCGCGGGACGTCATGAGCCCGGTCGCATGCGTGCCTAATAAATATGGGTCTAAAAATCAAAGACACAAAGCCCCAGCGCAACAGACCTACTCTTTGAGGGGTAGTGCCCTGGAAGGAATTCGAGCCTTGATATCTCCCATCCTGCACGAAGCTTGTCTCCAATTTATCTTCTGCTTCTCCCTCTTAGGCTGGGTTGTATCCCGGGTATGGCCTTAGTAGGGGCACCGTTCTTTAGAAGCAGTTGGTTGTGGTAACACCCTCACATGCACACCCTGCTTAAGGGAAGCCTTTAGTGAAAGGGGTAGGAACGTCGATCCCTGGTTAGTAGTTTGAGCTCGTCTTTAGGTGCTGCGGATTGCTATGTCAAAATCAAAAAAATCAAATATTATCAAAAATCTAAAAAAATCAAATACTTCAAAATTTCAAAAAAAATCAAATATTATCAAAAATCCAAAACAAATCAAATATTTCAAAAAATCCAAAAAATGAAATACTGTTGAAAATCTAAAAAAATTAAAAAAAATTACAAAAAATCCAAAAAATGTGTCTTTTTCATATATTTGCATTTATTTTAAGGACATATACGTAATCTGTTTGCTAAGTGTGCAGGTTGCAAGTACTCAGGCGTTCCTTGCTATATCTTTGTGCTCTGCCTCCTGTCCACATCTTTGATTTGTTCTTTCCTTCTTCGATCCACTCTCTCGATCTGTTCTGAAGCTTATGTCCTTCTCAGTTTTTGTTTGCAATGATCATATCTTTATGAGATGGCTTTGCCTCACGATTATGAACCTGACGGTTCTGCTTCATTCTGATCTTGGGTTTTGATTGAAGAGCGTATCTGTTTATGTCTTTTATCCCGCCGTGTCCTTGTCACGTGTTTATGTCCCTTCGTGTTGTCCCACACATGTTGTTTTATCCTTCACCGAGTGTTGTTAGTTGTCCTGCACATGTTGTTAGTCACCCCTTTATGTCTCATGTTCTTGTCCCAACCGTGTGGTCATCCGTCATGTTTTTGTCCCAACCGTGTGTTGTCCCACCGCGTTGTTGTCTTGTCACACCGTGTTCATGCATACATGTTATTTGTTCATGCCATTGCATATGTGCTCGTGTGCCTTTGTTATGTTATGTTGCATTGTCTCCCTTTTCATTTGACCGTTATGTTATGTCGTGTTGTTTGTCGTTCGGTTGATAGTTATGTTATTTTCTCTATGTTTACACTTGCTTGTTTATCATATTTGTCTTATATATGAAAAAAATAAAAAAAATCAAAAAATAAAAATCAAAAAAATGCCATTTCGCCTGCACAGGTAAGTCAGGTATGGCCTTCCATCCCTAAACCCTTATTGCATTAATTATATGGTATTATATTATATTATTTCGAGAGCCGGCAGGTTATCTACGTGTCCCAGGATCTGATGTTCCCCTTCAACAAAAACAATGATGATCCAGGCTCATGTACCTAATCTTCGGATAGGCCGCTAAGTTGGGATGTCACGAGGAGGACGGTTCTACCCGCACGCTGTGGCTGCGGATGGTATCTTGACTCTGACGTTCCCAGCTTAGCAATAGTACTCTCGAATATTTTATATTTTTAATCTTTCTTTGCATTTGTTTTTACGATTTCCTTTATTTTAGCCCAGCATGCATCATACGCATCCTTTTGAGCTTTCATGCCCCATGGTTTGCTTAAGAAATGTCCCGTCGGTAATGGTCAGCTGTGCGTTCGAATGCTTGAGTAAGAGGAGCTAATTCCACTCTGAATTCGAAGGTTTTTCTTTGGTCGATTCGTTTGGTCCGGTTGATTGAAAGGTCACGTCTGGAGCTTTAGCTTCTTCTTTTGTGGCCCCCTCATTGGACCGCGGGATTGTGTCCCCCATGAGGCCGATTTTGTCGATTTGTTTCATTTAGTTTAGTTCCTCCAGACTGGCGTCACTTTTGGTCTAATCGTTCCTTACGTTTGGTTCACAGTTTTCCGGAAGATTCTCATCACTTGTTGGTAAAAACGGGTGTCGTTTTACCTTAACGCCCGCTTTTTCGGTCCACTCCGCTGCATTTTCGCTCCACCTCCATGTTCCATGTCACTTCCGCTTCACCTCCGCTCACTCCCCTGCAAAGAGGACGTTAAGGAGGGGCATCTGTTGACACCCGTTTTATACCGATAATTTGAGTCGTTTCTCTTACTCCCATTAGTTGATGCCTCGAGTTGTCCATCATTCATTGGGCCATTTTTTGTGGCACGTCTTGGGCTCATTTTATGGGTCGTCTCCCTCCTTGGTGAAGTCCGTGGCGATTCAAGGCTTTGGGCCTTGGCTTTGGTCAATTGAACGTTTCATAGCATAAACGGCCCAACCTCAGCCATTCAGAAGATGAGCGGTTGAATATGGACCGTTCATACATTTTGTTAATTTCTGAGGTCTTTTCTGAATATTCACCGACAGGCGGTGGTGCGGCTCTATTAAGACCGTTCAAACAAATGGACGGGCTTATTACAACCGCCTATACCTCAGAGTCCTACGCACGCCCATTTTCTCAGATAATTATCCAATTATCCGAATTGTCACCGACAGGGTGAAACGGTTGTCTATTGGCCGCTCTACACTAGAACGGTCTCACTAGAACCGTTCACCTTTGAGGGTCCAACGGCGGGCGTTTCGACCAGTTAGAGAGATAATTGGGTTGATTTTCTGATTATCCGAATTTCCACCGACAGCTTGGACGGTCTGAACCAGACCGCCCAAATGTTGAGCGGTCTATCGTAAGACCGCTCATCCCGTCGGATGAGGCTTTTTAACAGACTTTTATCTCTTTTATTCATGGCTTTATCCCCAGTTTATTTTGATGATTTCTCCGTGGATAGTTAACCATTTTTGATGCCGTTTCGACTGGATAAAAGATTATGATAATATCTATGATCTATCTTTTATAATCTCGACCTGAAAATACCTAAAAACCTTAATTTCGAGGCTGGCTTTCTAGGCTCTATAAATAGACCCTAGTGGCCGGACGTCAAAAGGAGGGGGGAATTTTGGTCGACGGCGAAGCCCTGCCGCATTTCCGAACGACCTAGCACCAAGGAGGGAGGCTCTCTACGTCCTTACGAGCCTCCAGTCCAGGGAGTAGTCTGTGTGTCGAGTCATAGCGTCATTTTTTTGATTTCTTCGTCATCTATTGCATGCATCGTTTTCTCCCTACGTTCCCCTTTCTTCTCATTATCATGCACACACCCACCCACGTTTTTGTCACCCTAGGGGTTTAAAACCTCCCAGGTATCCCCCTATCCATTTGTTTATGCTTGATTCTTCTTACATGAACGCGTACTACGTCATTTAGTCCTAATCTGGGTGTCTCTTCTGTGCCTCCACATTGTTTTGCAGGTCAGCACTTCATCAGCACGAGGCCCATCCCCTCTGGCCGGCTGGAGAGGGTGGAGGTGAACCCTTTTGCAACTCTTGGCGTGGTGGGCTGGCGCGATTCCTTTAGGCCCGTTCAAGGAGATGAGCGGCATCATCTACACCGCCCTTCTTCCTTCTGCGGTTCCCTTAAAGCCGTCCATCCTCCAGGAGCTCTTCTTCCCGCGCGTTCGGCAGCACTCTTAGGCGGTCTATCGTAGGACCGTGTATCGTTGAGGCGGTTCTTCACAGACCGCGCATCCTCCCAGTGCTGCATCAAGGCGACTGTCTTCCCTTCCTTTCCAAAGTACGGTACGCTAGTCACGTACTGCGCTTTGGTGGCGAACACGGTGACTCTCTATTTTTCTCCCTCCTCTCACTGCGCTTTGTTTGTTTACTCCTGACATTATTGCTTTATTCATAACCTATCATCCACCAAGTGAGGAGAGAGGAAAAATATATATCTACAGGCGGCATTATTGTTCCTTCTGCGTCGAGTCACGGAGAGAGGGGGCTGCAATGTAGAATTATTAATGCCTTATATTGTTTTATCATTATTGTTCTTGTTACTCTGTGGCTTATTCCTCTTTCCGTATCTGTTCCGGGTGATTTCCCTCATCTTGCTTACGGTCATCATTACTTTTTATATATTATTATTGTCACTTATTTCATTCATTTTTTTTATACAGATCTGTTTAGGTTTATTTATTCATCATGATCTGTTCAGGTTTATTTATTCACCGCTGAGGAAAGGTGGGCGGAAAGTGTGCCGGCGAAGGGCTGGATATGTGTGCCGTTGAAGGGCTTATGGAGGGTGTCGCTGAAGGGCAATGATTGGAGGGTGTACCGGTGAAGGGAGAAGAGGGTGCACTAGGGAAGGCTCGAAGTCTATACGTTGACGGGCTATTGCGACACGAAGTCGATACATCGACTGTTCAAAGTCTGTTCACGGGCTGTATTCATTAACCCAGAGTCTATACGTCGTCTATTGAAGTCTACACATTGGCCAGTTCGGAAATCTGTACATTGGCCATTGGCTGCAGTTCAGAGTCCATACGTTGGCTATTGGCTGCAATTCAAAGTCTATACATCATTTATTAGAGTCTATACATCAGCCAGCTCAAAGTCTGTACATTGCAGCTCAAAGTCTATACATTGGCCAGCTCAAAGTCTATACATTATTCATTGGCTGCAGTTCGAAGTCTATACATCATTTATTAGAGTCTATACATCAGCCAGCTCAAAGTCTGTACATTGCAGCTCAAAGTCTATACATTGGCCAGCCCAAAGTCTGTACATTATTCATTGGCTGCAGTTCGAAGTCTATACATCATTTATTAGAGTCTATACATCAGCCAGCTCAAAGTCTGTCCATTGCAGCTCAAAGTCTATACATTGGCCAGCCCAAAGTCTATACATTATTCATTGGCTGCAGTTCGAAGTCTATACATCATTTATTAGAGTCTATACATCAGCCAGCTCAAAGTCTGTACATTGCAGCTCAAAGTCTATACATTGGCCAGCCCAAAGGCTATACGTTATTCATTGGCTGCAGTTCGAAGTCTATACATCATTTATTAGAGTCTATACATCAGCCAGCTCAAAGTCTGTACATTGCAGCTCAAAGTCTATACATTGGCCAGCCCAAAGTCTATACATTGAGTTTGAGACGGTGGATGAGGGTGTACCGGCGAAAGGGGGAAGAGACAATGGAAAGGGGTGTACCGCTTGGGAATGGAGTGTGCCGCTGGATGCAAAAAGGGGTGTGCCGCTGGGGGTAACAAGGGTGTACCGCTGGGGGCAATGAGAGTGTACCGCTGGGGCTAAGCAGGGGTGTACCGCTGGGGGTTGGGCAGCAGAGTGTGTCGGCGAAGGGCCAGATGAGTGCACCGTTGAAGGCGCTGAGGGAAGTGTGCCGGCGAAGGGGAGAATGAGGTAGTGAGAGAGAGATGAAGGTGTACCGGTGAAGGTTGGGATCTTTTATTATTTGTTTTTAAGGCTTTTCTTTTCTTCGTTTATTGATTTTTTTATAGTCTCATATAAACTTCTCATTTCCTTGGTTCTGTTCAGCCTTTTTGCTCACAAGTCAGACGTCTGATATGTTATGTCGTTATTCGGCTCAGTTCTTCTCACGCTACCGACAGTGGCTCGATTAGTCGGAAAGTTTTATCGTTGATTGTTCTGTTCGTTTGTTGCTTCATTTTGCCTTTTTAACATGTTGTTATTTTCTGACAAAAATTCGGCAGCATCTCCCCTTGACCCGGGGCGTAAGGGAGATAAAGGGAACGCGCCCACATGGAGTGGCGGAACCCGACAACTGGAGGTGGGCGCCCGGGGGTAGCAACACCTTTATGGGGCCACGGAAAACCCAGAGAAAACCGTGAACGGAGGACTTCTAGTACTAGGCAGAATGGGCTGGGGGTTGGCGGCTGAGGGCGTACCGTTGAGGCACCAGGGGAAGGTGCACCGCTGGGGGCCAGAAAGTGTGTCGCTGAGGGCCTAAGGGGTGTACCGGCCAAGGGCAACGGGGTGTGCCACTGATGGCCAGTAGGGGTGTGCCGCTGAGGGCCAGCAGGGGTGTGCTGCTGAGGGCCAGAAGGGCGTACCGGCCAAGGGCTGGAAAGTTGCATCGCTGGAGGATTAAAAGAGCTAAGTGTGTGGGCTGGGAGACCTGCAGGCTATTCAGGGAGAAAAGGGGAATTCAAAGCCGGGGGTAGGCTACTGGTTACTGGGTGTTCGGAGAGAGATAGCAAGGGTCTCCCTCTCTCCTCAAGCCGGTGGGCACAATAGATGGCCATGGAAGAGAGTGAAGAACCCATGAGGCCAAAACTCATAGGGGAGGAGTCACATCGCCACGAAGACTTCAAAAGAACACCGGAGGAAAAGGATGAAAAGAGTAACACAGTGCATGAAGATGGGAATAAACCGACATAGATAGCAGGAGAGGCCCAAGAAGGGTGAGTTTTCATTCATGGGAAGCAAAGGGGCCGAGGCCCTACATATATATTGGCAAACATGCCCGAGCCAAGGCTACGTACAAGAAAGAAAACCCAAAAGCAAAAGAAAAGGGAAGAGGAAAGCAGGGAAAACTACGGAAGGAAAGGGATCGGAGCTGGGAAAGGGGGGGGAACGATCGTCCACCCTCCTGTTACATTCAACCCCTCCTCCTCTCTTACTCTCTTCTTCCCGGTAGCCGTCAGAGGAAGCTCATACCGGAACGCCCCTTCTTCTCTTCTTTCTTCTCTGTGGGTGCCTCTCTTTCTCTTCTCCTCTTTCTGGTTCTTCCGTCTCTGGTCGTCCGTCCTCCTCTTCTGTCTCGAACGGGAGTCCTTTATACTCCCGACAGCGGGGGCTTTGACCACGGCCGTCGAAGGCGGGAGGCAGCCCGTGATGATGGGGTTTGACTCCCCCTGTCCTGGCTGTCAGTGGAGTAGCCTGCGTGGCCCAACGATCGGCCGCCACCTCGGACGGCTCACTACGCGCCACGAATATGTAGGGCATGGGCTTCACGTCGTCCTGCCGTTGAAAAGCCATCACGCTGTGCCGCTGGTGGGACGAAAAAGTGTGTCGCTGTAAGGCTGCCCAAGCGTGCCGTTGAAGCCCTGAGGAGCGTGCCGCTGAAGCCCTGAATGGGCGTGCCGTAGAAGGCACCTCAAAGTGTGCCGTTTAAGGGCATTTATAGTGTGCCGCTGAAGGGCATAAAGAGTGTGCCGTTGAGGGGCACAAAGAGTGTGCCGTTGGGGACCCTATGGGCCGTGCCGGCGAAGGCCCCCCCATGGGCGTGCCGCTGGGCACCCCAGGGGGTGTGCCGTTGAAGCCCCCCTGGGGTGTGCCGCTGGGCACCCCAGGGGGTGTGCCGTTGAAACCCCCTGGGGGTGTGCCGCTGGGCACCCAGGGGGTGTGCCGTCGAAGCCCAAATGGGTTGTGCCGCTGAAGGCCTTATGGGCCGTGCCGGCAAAGACCCCCCCATGGGTGTGCCGCTGGGCACCCCATGGGGTGTGCCGTTGAAGCCCCCCCCCCCTAGGTGTGCCGCTGGGCACCCCAGGGGGTGTGCCGTTGAAACCCCTTGGGGGTGTGCCGCTGGGCACCCAGGGGGGGTGTGCCGTCGAAGCCCAAATGGGCTGTGCCGCTGAAGGCCCATAGGGGCGTGTTTCTGGGCCCGTTCTGAACCCGTTATGGACACGAGTCATGGCCTGTTTGGCTTTCTTCGAGGCCCACGGATTATGGGGCCCTTTGTGGTTGGTTTCTCTTTAACGTCGTGACTCCGGAGACGGTTTCACAGCAGTATGCATATTTGGGGAGCCCGGGCGATCAGTCTCTCCGTAGCTTCTTCACTCGGCGCCGTTGTTGACGCGAGGCCGAGCGTGATATTTGGGTTTGCAATTTTTGGTGTCCACAGTGTGTCAACTCATCCACTGATCAGTCGACCAAAGATTGAGTTCGGTCGACCGAACGTAGCATTTCCAGGGGGTGGTAGCCCTTCCCCTGCTCTTTTCTTTTATTTATTTTCATCCTTATTTTTTCTTCTGAATGTATGGGCAGAGCATACGTATGCATGTGGGTTTGTAAGCTTGTGCATGCAAACACATTTCTTTAGTTTGTGCATACCAATGCACTTATGAATTCATGCATGCGATGCATCTGCAAATGTGTGCATAGACATATATGAAAGCAAGCTGGCTGCGAATGGGGATAGTAGGCTAAGGGTGCATCGATGCGGCCCTCAGGGTGCGTTGACGCACTGCTCGCTGCCAACAGGCCAAGCTCTACAATTAGCATTTGAAAACAAGACATATGACAGGAAATCATGAATCCATGCATGGTTCATGCGTCAAGGAACCTATGGCCCTGAAGGATGCAAGGGTATAGAGTCTGAATTCATAAATCAATGCACGCATGAATTAAAGCACGCATAAAGGTGTTGTTCAATTCTGAAATGTATGAAGGAGCAAATATGCTTGGGTTCATGTGATTACAGTGAAAATCCAGTACAATTCAATATGCATATGCAGTGTTGATCATTTTCATGCAATCTTGGTGAATTTATCATGCAACCCTATTATGAGCAAATGCCTGACATGTGAGCAAATCCGGCCGCACTGGACAATAGTCCCAGCAGGGGTTTCTATCAAGAATTACAAACATATATGCATACATGTGCATACAAAAGGCCTATTCAGAAATTTTCTATTATGATCTGGAAATCCTTATTTCTTGCTCCTGTCTTTTTTGTATGTTCATTTCATCCTTAGTAGTCCTTTAAAGCCCCGGTCATCATTGCATCATTTTTGTTATCCACTTCATGGTTGTTGCATATCTGTCATGAAAGTTTTTGATATAGGCCATTCATCATTACTTCTTTTGGGTTATTAGTCTTTCAATTTGTTCAAGTTCTCCGGCGAAAATCCAGCAGCACCTCCCCTAGACCCCGAGCGTTGGGGGGTGTTAATTGGGTACACGTTCACGGAGCAATTCCGAGATGGCCCCGAAATAAGAAGGATGTGCACGGAAGCGGCAACATCCTATGACTCGAGTTGGACACGGAAATCCCGAGGATTAGCCTACGAGGGACTCCAATGACCAAGGGTTGCCACAATCCCGATTTGGAGACGTGGTCTTAAACTATCGCCAAGCTACATGTCCATCAATGTTCACCCTTTTAAAGGAGATCACCCGGGGGTCATGCTACGAGGGAGCAAATTCCCGGAGATCTGAGGGTAATCAAGAAGTCTCAAAGAATAGCCAAGAGAGAATCAAAGAAAATCGGGAAGCGGCTGTGGACGCACTTAAATTCGCTTATTCAGGTGATTCGTCTATTAAGATGGTCGATTCGTCTATTAAGTGCGTGGGCGTGCCAGTCACAATATGACAATTTATTCGGACTCCGAAGAGCCCATAGTGCGCTCGACCTGACTTCGTCAGACGATTGTGTGGTTCGTGTCGGGACCAAAACCCGCCGCGCCATAAAGGTCACGGCGTCATTTACATCCCCCATACGAGGGAACACCCTTGATTAATCACCGAGATTCAGGGCCTCATGGCCAGGAAATCAATTGCATGGAAGGTCTATTATGAGGTATTGAAATCCTCGCGCGAGGGCGAGAAGAAGACCATTCGCGGTCATGTCAGTCGTGTGCCGACCATTTAATTTTCGGATGAATGCCCGGCTCGAGAAAATCGTGGCTATCGCGGGAAAACCAGAACGCATGTTTGTCGAGGTACGGTAAATTTATTGTTCGGAAGAGCGGAAAACGTTCGGCTGAGCCTCGGTTGGAGCGGTCAAAAACCAGTAAATCTGCTGGCCCGGTGCAAGAGCAAGCTACGACCATAGTACGGTGGGCCCCCCGCGGTTGAAACAAGACTTGCCTAAGTGTCATTAATATTTCCGGTGCCAAGGGGCAACGAGGGAATATCCCTTGAATCGGTTGAAAAGCCCTATGTCTAGGGAAGCGGAAGTTCGAAACGTGTCGGTCATTCGGGAGACCGTTTAACATTCGGACGGGTGTCCGGCTTGAGAATATCATAATCGTCGCAGGAGAACCTGGAACATATGTACGCCGTGCTACGGCAAATACATTATTCCGAGACACTGAAAATATTTGGTTAAATCTCGGTTAGTGTAGCAGGAAACTAGCGAATTTATTGGCCCGGTGCGAGATCGAGTCGGGACCATACCGGGGGCGCCTCCCGCGGTCCAAACGGGGCTTGCGTGGGCATTGTTAATATTTTCGATGCCGAAGGGCAGCGGGAAAGTGTCCCGGGACTAGATTCCAAAATAAAGACGCATATCGAGATGGTTGGCTATATGCCTAAGATGTGGGTCAGGCAATGACCATGACTAGGGCGAACCCGTGGTCTAAGCATGACTCACGGAGGTCTTATTGATATTCCCACGCGTAGGGTTCGGGGATGACGAGAGCCGTCTCATTCCATCCAGATTGTGTTGTTCGTTCATGGACCACTCTATGTTCGGATAAAGATCCGTATTGAAGGCGCGACGTAAACGGAAAATAAACCCGTACAAATGTATGCCGAGTTTACGGCAATCTCAATGAAAGAGCGGGAACGAATCCCAACGGGAAAACATCAGGTTTGATAGACTATAGGCCCAAAGCAATATCGGATTACGACTGTATTGGGATGGCTCCCAAGGTCCGAATCCGACTTGGAGGGGCGGCGTCAATGTTCCATTTATACCGGTCTTGAGGAGAATGAAGCTATGGAGCGGAGCTCATCATTTATTATTATTATTTAAATTTCTATCATTACTATTTATTATTTCTTTATATTTTTTTCTGGTGAGTTTGTTATTATTGTTCATTTATTATTATTTTTTTATTATTATTATCTATTTATTTATTTATTATATTCTTTTTATTGAATCGGTAATTATTATTACTTATTTCCCCCTTTTTTATTATTATAATTTTATCATTATTATTATTATTATTACCTCCTTTTTATGAGTCCGTTATTATTGTTATTGCTTGTTGCATTCGGCATGTGTGTGGAGAGGGCAGAGGAGAGTGTACCGCTGAAAGGTTATGGAGAGTGTGCCGCTGGAGGGGCTGAGGAGTGTACCGCTGAGGGTGAAGAGTGTGCTGCTGGAGGGGCTAAGGAGTGTACCGCCGGGGGTGAAGAGTGTGAAGGGTCAAAGTGGTCAGGGCGTAGCTTAGTTGGGTGAGACAGAGTTCAAGGGGGAGAGAGGGACCATGTTCAGTTCATGATGAAGCATCTTATATGGTCAAGCGTTCAGTTTCCTGTCATGAGATTGAGTCTCAAGTTGTATTCAATAGTGCAATCCTTGGAGTCTTGTTCAGTTCAACTCTTGAAGCCTTGCATAGTTCTTTTAGCTGATTAGAGTGTTTTTACTGTTGCTTAGTCCATCCGTTTGCTGCTTCTTTTCATCTTTTAAGTTTATTGTTATTCCTGACGAAAATTCGGCAGCACCTCCCCTTGACCCGGAAGGTAAAGGAATAACAAGGAACATGCCCACAGGGAGTGGCATGAACCAACAACTGAGGGGGGGGGGGTGCCTGAGCAGTCGCCTTTAGGGAAACTTCGGAAATCTCGGAGAAAACATCGAACGGGGAACCAGTAGACCGATGCAAGCTATGAATACCCCTGGGAAGTGATAATCAATGTGTGCCGCTGGGGCAGCCCAAGGGTGAAGGTGTACCGCTGGGCAATCAAATGGCAAGGGCGTGCCGCTGGGTAAACCCAAGGGAGGGTGTATCGCCGAGCAGACGCAGGGGCAATGTACCGCCGAAAGAGTTGGACAGTGTGGTGACGAGGGGTCTGAGAGGGTGTGTGTGAGGACCGTGGACTTCGAAGGAAGGAGTGGGGAATGGGTGCAGGGGCTATGGACCTTGAAAGAAAGGCTGAGGAGTCTTCTAGCCAGTGGGTGGGCAATACACCAAGTAGAGGTCCACAAAACTTCGACGGGCTGCAAACGAGGGTAGAGAGAAAGGGACTGCATTGCATAGTGTCACCAAGAAGAGGGAGAGGTTAGCCTTGCCTCGTCAAGCCAAGGGCTAAACCTCTCAATCACGTAGACCCCTGCCATGGGAGCAGAGATCAAGCAAGGAGCTGGGGAACCGGAGACAGAGGCCAAACTCATAAACTAGCAAGAAGAAGAAAACTACAAATATACCAAACGGAGGCAAAAATCAGACGGAGTTTTATTCATGAGAAACTCAAAATGGCAAAGGCCATGGCCAGAAGACCAAATGTAGCCCAGTACATCCAAGCAAACAAGAAAACATCAGGAGAAAGAAAAGAAAAAGACTCGAAGGGAAGAGGGACAGGATGAGGAGGGTTGGTCGCACCCTTCACCGCCACCCTTCCCTTCCCTCTCCACCTTACAGCATACACTCTCTCTTCCTCTCCTTCTTTTTCTTCTACCTTCTTCTTCTTCTTGAGCTCTCCTCGAACGGGCGTCTTCTCTTCTTTTTTTTGTCTCACTCCCTTTTTTTCTTTCTTTTCCGTGAGGCTTTTTATACGGGGGCCGTTGACGAGGGAGAACTCATGATGGCACTGCCATCCGAGGTTGACTTCGGTATCTTCCTCGTCAGATGAAGATCTCCCTCCTCCAGCCAGAAGGTGACACGGAGGCGGGTGCTAGCTGGCTTTGAAGTGGCCGAACTGCGCACCAATGGGTCAGCCTATTGACCATTGTATCTTCTGCCGGTGCTGCCGTTCAGGGGAATTCAACGATGTGCCGCTGGGGAGAGGGCGTTGGGCATTGAGGGCAAAACGCCCGTACCGCTCGGAGCTTGAGACCGTGCCACTGGGAGCAGAAGGGTTGTGCCGCTGGTGGGCTTGAGGCCGTGCCGCTGAAGGGCATCAGGCCCGTGCCACTGGGGCTTTCAGGGTGTGCCGTTGGAGGCTTCAAGGGCGTGCCGTTGGAGGCATGCATAGTGTGCCGCTGGGACACTTTGGAAGTGTGCCGCTGGGGCTGTTTGGGGTTGTGCCGTTGGAAGGCAGTTGAAGGTGTGTTTTCCTCTTCTTCTTTCCTTTATCTCATCTTCTCTTCTCTTTTTTCTTTCTCTTCTTCTTCTTCTTCTCTTCACTCTGGATCGTGCAGACTCTGTCTCTGCTTCTTCTTCCGGACTTCTGCATATTCGATCAGTCTTCTTCAGACAAAGGAGTCTTCCTTATATAGCAGTTCCCGCACGAGCAGCACTGGGCACGTGTCTTCCACAGTTTCCGCCCAATTGTTTTGGCCACGTGTCATCATCCTGTCAGCCCTTCCAGCCTCGGATCACGTGCCATTCTTAAGCTTCACGAACAGTACCTGTCAGACAGACGAAAGGAATATCAGTTTAAGTCTAACAGCTTGTACATACTTTGTGAAGGCAATTGAGTGTGTAGACTTTGCAATGCGAAGACAAAGCATGTACATACTTCACGTTGTGAATGCAAAGCTAAAGCATGTACAGACTTGTGAATGCTTGAAGCACAGAATGCACTGGCTAGAGTTATGAGTGTATAGACTATGCTGCAGTATGCATATGGTGAAGTATGTACATTGACGATGAATGCTCAGGCATGCCAAACGAGTGTGTAGACTCTGCGTGCAATGTATGAACAATGTACAGACTTCGTGAATGCAAAGCTAAAGCATGGCAACCCACAATGTGCAGACTTCGTGCAATACATGAAGCAATGTACAGACTCTGTGAATGAAGCACACAGGCTGTACAGACTTGTGCTAATGCTGCAAGTGGACAGTGTATAGACTTCAGCTCGTGCAAGCAAAGCCAATGTATAGACTTAGCGTTTGTGCAAGCAGAACGATGTATAGACTTTGTGTTGTGAACACAGGCTGTACAGACTTTGAGTGATGCATGCACAAGACGCAACGAATATACAGACTTAGAGTTTGTGCATGCTACAGTGCTAATGTATAGACTTAGTGTACTGCAGGGCAGACAATGTCTAGACTTTGAAAGCTAGAACACGAACACGCTGCAATGTATAGACTTTGTGGTAAGACGCTAGACGCTGAGTGAGACGATGGAATGTATAGAATTTATGTGCAATACAAAGGCTGTACTGACTTCGTGTGTGTGCTAAGACAGTGTATAGACTTGTGTGTGCAGGGCAGACAACGTATGGACTTCCTACGCCTGCGTCAAATGCGATGTACAGACTTGATGTGCCACATTGTATAGACTTGAGTGTGCACAAACATATGCTATGTATAGACTTATGCATCAAGTATAGAACACTGCATTCTCCACAGAACAGATCAAACATAGATCAGACATATGCATTCATGTGATGGCTCAATGTGTTATTCTTAGCAAAACAATATGGTGACTCATTCATGTTGCTATCATTAAAACACCACATTATCATCAAAGCACAAGGGGCACAACACCCTTCTTTATTCCCCTGTACGTGAACATGGGGTGAGAAATTTTTAGTTTCCACAAATGCCCCCCACCTGCAGGCGGCGCAAGCGAGGGATGAGAGAGCGGGGCCTGCAGGTGCAGACCGGCTGAGAGATTCATCGACACGACGTGGAGAGCGGGGCTGCAAGAGCCGAAGGATGTTGGAAGCCGACTACAGAAGCCGAAGTTGTTGGAAGGCGAGCCACGCAGGTGGAGAGAAGGGTTTATCCCTCTAATGATCTAGACGGCAGATCCAAATCAGAGGGGTTTCATCACCCAAAGGGACGGAGAGGAGAGTTTGTTGATTCAAAAGGAGTGTTCGTCACCCGGAGGGAAGGAGAGGAGAATTTGTTAATTCAATGGTCTGGACGGAAGGTCCGAATCGGATGGGTTATTCGTCACCCGAAGGGACAGAAGGAGAGATTGTTCCTTTAGAAGAGGTATTCATCGCCCGAGGAGACGGAGAGAAGAATTCATTCCCTTAATGATCTGGACGGCAGGTCCAAACTGGAAGAGATGATGTTCGTCGCCGAAAGGGAACGGAGAGATGGTCAAGTCATTGACATGGGCTAGTGTCAACACAGGGAAAGAGGGTTGATCCCTCACCCGAACAGCAGGCTCGGGCCAAGGTGGAAGAGTGTTTTGTTCTTTAACGCGCCGGGGGTACCAGCTGTATGACGGGTCTGTTATTTCTTTGGCTGGACGGAAGGTCCGAACCAGAGTGGAGGGAATTCTTTTTAGTTCTCTAGCCGGCTGGAAGATCCGATCTAGAGTGAAAAGTCTTTTTGTTCTCTGGTTGGACGGAAGGTCCGAACCAAAGTGAGAGGGTGTTTCGTTCTCTAGTCGGACGGGAGGTCCGATCTAGAGCGAAGAGAATCTGATGTTCTTTCAATGCGCCGGCAGTACTGGCTACGAATTCCGAACTCGATAAAGTGGACCGCAAGGGCCAGAATCGGTGTTGCAGAAGTAGGCCGTGAAGACTGAAATCGGGGGAGCGGGCTACAAGAGCCGCAATCGGGAAGTTGGCTGCAAAAGCCAAAATTGGGGAGCAGGCTATGAGAGCCCAAAGGTAAGGAAGCGGATTACGGAAGCCGCAATCGGGAAGCTGGCTACAAAGCCGAAGGGCAGTGGGCTGCAAGAGCCGAGGTTGTGAAGAAGGCTGCAAGAGCCGAGATTAAGGAAAGCAGGCTACGAGAGCCAAAGACGAGAAGTGGGATGCAAAGAGCCGAAGTTGAGAAGCAGGCTAACATGCCCAGAATTGGGAAGCGGGCCGTAAAGAGCCGAGGTTAGGAAGTAGGCTACAAGAGTCGAAATCGGAGGAGCAAGCTGCAAGACCCGAAGTTGAAAAGCGGGCTGCGAAGAGCCGAAGTCGGGAAGCAGGCTACACGAGCCAAAATTGGGGAAGCAGGCTACAAGAGCCGAAGTCGAGAAACTAACAAGCCGCGAGGGCGGAAAGTAGGCCATGGGGGTCAAGATTGGGCTCCACGAGCCAAAATTGGGAAGGCAGGCTGCTATAGCCAACATTGAGCTTATATTTTTTAATTATTATTATTTATTTCTTTATTCAAACATGTAAGCATTCATCAGCAGGCATAACATAAGTACACATAAGGTAGCTCCCTCTATAGGGGATGGGATAGGGACATCGCCCATAATCCGCAGACACGGTGTGGGCCAGAAGGTATAGCTGAGGGGTGGTGCACCCGTCAAGAGGATATCACATGTCTTGCATGCACAGCTTAAATTCATGCATTTCGCCCGAGGCAATTCTCTGTGGCATGGCAGTGCAAATGTGTGAACAAAGAGCCCTAACCATAGGGATATGTAGGTTTTCCTGGTGTCACTCGAAGATCACTCTAGCGCCTACACATTAGTTTTAGGCTTTCGACTTTCGATAGCTTCACACAGCCCCCATCTGTTTATTTTGGTAGTGGATTTCACCGTTCGGCACGAGTCTCCTCATGTATCTCAATGGGGATTCCCGGCTACTAAGATTCGTCCTTATTGTGATTCGCTTCACCATTTCGCGCGAGTCTCCTCATTTGTTTCAGTGGGGATTCCCGGCTACTCGGATCCGCGTTCCTCTCTTTTTTTCTCCTCCTTCTTTTTTTTTTTATAGTGGGGGGTAGGCAACTTTTTCCTCACGATTACCTTTCACGCGAGTGCAGGAATTCAAGTCTCCGTAGAGTGCTAAGAAGAAATTCGGGCAATCCCTATGGTTGAAAGCTATTGAACATGTTAAGTGCGAAGTGTGGGAGCGTTACCTCAGGTTTGTTTTGTGAGTTGGGCTTTACAATTTAGCCATGACTCTTCCCCTTGACGTGTGCACCTGCCATAATTGGGTTCCCTTTGAGCATATGCCGCGACGCACGCGCATCCGGACTCGGGGCATTATTATTTAGCAAGGAAACAAGGTCCTAAAAAAATTTCAAGGAGGTGCGTTATTCTATATTATAAGCAAGCACGCAAGCAGGGTAACCGAGCATTCTCTTTCTTTTTTTTTGTTGTCGTGTTTTGTTATTATTATATTTTTTTTGCATAAGGAAATATTGTTGCTACGTATAAGTGTAGTGGTAGTAAAAGTATTAGGGAAGCAGACCACAGAGGGCCGAAGGGACATCAAGGAAGCGGGCTATAGAAGCCGAGGGACATTGGGGAAGCATGCCATAAAGGCCAAAAGGAAGCGGGCTGCGAGAGCCCAAGTTGGGAAGCGGGCTATAAAAGCCAGAATTGGGGAGCAGGCCATGGAGGCCAAAGGGGGAGCAGGCTACGGGAGCCAGAATTGGGAAGCAGGTCACGAAGGCCAAAAGAGAAGCAGGCCATGAGAGCCAAAGGGAAGCAGGCTACGAGAGCCAGAGGGAAGCAGGCCACGAAGGCCAAAGGGAAGCAGGCTACGAGAGCCAGAATTGGGAAGCAGGCCGCAAAGGCCGGAATTTGGAAGCAGGCCACGAAGGCCAAAGGTTGGGATATTAAAAAAGTAGGCTGAAAAGCCAAGAGATATTGGGAGCGCGGTGGGCCGGATGGATTAATCCTGACAGTGGGCCTTGATCAAAATGGCTGAGCCAAAAGGAGTTGGGTAGCGAGCCGTGTGAGGCTGAAGAGAAGGGTCTCTTTTTTGATTCTCTGGATGGAGAAGGATCCGAACCAAAGTGAGAGGTTGATTCTTTAATTCTCTGGTCGGAAAAGGATCCGAACCAAAGTGAAAGGTTGATTCTTTAATTCTCTGGCCGGGAAAGGATCCGAACCAAAGTGGGAGGGTTTATTCTTTTGATTCTCTAGCCGGGGAAGGGCCCAAACCAGAGTGAAAGGTTGATTCTTTGATTCTCTGGCCGAGGAAGGACCCGAACCGGAGTAAAGGGTTGATTCTTTGATTCTCTGGCCGGGGAAGGACCCGACCGGAGTGAAAGGTTGATTCTTTGATTCTCTGGCCGGGGAAGGACCCGAACCGGAGTAAAGGGTTGATTCTTTGATTCTCTGGCCGGGGAAGGACCCGAACCGGAGTAAAGGGTTGATTCTTTTGGGTGGCCAAAGGTCGGAGGTAAAAGTTTGCCTCGTGACTCTTCTTTCTCTTCTTCTCTTCTTCTTTTGTGTGGAAAGGCGGGTGCAAAGACCACGTCTGTCTCTTGTCCGTTCTTTTTCTTTTTCTATGTGAAGAGGCAGGTTCGAAGACCACGTTTGCCTCATGCGTGTCTTTTTCTTTATTCTGCTCTTCTTTTCTCATTAATGCCTCCGCGCTGGAGTGTATTTCTCTTAATGTGCCCCCAGGTTGGGGTGTAGCTTTATTTGGTATGCGCCCCCCCTGAGGGGTGTGCTTTGCCTCTCCGCTTTTGTGCCGTCAGGCGGGGTGTATTTTTCATGGCTTCCACGTCCCCAGACCAGGGTGTGTTTCTTCTTCAAATGCCCCCAAGACGGGGTGTAGCACTCTTCAAATGCCCTCGTAGTGGGGTAGGTGCTTCCGCTTCTTATGCGCCAAGGGCGGAGTGTGTTTCTTTTTTTTGCTCCCAGAGTGGGGTAGGTGCTTCTGCTTCTTATGCGCCAAGGGCGGAGTGTGTTTATTTTTTTTTTGTGCCCCCAGGCTGGGGTAGAGGATTCTGTTACTTACGCGCCGAGGGCGGAGTGTGTCTCTTTTTTGGGTGCCCCCAGAGCGGGGTAGATGCTTCTCATGTGTCCCCAGGTCGGGGTGTATTCTTTTACTTCTCATCACCCCAGATCGGGGTGTTTCTTCTCCAAGTGCCCCTCAGTCGAGGTGCAGCTTTGTCTGTTTCCTTTTTTAAAGCCCCCACGCCAAGGTGTATTCTTCTCTTTCTTGTGCTCCCGAGGCGGGATGGGTTCTCCTCATGCGCCCCCTGAGGCGGGGGTAGATCCTTCATGGTTCCTATGCCCCCAGGCAGGGTGTAAAGTCTTGTTTTCATACCCCTCATGCGGGGCGTGTTTCGTTTGCTTCATACGCCCCCATGGTGGGGTACATTTCTTCTTCGAATGCCCTTAAATCAGGGTTTGTTCTTTGTGACTTCTACGCCCCTGGGGACGAGGTGTTCTCCTTCTTCAAATGCCCCAAAGCCCGGGGTTTATTCTTTTGCTTCTTATATCCCCGGGGACGAGGTATATCTTCTACTTATCATGTCCCCAGAGTGGGGTATGTTTGGCCTCCGGTGCACCCAAGGCCGGATGCGTTGTTATTGTTGTTTTTTTGTGTCCCCCTAGCTCGGGGTATAACTTCTTGCTTCTCATGTCCCTAAGCCGGGGTGGATCTTTGCTTCTTATGTCCCAGAGCGGGGTGAATTCCTCTGGTTCTTGCGCCCTCCCAGGGCAGAGTGTATTTCCCTTCACATGCCCCCGACACGGGGTATATCTCTTGCTTCTCATGCCCTCATTGTGGGGTGTAGTTCTTCTTCAAATGCCCCTGAGCCGGGGAGTCTCCTCTATGGCTTCTATGCCCCCAATGGTGGGGTGTATGTTGCTTCATATGCCCCCAGAGCGGGGATGTATGTTGCTTCATATGCTCCCAGAGCGGGGATGTATTCCGCTTCTAATGCCCCCATGGCGGGGTATGTTCTTAGCTTCTTATGCCCCCAAGGTGGGGTGTGTTTTGCATCTTGTGCCCTCGAGGTGGGGTGAATTTCTTTCTTTGTATGCCCCCAGTCCGGGGTGTGGTTCTTTTTTTTTTTTAGTGTCCCCAGGCCGGGGTGAATTCTTTTCTTCTTATGCCCCCAGAGCGGAGTATGTCTTTTGCTTCATGTGCCCCCAGGCTGGGATGTATTCTGTTTCTAGTGCCCCCAGAGTGGAGTGTGGTGCTGCTTCCGATGCCCCCAAGGCGGGGTGTAATTCTTGCTTCCTATGCCCCCAAGGCGGGGTGAACTCTTCTTTTTTTGCTTATGTGCTCCCATATCGGGGTGTATTCCTTTCTTCATATGCGCCCCCAAACTGGGGAATGTTGTTCGTTCTGCTTCAAATGCCTCCAAAGGGGGGTGTGCGTGTTGCTTCGTGGATCCCGAGGCCGGGATGTATTCCTTCTTCAAATGCCCCTAAGCTGGGTGGATTCTCTTTTCTTCTTATGCTCCCAAGGTGGGATGTAGCTTCTTCAAATACCCCTAAGCCGGAGCGTATTCTTTATGGCTTCTATGATCTCGGGCGGGGTATATTTCTTCTTCAAATACCCCTAGGCCGGGGTGGACTTCTCTTCATATGCCCCTGAATCAGGGCGTGTTCTTTATAGCTTCCAGGCCCTCAAGGCGAGGTATGCTTCTTCTTCAAATACCCCTAAGACGAGGGTGTGATTCTTGACTTCATATGCCCTCAAGGCGGGGTGCATTCTTCTACTTCCTCTGCCCCAGAGTGGGGTATACTTCTCTTTGTATTCCCATAAGCCAGGGTACATTCTTTTCGCTTCATGTGCCCCTAGGGTGGAGTGCGCCTTCTGCTTTTTTATCCCCCCGGGATGGAGTGTATTCTCTTCATGTGCCCCGGGCATGGGGGTGTATCTTTGTTGCCCGTTGTGCCCCCCAAAGGGAGGTGTATTTCTCTTCATGTGCCCCGGACACCGGGTGTATCTTTACTTTTTTTTATATATATGCCCCCGAGGGGGATTCTTCTTCTTCTGCCCCGACACGCTGGGGGATGTTTGCCTCTTGTGCACCCAAAGTGGGATGTGTTCTCGATGGCTCCTGTGCCCCCGTTGGCGGGGTGTACGCTTCTTCTTCGGATTCCCCTAAGGCGGGGTGTATTCTCTGTTGCTTCATGTACCCCCGAGTCGGGGTGGATTATCTTCATGTGCCCCCATGGCGGGGCGTACTCTCTTTATGTGCCTCCAGGAGCGGGGTGAATTGTTCTGCTTCCTGTGTCCCCCGTAGTGGGGTGTATCCTTTTCCCATATGCCCCCATAGCGGGCAGGTTTCTTTTGCTCTTCGTGTCCCCAAGTCAGGGTGTGCTTCTCTCTTTGTGTGCCCCAGGCAGGGTATAGTCTTTCTTCTCATGCCCCTAGATCGGGGTGCTTCTTCTTCAAGTGCCCCTAAGTCCGGGTAGATTTCTCGAGTACCCCTAAGCCGGGGTGAGTTCTTCATGGCCTCCATGCCCCCCGTGACGGGGTAAGTGTTGTGCCCCTTAGGCACAAGTATATGTTATTTTATTTTGATGATAGCAACACAGTGAGAGTATCACAGTGAGTCAGTCATTGTGTTAAGTGTACATGCATTACAGGTGCATTACTGCTAGTTACTGCATATGATCTTGCATTTCATTCACTAGCTGAACTGAGCCAATTCATCAAGTCTATACATCGATGCATCGGTGCATTCATCAGTTGCATGCCATATAGTCTATACACTGCATCGGTGCATTCGTCAGTCTGCACAAGTCTATACACTCGCATGGTAGCCTGTCTGCTCAAGTCTATACACTCACATGATAGCAAGTCTGCAAAGTCTATACATCCATTAGCTGATATCTGGCGGTAAGTCTGTACATTGCATCATGTGCTTCATGCAATTGAGTATGCACATTCATTTGGCATGTCAGTGCATCCATTTGTAATGATCATAGCTTTGCATTCACAAAGTCTGTACATGCTCACACATGTTGCATATGCAAAGTCTATACATTGTCTGTTGCATAACACATAAGTCTATACATGATGCACTCAGGCATAAACGTTAGGCACAGCAAGTCTGTACATCGTTTGTGCTTGCACGAGCTGAAGTTTACACAGTGTCTTGCTGCACGCATTTGAAGTCTGTACATCGTGCATCCGTTGATTCAAAGTCTGTACAGCCTTTGTGCTTTATAACGCCAAGTCTATACATGCACCGTCTCATTTAGCGTCTCATGCTAAGTCTATACATCGTCTGTCTGCACACACAAGTCTATACACTCTTTGCATTTCTGCGTCTCATGTTGCGTCTCACTTGAGCATTTAAAGTCCATACATTTCCTGGCACATTCACTCAAAGTCTGTACAGCCTTCCATCTCATGTTGCGTCTCATGGTGTGTTCCGCATAGCGCTCAAGTCTGTACATTGCATCGTCTCTCAAAGTATGTACAGCCGTGTGAGCATCAAGTCAGTGCTTGTTAAGCTGCGTCTCATTTAGCGTCTCTGTGCGTTCAAGTCTATACATTCTTTGAACGTCTCATTCAGTGTGCATGTTGTGTCTCACTCAGCGTCTCATCAGTTCAAAGTCCATACAGTGTCTTAGTGCAAGCACTTCCATGAAGTCTATACATTCGTTGCAGTCTGTGCATAGTTGCATCATTAAGTCCGTGCATCCATTTCTAATGTACATACTTTGCTTGATGCATTCATCTTCAATGTACACACTTTGTTAAATGCAGTCTACATTACATCCCTAAATGTCTGAATACTCTTAGGTGAAGTCTGTACACACTTCAGGTGGCAAGTATGTACATCGTCACTGTTGTTGCACGCGTTCAAAGTCCATACACTGCCTTGTAGTATGCACGCACACACAAAGTCTATACATTGCTTCATGCATTGCACGAAGTCTGCACATTGTGTGTTGCTATGCTCTAGATGTGCATTCACTCTGAATGTATATACTTATGCATAATGTCTGTTATTACAGAGATGCTGCTCGAGGAGGTTAATGATGCACGTGATCCAAGAATAGAAGATGGCCCTGATCGTGACATGTGGAGCCACTGTGCTGAAATGCTGCCACGTGGACTAAGGCCTTTGGGCGAGAAATGTGGAGGACACACGCCCTAGCTGCTGCTATATATATGAAGCTTCTTCCTCAGGAGAAGTCTGATCAAAGCTGTGAGAGCGAGACATTGCACCATGGATTTGGACCCTCCTAGAGTCGGGCGGGATGTCGGCCTCCTTCTTGTTCTCTTCGTCGACGATGCTGGCCAACCTTCCTTTTTGTCCTTTCTTTTCTTCCCCCTTTTTTTGGTATGATAGACCAAGGTGGGTGTGCAGGAGAGCGCTCACCCCCTCACGGAGGGGATGAGTGGTTTTCTTTACCGCATCAATCCCACAGTGGTAATCATTATTCAGCACGGGTGTCGACGGATAAGGCCGTACAACCCTCTCTCGCAAATTCTTTCTCTTCCTTTTCTGCTTCTTTCTTTCATTTTTTTTTGCTTCTTTCTTTTCTTATTAAGGAAAGGGGGTTTGATTTCCCCTCTCTTCTTCTCAGTGGCCTTCATGATTCCTGGAAGTCCTAGAAGCTGTAGGTGCCTCGGAATAGCATCTTCAAGGCAACAAAGATAAATTTGCTTAGTCTGGCTTTTCTCCCCATAGGGATGGGGAAGAGAGTGCCTGCAATTCATCAAAACAGGCAAACAACGTTTATTAGGAGGCCATGAGGCCCTGAATCCCGGCGAAGAGATGAAGGGTGGTTTCGGTCCCACCGGGCGTGCCAGACTTGTGGACGCACTTAAATTCGCTTATTGAGGTGATTCGTCTATTAAGATGGTCGATTCGTCTATTAAGTGCGTGGGCGTGCCAGTCACAATGTGACAATTTATTCGGACTCCAAAGAGCCCATAGTGCGCTCGACCTAACTTCGTCAGACGATTGTGTGGTTCGTGTCGGGACCAAAACCCGCCGCGCCATAAAGGTCACGGCGTCATTTACATCCCCCATACGAGGGAACACCCTTGATTAATCACCGAGATTCAGGGCCTCATGGCCAGGCAATCAATTGCATGGAAGGTCTATTACGAGGTATTGAAATCCTCGCGCGAGGGCGAGAAGAAGACCATTTGCGGTCATGTCAGTCGTGTGCCGACCATTTAATGTTCGGACGAATGCCCGGCTCGAGAAAATCGCTGTTGTCGCGGGAAAACCAGAACGCATGTATGCCGAGGTACAGCAAATTTATTGTACGGAAGAGCGGAAAACGTTCGGCTGAGCCTCGGTTGGAGCGGTCAAAAACCAATAAATCTGTTGGCCCGGTGCAAGAGCAAGCTACGACGATACTGCGGTGGGCCCCCCGCGGTCAAAACAAGACTTGCCTGAGCGTCATTAATATTTCCGGTGCCAAGGGGCAACGAGAGAATATCCCTTGAATCGGCTGAAAAGTCCTGTGTCTAGGGAAGCGGAAGTTCGAAACGTGTCGGTCATTCGGGAGACCGTTTAACATTCGGACGGGTGTCCGGCTTGAGAATATCATAATCGTCGCAGGAGAACCTGGAACATATGTATGCCGTGCTACGGCAAATACATTATTCCGAGACACTGAAAATATTTGGTTAAATCTCGGTTAGTGTAGCAGGAAACTAGCGAATTTATTGGCCAGGGGCGAGATCGAGTCGGGACCATACCGGGGGCGCCTCCCGCGGTCCAAACGGGGCTTACGTGGGCATTGTTAATATTTTCGATGCCGAAGGGCAGCGGGAAAGTGTCCCGGGACTAGATTCCAAAATAAAGACGCATATCGAGATGGTTGGCTATATGCCTAAGATGTGGGTCTGGCAATGACCATGACTAGGGCGAACCCGTGGTCTAAGCATGACTCACGAAGGTCTTATTGATATTCCCACGCGTAGGATTCGGGGATGACGAGAGCCGTCTCATTCCATCCAGATTGTGTTGGTCGTTCATGGACCACTCTATGTTCGGATAAAGATCCGTATTGAAGGCGCGACGTAAACGGAAAATAAACTCGTACAAATGTATGTCGAGTTTACGGCAATCTCAATGAAAGAGCAGGAACGAATCCCAACAGGAAAACATCAGGTTTGATAGACTATAGGCCCAAAGCAATATCGGATTATGACCGTATTGGGATGGCTCCCAAGGTCCGAATCCGACTTGGAGGGGCGGCGTCAATGTTCCCTTTATACCGGGTCTTGAGGAAAATGAAGCTGTGGAGCGGAGCTCATCATTTATTATTATTATTTAAATTTCTATCATTACTATTTGTTATTTCTTTATATTTTTTTCTAGTGAGTTTGTTATTATTGTTCATTTATTATTATTATTATTGTTGTTGTCTACTTATTTATTTATTATATTCTTTTTATTGAATCGGTAATTATTATTACTTATTTCCCCCTTTTTTATTATTATACTTTTATCATTATTATTATTATTTATCCCCCCCTTTTTATGAGTCCGTTATTATTGTTATTGCTTGTTGCATTCGGCATGTGTGTGGAGAGGGCAGAGGAGAGTGTACCGCTGAAAGGTTATGGAGAGTGTGCCGCTGGAGGGGCTGAGGAGTGTACCGCTGAGGGTGAAGAGTGTGCTGCTGGAGGGGCTAAGGAGTGTACCGCCGGGGGTGAAGAGTGTGAAGGGTCAAAGTGGTCAGGGCGTAGCTTAGCTGGGTGAGACAGAGTTCAAGGGGGAGAGAGGGACCCTGTTCAGTTCATGATGAAGCATCTTATATGGTCAAGCGTTCAGTTTCCTGTCATGAGATTGAGTCTCAAGTTGTATTCAATAGTGCAGTCCTTGGAGTCTTGTTCAGTTCAACTCTTGAAGCCTTGCATAGTTCTTTTAGCTGATTAGAGTGTTTTTACTGTTGCTTAGTCCATCCGTTTGCTGCTTCTTTTCATCTTTTAAGTTTATTATTATTCCTGAAGAAAATTCGGCAGCACCTCCCCTTGACCCGGAAGGTAAAGGAATAACAAGGAACATGCCCACAGGGAGTGACATGAACCAACAACTGAGGGGGGGATGCCTGAGCAGCCGCCTTTAGGGAAACTTTGGAAATCTCGGAGAAAACATCGAACGGGGAACCAGTAGACCGATGCAAGCTATGAATACCCTTGGGAAGTGATAATCAATGTGTGCCGCTGGGGCAGCCCAAGGGTGAAGGTGTACCGCTGGGCAATCAAATGGCAAGGGCGTGCCGCTGGGTAAACCCAAGGGAGGGTGTATCGCCGAGCGGACGCAAGGGCAATGTGCCGCCGAAAGAGTTGGACAGTGTGGTGACGAGGGGTCTGAGAGGGTGTGTGTGAGCACCGTGGACTTCGAAGGAAGGAGTGGGGAATGGGTGTAGGGGCTATGGACCTTGAAAGAAAGGCTGAGGAGTCTTCTAGCCAGTGGGTGGGCAATACACCAAGTAGAGGTCCACAAAACTTCGACGGGCTGCAAACGAGGGTAGAGAGAAAGGGCCTGCGTTGCATAGTGTCACCAAGAAGAGGGAGAGGTTAGCCTTGCCTCGTCAAGCCAAGGGCTAAACCTCTCAATCACGTAGACCCCTACCATGGGAGCGGAGATCAAGCAAGGAGCTGGGGAATCGGAGACAGACGCCAAACTCATAAACTAGCAAGAAGAAGAAAACTACAAATATACCAAACGGAGGCAAAAATCAGACGGAGTTTTATTCATGAGAAACTCAAAATGGCAAAGGCCATGGCCGGAAGACCAAATGTAGCCCAGTACATCCAAGCAAACAAGAAAACATCAGGAGAAAGAAAAGAAAAAGACTCGGGGGGAGAGGGACAGGATGAGGAGGGTTGGTCGTGCCCTTCACCGCCACCCTTCCCTCTCCACCTTACAACATACACTCTCTCTTCCTCTCCTTCTTTTTCTTCTACCTTCTTCTTCTTCTTGAGCTCTCCTCGAACGGGCGTCTTCTCTTCTTTTTTTTGTCACACTCCCTTTTTTTCTTTCTTTTCCGTGAGGCTTTTTATACGGGGGCAGTTGACGAGGGAGAACTCATGATGGCACTGCCATCCGAGGTTGACTTCGGTATCTTCCTCGTCAGATGAAGATCTCCCTCCTCCAGCCAGAAGGTGACACGGAGGCGGGTGCTAGCTGGCTTTGAAGTGGCCGAACTGCGCGCCAATGGATCTGCCTATTGACCATTCTATCTTCTGCCAGTGCGTGCCGTTCAGAGGAATTCAACGTTGTGCCGCTGGGGAGAGGGCGCTGGGCGTTGAGGGCAGAACGCCCGTACCGCTCGGAGCTTGAGACCGTGCCGCTGGGAGCAGAAGGGTTGTGCCGCTGGAGGGCTTGAGGCCGTGCCGCTGAAGGGCTTCAGGCCCGTGCCGCTGGGGCTTTCAGGGTGTGCCGTTGGAGGCTTCAAGGGCGTGCCGTTGGAGGCATGCATAGTGTGCCGCTGGGACACTTTGGAAGTGTGCCGCTGGGGCTGTTTGGGGTTGTGCCGTTGGAAGGCAGTTGAAGGTGTGTTTTTCTCTTCTTCTTTCCTTTATCTCATCTTCTCTTCTCTTTTTTCTTTCTCTTCTTCTTCTTCTTCTTCTCTTCACTCTGGATCGTGCAGACTCTGTCTCTGCTTCTTCTTCAGGACTTCTGCATATTCGATCAGTCTTCTTCAGACAAAAGAGTCTTCCTTATATAGCAGTTCCAGCAAGAGCAGCACTGGGCGCGTGTCTTCCACAGTTCCTGCCCAATTGTTTTGGCCACGTGTCATCATCCTGTCAGCCCTTCCAGCCTCGGATCACGTGCCATTCTTAAGCTTCACAAACAGTACCTGTCAGACAGACGAAAGGAATATCAGTTTAAGTCTAACAGCTTGTACAGACTTTGTGAAGGCAATTGAGTGTGTAGACTTTACAATGCGAAGACAAAGCATGTACAGACTTCACGTTGTGAATGCAAAGCTAAAGCATGTATAGACTTGTGAATGCTTGAAGCACAGAATGCACTGGCTAGAGTTATGAGTGTATAGACTATGCTGCAGTATGCATATGGTGAAGTATGTACATTGACGATGAATGCTCAGGCATGCCAAACGAGTGTGTAGACTCTGCGTGCAATGTATGAACAATGTACAGACTTCGTGAATGCAAAGCTAAAGCATGGCAACACACAATGTGCAGACTTCGTGCAGTGCATGAAGCAATGTACAGACTCTGTGAATGAAGCACACAGGCTGTACAGACTTGTGCTAATGCTGCAAGTGGACAGTGTATAGACTTCAGTTCGTGCAAGCAAAGCCAATGTATAGACTTGGCGTTTGTGCAAGCAGAACGATGTACAGACTTTATGTTGTGAACACAGGCTGTACAGACTTTGAGTGATGCATGCACAAGACGCAACGAATGTACAGACTTAGAGTTCGTGCATGCTACAGTGCTAATGTATGGACTTAGTGTACTGCAGGGCAGACAATGTCTAGACTTTGAAAGCTAGAACACGAACACGCTGCAATGTATAGACTTTGAGGTAAGACGCTAGACGCTGAGTGAGACGATGGAATGTATAGAATTTATGTGCAATACAAAGGCTGTACTGACTTCGTGTGTGTGCTAAGACAGTGTATAGACTTGTGTGTGCAGGGCAGACAACGTATGGACTTCCTACGCCTGCGTCAAATGCGATGTACAGACTTGCTGTGCCACAATGTATAGACTTGAGTGTGCACAAACATATGCTATGTATAGACTTATGCATCAAGTATAGAACACTGCATTCTCCACATAACAGATCAAACATAGATCAGACATATGCATTCATGTGATGGCTCAATGTGTTATTCTTAGCAAAACAATATGGTGACTCATTCATGTTGCTATCATTAAAACACCACATTATCATCAAAGCACAAGGGGCACAACACCCTTCTTTATTCCCCTGTACGTGAACATGGGGTGAGAAATTTTTAGTGTCCACAGCGGCTCAATAAGAGTCCGGGGGGGCGTGAATCCCGAGTCATACTCATAGAGTGAGTAAACCCGGGACCCTTCCTACATGCCATTCTTTGCATCTCTTCCCCGAAACAGTGAAGATCTTGTATCAAAAAAAAGATACAATCTGGGATTAAATCATGTATATTCCCCACCCCCTTGGCATCATGACAATGAAATTGGTCAAATCCCAAGCCGACGCCTTGAGATGAAAACGAGATAATTATGAGATGAAAAAGAAATTATGCGAATTTCCGATGGTTGGGAACCCAGAATCGTACTCATAAGTTTGAATAAACTCCGGGCCGGTGGCCGCCGTGAGAGAAAAAAAGGGACTATCATGTGGATGACATGCGGGGGAAGATCGGAGAGGGATTTTCACATCTACGCAGTGAGGTGAAAGAAAATTTGAGCAGAGGTAATATATGTATCACGCATATGGGGGAGACGCCATTGCACACATACAGAAAAAAAGAGAAGATCGGGGCCGGAATCTCCAAATCTCATTCATTTTTTTGAATAAGGAAGATACATCGGAGGCAAAGCTTGCATAATACGAAGGAGAAAGAAAAGAAGGGAAACAGAAGACACCCACCCTTTTGTTACAAGTGTCCCTCACACTCTCTCTCTGCTCTCTATCCTTTCTTCTCTTGCGGGCTCTATTCTCCCTCTTCTCTCCTCCTTCTATTTCTCCAACATCCAGAGGTTTGGAAGAAGCTTCTATCTCCACCAGGGCGGCCTTCTTATAGGGGGCTGAAACCCCCTATTCGGAGGGAAACCTCCCTGTTATGTCTCTTGTTCACCGCTGCTGTTGCTAACATCGCTTGCTGCTGCTGCCGCCGCCGTTGCTGCTTCGTATGGTCGCGGGGGAGCAAGGGCGCAGGGACAGGGGTCCACCGCTGGAAGAATGGAGCCCCTCACCAGTCGCTGCTGCTGGCGTCTACACCGTTGGCCACGCAGGGGGTGGCCGTTCAAGGTCGCGTGGAGGAGGCGTTCGAACATGCAGACACGGCGCGAGGTCAACGGGCTTTAAATGCCTCCGCGTGAGGGAGAAGGAAAACACGCAGGGGGGGAGAGAAACACAACGGGAAGTCAACCCCGTGCATTTTCTCTCTCTATTTTCTTCTTTCCCCCCTTTTTTTATTTCTCTTCTCCCCCCTTTGCTTTCTTCAATTGCACATCCGACCCATTCTTGTTTGGGGCCCTTTCTCTTGCTAGGCCCATTTCATTTGGGCCCTCTTCTTTATTCTCTCTTTTTTTTTGTGCCAACAGCGCGCCTGGTCGAATTGTCACCCATGTCATGACATAGGGTCCATCCGGACGTGCGAGAGGAGGTGGGAGAGCAACATGCGATGTGCGTCAGGCCACATGCAGAGGTGATGATAGAAGAATAGGTGACGGTCTGTCGTGCACCTGGCCTCATGCATATGGATGGCTGTCATCTACTTCATTAATGTGGTTGAAATTTGAAAAATATGGGGGAGGCACCCAAAGTGGAGGAAAAGTCTCACATATCCAGGTTTGGTGGGTCGTACAGAGAGCCCATGTCATAATTCATGGACTAAAGTTGTATTTTCTTTTGTCAATGGACCATAATTAATTTGAGAGTCTACAACTTAAGGACACAAAATAGCCCTACCATGTAAATATAAGTGCAAAACTATCCTTTCTTAATGTGTTGTCATGTGTTTTTCGATAGCAGTTGACTGCAAAGGTGTCTCTGCACTTGTGCTTATATAACATGGTTATTTTAATTAATACATACATAAAACTGGCGTTTTTGTAATTATATATGTAAGAAGGATATTTTTTTACATTTACCTTCTTTATTTAAGCCAAATATTTACTAATAATGCATTACATATAAAATTTATATAAGTATTTACTATAAGTATACGTATATATTTATTTAGTTTTTTAAACATTTAATCACATAGTATCCATTATTCTGCAATATTTGTTCATGCATTTTCACTAGTAATATTTAAATTTAATTAGTGTATAAATAATTTCACATCTATTATTCTTGTCTTTGCATGTACGAAGATATGACAATTTGAAAAATACATGCCATTTCATTCAATATTTTCCATACCTGTTTCTTGAGCACCAACTAGCTAGACATGTACTGTCCAGACCTCATAGTCTCCTGTCCCTAAATCAAAAATATAAAATACAACAAGATAGAAGTATTGGGGATTGCTCTCTAAATGTGCTTAAGACATGTTCATTATGGAATAACAAGCACAGAAGATTCATTTTTAAGTTTTACTTTAATCTAACATTGCACTCTTTGAAAGTTTTATCATTGTACATTCAAATATGCATAATGTACATGTCTTGTTGTTCAGTATGGGTATGTTTATGTGTGACATCACCGTATGCTGTACAAATGTGTTTGAATCAATGTTTTAAAACCCGATCTGACTCGGTCAACTTATCATCCGGTCTCAAAATCGGGTTAAAGTAATACTTAGATCACCCAAGACCTAAAATCCGTTCAAACCCTATTAACCCGGCTCAACCCGATAAAACCAGTGTGACCCAAGAGGGTTAAAGATATATTTTTTATTTTTAATTTTTGATCATTAATTTAAATTTAAATTTAAATTTAATCTTTTAACCTTATCATTTAATGGTATTAACGAAAGATAACTTTTGAAAATTGAAAGGACTTGGGCTCTAACCTTCCAACTTCTAGTCTTTCTAATTCTAACTTATTCCCAGGGGAAGAAGATGAAGACCCGAGAATACTCATAGAGGAGGATGAAGACAAGGAATAAGATGAAGGCCCATTGACATATAAAATTTAGATGAAGAAGAAATTTGACTTCACACGTCATGAAATTTTTATTTTATGAGATACTAATTGTAGTTGATAAATTATCATATGTAGTGTTTATTTAATATATTTGTAGTCTTTTTTCGACTATCTTAATGGTTGTTTAATGAATTTATTTTTATTTTTACAATTTATATTAAAGTGTATCTTTCATATTTCTAACTTAAGGTATATTAAAATTCTATGGTGATAACTTATATTGACATTTACTGTTGTAGTATTACGGGTCACAGATTAACTCGAATGGTTAAACTATTGACCCATGATCTACTAACCTAATTGGGTCAAGACCCGGGTTGAGTTTTAAAACATTGATTTGAATGTGATTCATGATGATATGAGATCGAAGATTTAAACATAGTCCATAACCTACAATAAAATCCCCTCCAATACCATTGATTAAGGATTATACTATACCCCCTCGTTCAATCCACATACTTTAGGGAAAAAGCCCCTACAATCTTGCTTAATCATAAGGGAGCCCCCGCAATCTATCTATTTCTTACAAACCCCCAAAAAATCTACTCCGTCTTAACAATAAACCTCGCCAATCTTCTAAAGTAACGTGGCATGTGCGAATGTTTAACTCAACTATATATAGTTATGATTATGGATTTTTGTAAATAAATTATTATTATAATAAAAAAATTTAAAATATATTAACACACATATCACCTCATCAAAATTAAATAGTACATAAATATCATATAAAATCATCTAAATATGATTTTTAACAAAAAATAATATATCTATAAATAAAAATGACACAATTATATAATATAATTTTACGTAATGATAATATGATGTCTATTAAGATATTTTAAGAAGTCTTTTTTAATAAATTTATATTTAATAGTAATTTATTTTTAAGAAACTATTAAGATTAAACTTGTGTGATAAAAAGATTAAAATCTTCTTAAATAACTATCACCTGGGGGGAGAGAGAGGAGGCGCATGCCGGCAGTGGAGTCAACTGTTGCCTCCGGAGTCACGGTGGCGGTGGTGATCGAATCTGAGTTGGAGGAGGTGTGAGAGAGAGAGAGGGGGGGCGCGAGCCGGCGGTGGAGTCAACTGTTGCCTCTGGGGTCACGGTGGCGGTGGTGATCGAATCTGAGGTGGAGGAGGCGGCCAAGAAAGGTGACATCACCATGGAGGAGATGCCCATCGACAGGTGGCGCGGCAGACCCTTCTGGAAGAGCTCCTCAGCGGCAGCAAAAGCAAAGGGCAGGCGACTCCCGTACGTCCACCTGGACGTTGGCGACAGGGACACCGTGAACTTCGAAGCCCGACGACAAGGAGGTGGACAACGGACGGGGTGGGCATGCTGGCGGCACCTGGCTCGCTCTGGCATCACATCGGCGCGCGGGGTGCTCCTCCTCCTGCTCTCTTTCCCATCTGCCGGCCCATCATGATCTACTACCCCTGCTGCATGCAGCAGCTGCACCATTCGAGAGATCGAGATCGAGAGAGAGAGAGAGAGAGAGATGCGGGTACCCTCCCTAGGTACCTAAGAGTTGGGGATGTGTGAGAGAGAGGGAGATAGTATATTTTGAAAAAGTAATTAAAAAGGTTAAAAAGGTGAGGTGGGGGAATGTTTTTAGTCATCATAAAAAGCGAAGTTAGTTACATATAGGGGTATATATATATATATATATATATGGAGAGAGAAAATGAAAATCATGATGTACATTACATGAAAAGGAGAGAGACGAATTGAAGATAATAAAATTCATCTTCATTTTCTGCTACACATTCATCGACAGATGGAAGTATAAAATCTTAATTACTCTGCCCTATACGGTATACCCATTCTTCGGGGTCTCTTTATTTGAATGTTAAGTTAAGGGGCGATTAGTTAGAGATTTCAAAAAATAGATCATTTTATTTTAATAATATTTGAGTTAATTTATTTCATCATTTTATTAGAACATATTTAACTCGGATATCGATCAAAATAATGAATCCGTCCAAACAAACGGAATAGAATAATTAGAGTGTTGATGTCCAAGTAATTACCAGCGCCTTATTTCGCGATCAAACATATATATCAGATGAGAAAGGATCATAAATATATTCTTGTATGATCAATTCTTTTCAGTTTATCTCGTTGTGAACACGTGGTCGCTTCCAATTAATTATCCTGTCGTCTTAATTTTACCACTTGGATATACAGCATGACTGCATGCTGTATATATATATATATATAACCTAACCATTCCACACACTCCATTTATTCCTACTACCAACCCTTCCAAGCATTCTTCTTTCCACACACTGCGCTGATCATCCTGATCACGGATCCATTGACATAAGAGGCAGAGACCAACTAGGTAGTGAGTACGCGCGGTAGCTCTACATCGATCGGAGTAGCATATGCATCGAAGAAAACTATACATGGCGGCGATTGCATCTAATTAATTACCTGCAGATTGATCTAGCTAGCTCCACACAACATCTTAAGCTTGCGAGGCCCTCCGGCTCTACGAGGCAGTGCTTTCCTCACGAGCTAGGCAGGAGGGGTGGCAGCAGCGGTGGCAACGGGAGCAGGGGAGAGGCCGAGAGGGTACTGATCGAGCTGCAGTGGGCGCGCCGGGGGGGGGGGGGGGGGAATTAGAGACAGCGCGGCGGCCTTCCTGTGTGTGCTGGCAGAAGTCAGATAGATGCGCTTGCTGATCGATGATTGCTGCCCCACTCCGATGCGAGGTGATCAGCATGCACAAATATATATATATATACATATATATATATATAGCCCTAATTAGTTATCAGCCGGCATGCAGGCTGCCTCTCTCTCGTCGTTCCAGTTTCTCCCGCTCGATCCCCCTCGAGCTCCCCCTTGCTCCCGCCGCCACTGCCAGTACTGCCCCCTCGATCCCACCAATTAATTAAGGAGTCACGTCTCTGAGTCGTCGGAGGGTTAATTTGCAAGCTTGAGATGCTGTGTGTACGTAGTTGGATCCCGGAGAGCGAGGATGTTATCACCGCGCCCAGCTCGCTAGCTACCACGTTCTTCTCATCTTGCCGTACGTGTCGTTGGATGGAGATGGTTTCTGTGAGTAGTCTTGGATGATCGATCGATTCGGCATTTACTACGTACTACTGTTGGGCATTAGAGTTTCTGTTAGCTAGATATCTCATATATGCATGCGTCTTCTTCTATATATATATCTGAATTAATGGTTGATCATATCACATGCTCAGTAGATCAGATTTATATATGACTTGTTATATATATATATATATATATATATATATATATATATATATATATATATATATATATATATATATATATATATATATTGTGTATAATTTTTTTGTCTTATTTATCAGTGTCTAGCTAGTTGGCTTCCACCCTACAATTTATATATCTGCGTTCCATTGTTTACAACATTCTTCCTTCTCTCCGGGTGATTTGCACTTGAGAGACTACATATATGTTGCTCTTTGAGGTGTTTAAATTATGAAGGCTACATATGGCTTTTTACGGAGCTGTTTGGTATGATGTAAATTTAATATATTGGTTCTAAGGTAATTAACCAACTTTAAAATGTATATTTGGGTCTTTGGTTTATGATGGTTTTCTACCGAAAATCGAAATAAGTGCAGTAAATACAATGCCACAAAGATTGACTATGTTCTAAAGCCTAATTCAGTATTTGATGCATATCAGACATTAGAAAAATATTGAATATAGATAAAGATGACATTTTACATTATTTTACAGCACATCAAGCAATACCTAAACAAGAGAAGCCAAAAAAGACTGGACTGACATAATGTACCTTGGACGGGAGACCAGTGCACTGTGCTCTTGGATAATACGATCCCACAAGAAGCCCTCTAAAGAGACATGATCTCGTGCCAAATCGTGGACCGTCAGATCTTGGGTGATCGTGGGGCGCAGCCACCTCAGAATGGAGTTCTGCAAAAAAAGATAGAGCGATCAGGAGACTCGGGATTATAAATCTGGAAAAAATCCTCTGATATTTAAGTCAGCGAGTGATATGAGAAAGGTGTGAAAAGGGGGCAGGAGAGGTGTAGGACACGAGACGGCTCTCCACCAGTTGAAGTGGCTAAAAATTGACTTACCTTTCTGGAGGAGTTCTATGGGTTTATATAGCTGTCGGCTCTCTTCCCTGGGTAAAGGAAGCGTGAGGGGTTGGGCGACGTTACGTTCACAGGGGGGACTTTTACTGTTCAAGGACTCTCGCCCTCCCCTTATCCTCTTGAGCTTCCCACTCCCAGGTAACAGCATAACATCCGCTTGGATAAGTGCCCAGTCGTGAGGAATTCGCCTTGACTTACCGTGAAGTCTTGATGATGAGATGATCTATAAAAGATATGTGGTATCCCCTGCCTACGTAGGGGGGCCGATGTTTTGAGCACCCTTAAGGGAGTATTCCTCCGCCTTATGATCAATGGCTCGGTACGATCACCTGTAGGCTTTTCCCGAGCGTTGGGGAGACCTGTCGATCGGACGACCGAGCCAAGGCTCGATGAACTATATTGGCCCTGAGCGAATGAGGTCCCATAATAAGTGGGACCGGTAAGGGCTGTCACTAGTTGGGCTTGGCAGGCCTCGATGGGCCGTCTAAGCCATGTACACGTACAGCAGGCCGCGAATCTTCCCCTCTCCACCCTCAAAGGCTGGTATTTTCATGAAGCAAGATCTAATTGAGAACCAAATTAAGACGATTCAAGGGCCATAAAATTTGTACCTTTTCAATTTGAAACATAATGTGATATCAAGTCTACAATATGGGTTGTCAAATAGAAGGAGACCAGTTTAATTAGTTTACTGAGAAGCTCCCATCATTTGGAATCCCACTCTTGTTGGAGAATTCCTCAACTTAATTGATAGACTCTCCATTCTTCAGGACATAAAAGAAGTCGGCATGTCAGATATTATGTTTAACGCCTTATAATCTTGCTATTTCAGCTGATTAGAACTGTTTCTTTCTGGTTCTTCCAGTACCTCATCTTTAGCCTATTCCTTCTAGTACTGCTTCATTGTTATTATCTTGTAACATTGTTAATAAGCTGTTTCTATATATCACAATGATCGCATCTATAAACTATGCACTGTAAATGGACAAATGTGTTGCCTGCACAACCAGTACATATTTGATCTCATACGCCTTCCCACCTCTAGCTCTTTACGTAAGTTCTCTGGTGCATGTAAACAGTCTTGAGTAATACTCGCTATACACCCAGTCTCATGCATGGACAAAGAGTTTACATGGGATCCACATCTCCCTTGTGTCTCCTAAGTCCATTAGTCCGACTTGGACCAATGAAATTGGGGTTGGTAATACAATTGCACTCCATGGATATGTAATAAGTATTACTCAAATCATTTTTATTGCTTCCTGACAGAAAACAACATTGAGAATGGGATTAAACATAGCCTAATCATGCAAAGCAGCTGAGGTCACAATGGCATAATCAATCAATATCTCACGCCACTGATCATCATCCCTGCCTCGATTGACGAAGGAGGCGAAGAGAACTAGGAGTGCACTTCATTGGAGTAGCATTGAAGAAAAATGTACTTTGGCGGGTGATTGTATCCGACCAGATCTAGCTCTAGGTGATATCTCAAGCTTGTGATGCCTCCTAACTAACTCAATGTGCATCGCTTACTCACTAGTGGGATGCGGGCGATAGCTGCAGGAGTAGATGGCCCGGAGGGGGAGCTGGACTGGGGAAGACAAGGCGACTGGCCTAGCCCACAGAATTAATCGATGATGCACTTATTGGTCGCCTTGAAGTAGAGGTTGAGGGCCTCCATGCCGTCACCATCATTGTCATCACAGTGGCAAGGGCAGGCTGGAGACGATATTGTGAAGGCCTACTTCTTGATGAAATAGAAATGGCGATGGCCTCCTTAAGCATGGAATCATTCCTATTGAAGAAGTTGGAGGGGAAGGACCGCAACTCCACCAGGCCCTAGATCATAGCCTCCCCAGACAACTTCTGCTCCACCTTCACATTATTATCACCACCCATGGCGTCTGATGCCTCTGCCTTCCCCTCTGGGGGCTCTACTAGTGCTTGTGTGAAGGATGCTCTTGCTTGCTATGTGATGCAGCCTCGGCTGAGGATAGCATAGAGGAGGGGCGAAAAGGGAACACACGGAGAGAACATAGTAAATGTTGTTACTGGAAAAACAAAACAACTACGTCCTCCCCATTAGACCGGTAAACTGATCGGTACGTAGTGGATGGTGTGATATCCGAATTCGTATCCGATTAATAATCGAATTATCCGATTAGTAATCGAATTATCCGTCGGATATTTTATTCGGATAATTATCGAATTAATACAAATTTAAATTCGGTTCAAATTTTAAACGGATAATTACTAGACCTACTTAGAGGTGAGTCGTGTGAGAGCGTCGTATATTATTTTCTCCAAAAAAAAAGAAAGAATGGAAGTTATTTTTATTTTGGGAGATGTTATCCAAAGATTAGACTTCATCCTAAAAAATAAGAGATAACTTACCAAATGAGTGTAAGTAGATTTCTTATTTTTAAATTATATTTTGAGACAAAAAAGGATAAAAAGAGTAATCAAACAATACATTAAGATTTAAGTTAATTATATAAAGAATATGTGTATCATTAGATTTTTATCTAAGGGTTCATATTCGGTCGGATAATATCTAACACGGATATCTCAATATCCGAATTCGTATCTGATTAATAATCGGATATCCGATATCCGATTAAATTATTTATCGGATATTTTATTCAGATAATTATCCGATTAAACAAATTCGACTTCGATTCGAATTTTAAACGGATAATTACCAGACCTACTCCCCATCGTACATTGCCGTGGGAGCATATATAGGGAAGGGGATGAACCCTCATAAACCTTACAGTAAAGACACTGCGTCACCCAAGAGACTACTTACATTAATAAGCACCCTTTAAGAAATGAAAAGACACTTTCTAATACATGTATGAGACCCTTCGAAACCTCCCATCATTAGTTACTAATAAAAACACAACCCTTAATTATTGGTGGCTAGTTTGAATGACTTGGGCTGCACCATTCTCCCCGGGTTTGAAAGAACTCGACCTCGAGTTAGTCTTAGATTTTGAGGCATCACCGACGAATCGGATGAGATACTTCACGTTGAACACGTCTAAAGTTCGTATGTGTGGTGGTAGCTCCAACTTGTAGGCACTGTCATTGATCTGCTGCAGGATTCTACAAGGTCCCACCTTCTGCTGACTCAGCTTGTTGTAGTCGCCTGTAGGAAATTGATCTTTGGTCATAATGGCCCACACCAGATCTCCCACGTCAAACACCACCTGACGGCTGACGGCAATGCGCATCTGCAACCCTTTTGTATTGTCGGATGCTTTGTTTGATCTATACCTTTCGCCTTGGCATGGATACTCTTCAAGCGCTCCACTAGGCCTTTTGCCTAGCCTTCCCGCTGGTTCGTCCATGGTATGGAATTGGGGCGAGGTCCAGAACACTATTGGGGTTGGCCCCATAGACCACCTTGAATGGACTCTTACGGGTGCTCCAACTCATATACCTGTTGAAGGCAAACTCGGCCTGAAGCCAGGTCAAGTCTCATTGCTTTGGCTCTTCACCCACCAAACTCCACAGCAATACTCCCAAGCTTCGGTTGACGACTTCAATCTATCCGTCAGTCTGTGGGTGATATGCAGTGTTGAAATTGAGCTTCGTCCCTAGCTGAGCCCATAGACTCCTCGTGAAGTGAATAATGAACTTGCTATTCTGATCTGAAGTGATGGAGGAAGGAATGTCGTGGTGGCATACTACCTCCTTGAAGAACAAGGAAACAATATGTGATGCATCCATCGTCTTCTTCTTGCAGGCCACAACATAGGCCATTTTTGAGAACCGATCGACCACTGCCATGATCGGATCAATCTTGCGGTGTGTGCGAGGGAGCCCGACCACAAAGTCCATGTATAGATCTGTCCATGGAGGAGTCAGAACAAGAAGGGGCATGTAGAGACCTGCGTTGGTCACGGCCCCTCTTGATACTTTGCACGTATGGCAACTTTCCACGTGCCTGATCACGTACCTCTTTAGTTTTGGCCAATGATAGTCACAAGCAATCATGGCCTAAGTCTTGTCTCAGCCAAAGCTAGTGACCTTCTTCATGGAGTTCTTGTAGGATCTTTTCACGCCACAAGCAATAGGGAACGCACAGCCATATGCCATAGAAAAGAAACCCATAAACAATGTTGTAGTCATCCTGGCCGTGCTCCTGTGTCTTGGTCCAAAAGAAGCCGAAGTCCTTTTCAAGCAAGTTGTATCTCGGGAGATCACACATCCCAGTACTACTCTCCATTAAGCACGCTTAACTTCGGAGTCCTTTTCAAGCACTGAGCCGATACTTCAAAAGACGCCTCAATGATATAAAGTACAACTTAGCTATATTTGAGGGTGTTACAATCTACCCCTCTTATAAAGGCGACGTCCTCGTCGCTGGGCACATATAACACGCAATCAAACCCCCAGGCAGGTAGGACTCTAAAGGTGGCCCCTACAGGCTCAAGAGATGGCTCCCACTATGTAACATTTTATCCCATTGCGGGTTCAAGAGGTGGCTCACGGTTTTGTCCCTTTATAACAGTGATCGGCTCCAGAATGTGGGACTTATCGGGAGGTCACCCATCCCAGTACTACTCTCCATTAAGCACGCTTAACTTCGGAGTCCTTTTCAAGAACTGAGCCGATACTTCAAAAGACGTCTCGATGATATAAAGTACAACTTAACTATATTTGAGGGTGTTACACCGCGACTACTCTAGAGTGCAGGAAAATGCGAGAAACTTAAGTGCTTTGTAATCCATTGGATTTTTAGGGTACAACTAGCTCGACATCCTAGTGGGAATCTCAGACTCGCGGAGACTTACGGAGACCTCGAAACATGATCACCTAGTCCGGCAGAAGGAATATCCGACAGAGAGGATCACAAGTCTGAGAAGGTATGCCTATAAGTGTAAAGTGTAACTAATATTCACGTACCGGAATACGCGCTATGTACTTTAAGAAAGACTGAAGATGAGAGTGAACACGTATAAAAATAGCGATTTAAAACACCAATGTAACAAGTTCCACAAATCATATGAAAATAATTTTAAGACAAAACTATATGATTTTATCCTGAAATTATCATAAGGTTAAAATAAGTTCCAAAAACATATAGGGCATAAAATCCAACATGATTGATGCATGATATAACCAAAATCGTGAATATAACAATATAGCCAGGAATAGGGCGTAATTACTCAGGCTTAGTATATATTTATAAGGGCTGATCTGCATTCTGTTTAGGGTTAACAAAAACATAACGCGGTCTAGGGAGAACCGCCTATTGGAAACCGTGATCTATCCGGGACCGCCTCTTGGAAGATGTGGTTTCTGTAGAATCGCCTTCTATCTGCCTGACAGAAAGTAATATATTAACGTGTAAGGCCTATCTAAGAGCAATTAACACATGAAAACTATGAGGAATAGGATGATGAGATATGATAGAACAGAACTAATACATGAAGATGCATGAATTTCGCCAAAGTTATCATCTTTTTCCATTAGATGCAAGGATATGCATGTTATGAAAACCTAACTGCGCAAGCATTGAAAAACATCAATACGTTGTGTTCAATGCATGAAATCAAGAGGAAATTGAGGACTTTTGTTCCTAACATGTAGTTCAAGCCATCATGAGATAGCCTACCTTTGATTTGCTCCCTAGACTTCAAATTTGTTACTGCAAGAAGATCATCATTCCTGCATGTCCTGCATGGAACTCACAACTTCCAGCTGCTCTATCTCCTTGACCTCTTAGTTTCCTAGCACGAGATTTGAAGGTTAGTGAGAAGACATAAAGAGGAACAATTTATTCTAAAGACCAAATTTCAAATTACCTCGATTAGGGTTCCTAAATCTCTGATCTTTCTCAGAGAAACTCACTCATTCCTGTGCGATCTGTAGAGAAACACCGACTTCCGGGACTTCTAACTTCTCAAGGGCTTGATCTCCTGGCATGGGATTTAGAGGGGAATTAGACAAAACTAAAAGGAACAAAATCTTCTAAAGGATGAACCTGGGAAGATGATTCTTTACCTTCGAAATACGCGCTCCAAAACTAGGATTCGCGCAGGTCAAAGTTCAGGCCTATTTATAGGGTTTGGCCTAGGGCGGCTATATTAGATCGAATTAGAGTCCCAATTTGGAGTAAATCGATCTCCAAGAGTCCTAGACTAGGTTGCCATGCCAGATAGCATCAAACTCTAGCAATTGAATGGGATAAAAATCTAATTTTCTGGGGTTTATCGAACCCCGTCACGGAAGTAAGAACGCGGTCAAGTGAGGACCGCCTCTTTCAGAACGCGGTCGCGTGATAGACTGCCTTCTGGCGTTTTTTCTAAAAATTTTGAATTTTTCCTTTTATCCCTTATTTGCCCTATTTATCCAATTTAAATATGAAATTATCCCTAATTACGTCTCTAGAGGTGGGCTTGGGTCAAAATGCCTTAGGATTGAGTTTATGGGCCTCGTTTAAGTGGGCTTAACCTTTTGGTTAATATAGGGCCTTCAAATTAATTTAATAAGCCCATAATTCACTTAATAACCCATTAAGCCTTTTTAAATGCTTAATAATAATTATTTAATTCCTCATAGATACCACCTCTATGTCCGGGGGTCGTCTCTTCTCAGTTCGAGGCCTACCTCATGATGGATAAGGGTGTGCGGTTGACTGACCATACTGGAGTCTTCTCCCTCGAGGCTCACGGGGAACTGTACAACTTGGCGGCCAAGAACTTGTGCTCGATAGTTGACCGACTGCAATGCGGCACGGTTGGGGCTGGAGGCCCAACTCCACAGGCTAACGGGAGAGCACACCAAGCTCCAGGGACTCCTGGAGTCGCAGGGGCGCACCTTGGTAGAGGCCGAGCGTGATCGGGATGCCTTCAAGGTCCAGGTCCGAACTCTTGAGGGGTTCTCGCGTGAGGCGGCCAAGCGGGCTGACGCGGCCAAAGCTCGGGTGGCCAAGTTGAGGACCTCGGTGGCTGAGGCGGAGCAGAGGGCCTAGGTTGTCGAGCTGGAGGCAGCGGTGGCCACGGTTGGCGAGGAGGCCGTAGAGTGCTTCCGGGCATCCTCGGAATACCAGGCCGAGCTGAACGCGGCCGCTGTTGAAGTCTATGGTCCGGTGAGGGACCTCGGCTTCTAGGAGGGATGGTCGGCCGCCTCCAAGCTACTGCTGACAGCATGGGTGTCCCAGGGCTTACCCTGCCACCTCCATTGACGCCATTCGAGCCCGCGGCTAGCTAGGGCGAGGAGGAGCTTGGCGAGGAGGAGCCGAGCACCGCAGAGCACGCTACCAAGGGCGAGCACTCGGTGGGCAAAGAGTTGGTCGACCTGACTGATGATGCTCCACCCCCTTGCGGCCATTCCTGAAGATGTGTCTGAGGCTCAGGACTTGGCGTCAGCCCACTCCGCTGATGGGGCGAGCACTTGAGGGCGTGCTTGCCATTGTTTGTATCTTGTCTTTCTCCTTTTTTTTCTTTTTTTGTTGTCATCGGGGTACGTCCGAGCAGACGTAACTCCTTCCTTGTATGCTTTCTGCTTCCTAATGATCAAATATTTGCCTTTCCTTCGCAAATTCTAATTGTCTAGAGCGTTCTACACTTTCCACGTAGTCTTCATGCTTGCTTTTTCCCGCTTTAAATCTTCCTTGGGATATGCACCGACGGTCGAAGTCTCGACGATGGGTATGAGAGGGCGTGATCTTTGGGATCCCGTCACTTTGATTTCCACAAAGTTGGGAAGGCGTGAAGACCTTTTTACCCCTTCTGGGGGCCTCGTCTCCTTTTCTATAAATGGAGACCCTGTGGGGAACCCTAAGGGCATCCTGAGTTCCCTTGACGGTTGAAGGCGCTCTCAAGAAGATGTTGTTTGAGAAATCGGAAACTTCGCCGGAGGAAGCCCCTTACAAGCGGCTCTACTTCCGGAAGGAGGTGTTGCCGACGTCGGACCAGCCGTCGGGGGAAGGTAGCAGTGGCGAGGTCTTGGAGGAGTACAAGCAGGGGTACCTGCAGGGTTGGCGGGACACCTTGGCGAAGGTGAACCACCTTTTTTGTAACAAGGGGGTGCTAAGTCTCGAACTAGCTAGATCTGTTCCGTCCCAAAGAGGACAAGTAACTGCTTGTACCCCCTCCATCTTATCAATAAAATTTTCTTTTATGCAACCTCTCTTCCTTGTGTGATGGATGCTTGATCTTTGCGTGATTTGGTTGCCGTTAATGGGTCCACACTTCCCCATGATATGCAAGTCCAATGGAGGAGACCATCCATCGCAGTTAGGGATATGATTACCTTTTCGAAGGGGAATTTTCCTCCCTATAAATAATAGGGTTAGTCGATGGCCCCAAGGCATCGTGCACTTTCTTCCATCTTGCCTTTGCTGCTGCCATGTCTCAGCCAACTTTCAAGTCTACAGTGGAAGAAGGACCGTCAAAGGTCCCCAGTGCCCCTGTTGCTGTCACGGCAGGGACGAACGCTCCTCTTGCAAGGTAGGTGGTCGAAGCTCCAGCGACCTTGGTGCCTCCCGTGGATGTCGGGTTGGCGGGCGGTGCAGCCGCCAAGTCTTCTCCGACTCCGGCTACATCCCACGAGCCGCTCGATCTGGACAGCAACTTCGAGCGGGGTTGAATGGCTGGCTACTATGATGGCTATAATGCTGACATGGCCTTAGTGTGCTCAATTCACTTCCCTGGTGTTCCGCACTGGCCGAGCGGGTACGACGATAGTGAATGAGGGCTTTGTATCATTAATGAATGCATGATCCTCTTCTTCCAATGTGTTCCTGTCGCTTTCTTCTCACGTTCTTGGGACAGTTACACGAATGTTGTATGGACTCCGTCAAATCGTTCGTGTGTGGATCAGTGTTTGCGAGAGTATGTAGACTCACCGTCAAATCCACCTTTGGTACATGCGAGGCTAGGTGTACGTCCTACTTCCTGGGAAGGCCAGGACTCTTACCTACCCTTAGTGGCTTAGAGACCACCTTTGACTAATTGTAAAGGAGCGTACATCCTTCTTCCCAAAATGGGGGGGATTTTTGCTCGTCCTAGGGGACTTAGGAGTCACCCTCGACCATTTGTAGAGGAGCATACATCCTTCTTCACGAAGAGGAGAGGATTTTTACTTGTTCTAGGGGGCTTATGAGTCACCTTTGGCTATTTGTAGAGGAGTGTACATCCTTCTTCTTGAAGAGGAGAGGATTCTTGCTCATTTTAGGGGATTTAGGAGTCACCTTTGGCTATTTGTGGAGGAGCGTACATCCTTCTTCCTAAAGAGGAGAGGATTCTTGCTCGCTCCAGGGGACTTAAGAGTCTCCTTCGTTTCTGAGGGAAGCATGAGTGCTCGCCTCTTGGGAGCTTGAAAGCTACCATCATTTATGAGGGGAGCATGAGTGCTCGCCTCTTCGGAGCTCGGAAGCTACCATCGTTTCTGAGGGGAGCATTGGTGCTCGTCTCTTAGGAGCTCAGAAGCTACCATCATTTTTGAGGGGAGCATGAGTGTTCGCTTCTTGGGAGCTCGGAAGCTACCATCGTTTCTGAGGGGAGCATTGGTGCTCGCCTCTTAGGAGCATTGTTTCTGAGGGGAGCATTGGTGCTCGCCTCTTGGGAGCTCGGAAGCTACCATAGTTGGGCTCGATGGGCGACTGACAATGATTCCTTGGTCCGGGTCTTGAAACAGTGAGAAGGAGTAATAAAATCAATTTACTGATATAATGCTCTGAGATTTACAGAATTCCAAGTTCTTGGTACTTCTCGCCCATCCAGCGTCGTTAGTCTATATGCCCCTTTACCGGGCACTTCTGTCACCCGATAAGGGCCTTCCCAGTTTGAGGCCATTTTCCCCATGGCTGCTCTGGGGTCCGTCATGCTAGCTCGTCGTAGCACGAGGTCTCCACGAAGAAAGTGACACTCTCTAAGACGAGCATTGTAGTATTGTGCCAGTCTCTATTGATAGGCTACGAGTCTCAATTGGGCACGCTCCCTGCTCTCCTCGAGCAGGTCCAAATTTTCTCGCATCCACTACAACAAATCTAATCTATAGCCACGAATTTTACCTACAGTTGAAAAAAACGTAGGTAAATCTCATTTTTTTCCTACGCTTTAAATTTTTCGTAGCTATTTTACCTATGTTTTATATTTGCGTAGGTATATGGGCACCTTATCACGACGGTTGTGTAAGAAACGTTGTAAAAGTTTATCTACTCTTACGGTTTGGAAATAAATGTGAGAATAGACCTTAGATATTCCTATATTTTTAATAAAATGTAGGAAAATGTTACTTACTGAAACAAAAAAAAACGTAAGAATTGGAGGCTCCCCGATGGCGGGAAATTTGGCCCCCGATCTTTTTCATTTTCCCCCATTTTGGCACCGGATTTCCCTCAAAACATAAGGGTTCTCCCTCCTTCTCTTCCCCTCCCATCGTTCCCCCTCCCTCACCCCGTCGGAGCAACTCGTCCCCCTCCAACGGCCAACCTCCTTCAAGCCCAGCCGCTAGCCGTGGCCAGATCTCCACCCCCCATCGCTGCTCAACACCGCCCCAGCACCTCGCTCGTGCCTCCCTCCGCCACCCCTATCCCCCATGTGCCTCAACAAGGCAAGGTCATCATCGCCATCGCCTTCGCCCTACTCCGCCTACTGCAACCCCGCAGTCGCTGCCCTACACCACCTTCTGTACACAAGGAAGATCATGCCCCATTCGCCACCTACTTCAAGGCTCCGTGGTAGGCAGTGTGAGCAGACGGCGCCGACGGTAGCGACGTGTGGCAGAGGGTGAGCGAGCAGGCAATGGGGGCTAACATCAGCGGGCGTGTAGTGGTGAGCTACAGCAGCGGTGGTAGCAACAGTAGCCGGGGCGGCAAATAGCAGCAGTAGCCGCGGTGGTGGTCTACCCCAGCGGTAGGGCTGTCAATGGGCCGGGCCGGCCCTACAGGCCAGCGGACCTAGCCCGATTTCGGGTCGGGCCACAAGGCCTTTTCTATCCTGTGGGCCCTTAGTCGGGCCTAAAAGCCTGGCCCAACTAGGCCGACAGGCCGGGCTCAGGCTTTCAGTTCGGCCCGCAGGCCGGCCCGGCCCATTCTTTTTTTTTTTCTCCCTTCAAAATTTAAAAACTACTTAATTAAAATTATGTTATTTTACTTAATTAAAAAATTGAAAACTTTATTTTCATACAAATTATGTAATTAATATTAAAACTCTAATTAATTTAGTGATATTATAAATTTTATAATATTAAATATATTAGTTTTTATTTTTTATTTAAGCTGTCAGGCCGGGCCGGGACTTAGTCGGTCTTTACAATTTTTTAATAGTGTCGGGCCCGGCCCGACCCGACATAGCTCGTGCCTGGGCCGGGCTCAGGCTTTAATATTGATAAGTTGCACCCGGACCGGGCAGACCTAAGCCTGGCCCGTGCCCGGCCCATTGGCAGCCCTACTCGGCGGTCTGTGCACGACGGCCCCCTTCTCCGGTGATTTGTGTGCGACAGTGCCCTGCTCCAACGAGCTGTGCGGGGAGGTGGCAGAAACTAGTGTGTCTGGTCTCCTCTGACATATTATGGGCCCGGTCCTTGACCCCTCGGTACTATTGCAGACCCTCAACGTGTTTGCTCGAAGGAAGATTAGGAGCATATTTGTTTCTATAGTATTGAAGTGATTTGGTCCTTCCGAATAGCTTCTGCGATCTGCGAGAAGTAATTGATTTGTGTCTTTTCCAATCCACTTTTTTTGGAAGAAATTTGATGCCTTCTCCACAATATACTGTCTGGTTAAATTTGTCACTCTCACGTTTTACTATTGTTTTTGTTCTCGTTGCTTCCCCCCTTCTTTATTATCCTTTTTGCAGATTTTCACTCCTCAAGGAGGTTTTTACGGCCATCGAATTTCTGAAATGCAAGTGGAAGGTGAAGAAAAGCCCTAAAATCTTGTTACCTTATGCAATACCCTCTGTCTCGGTGTGCATGCTCAATGATATTATTCCTTTTTGCAGAGGCAACGGGAAATGATGTATGTGATAGCATATGACGTTCTCTTCGGGCAGGTATCTTACTTTATTTTTTGTTTTATTAATTTTTACTTTTATGGCTTGAGATCTTTAGTGCATGCAATATTCTAGAGGGAAGTGTCTTGAATTCCCAATTTAATCTGTGGATGCATATGGAGATCATTAAATGGGGTTCGAACAAGGGGGCATGAAACATAATTGTGAATGATGTCAGTTGATGGGTATTAGCTCTCAAATTGAAGCCACTGTATCTTGTTGGTATTTTGGAGTTTTGAATAAATGCAACATACTTTTTATGCAACCTTTGTTTCTAGTTTCTTTAAATCCTTCTCTGTCCAGCTAAGTAATTAGAATAATAAAAAAAGTTCCATGCTATGTTGATTTTTAGTTTATTGAATAATATTGTAGATTTTTGTAGTTTTTTTAAGGATACGGGTATCATGGAAACATGCTCGAGTAGTCATATAGTTGTTATCTTGTATGTTTCATTGATAAGGTAAAATACCTTAAATATTATCTTACAAAAAATTCTTATCTTCACCTTAGCTAATATTGGTGTACGTACGATGTTCATTGATTTAAACCTTTCTATTTGTTATTGGTTTTTATTGGACACAAGTAAACTATTTCTTTACATATTTTTATGTTAAATTCAGATATATGCACACAAGTATCTCGAACTGTTGGGAATAAATTGGCTTGTAAATTTTCTCAACGACCAGTTAGATCATACAATATGTTTATGAGAGTATCATTGCAGGCGCTATACAAAATTTTATGACACCCATGGAGATGTAGCTGCAAGTTAGATCATACAATATGTTTATGAGAGTATCATTGCAGGCACTATACAAAATTTTATGATACCCATGGAGATGTAGCTGCAAATTTTCATTCTCTGGAATATGTGTAGTTTATTTGATGTGGGGAGATCAGGCATTAGATTTGATGTGCAAATGTGTGATGCACATAAAAAGCAAATACAGAAGTGTATAGAGGTGTTTGGTTCTTCATTATTCATGTATACAGATGTGTACATAGAAGTCTGTTAATTTGTCTATACTCGTGACTTTTATTATACAGTCTATAGATTCTTTCAATATATGACCTTCATTACTTAGGGGCGAATTGTTTGTAGGAAAATACCTTCAAAACTCAAAACTAGAACATTATCATCTGTTATGCAAACTGAAGTCCTAGTCAGTGATGGGAAAATCGCCCACCCTACATCCCCAGTGTCTTGTGTCCACACCCACTATCAAACTCTGATCAAACTTAAACTTTCAGCTTGCTCTCATACTAGTACCATCATCTACTTTAATGCAAATAAGAAAGTGACATCTGCATGCCACAAATGTCGGATCTGCATTCCTTTGGCATATATGCTAAAACTCCTGATGAGGTAAGTATTTTTGTGAATTTTAATTGTTCCTCTTCACTTTGTGAATTTTAATTGTTCCTCCTCACCTTGTGAATTTTAAATGCTCTTCTTCTTGGTGGCAAGTATTGTAGAACTTTTGGATAATGCTCTCGATGAGTTTTTTTTTTTAATTTTGAACATGCTTCCATACCTTTCCATATTGTGTATGATTTAATTATATTTCATCATCATGTTTGCAATGGACTTACATTTGGAGAATTTTGAACATGCTTCCAAGACATTGTGTTTGAATTCCACATAACACATAATTAGAGTCACCTATATAGTAAAGGAAGATCTAATTCTTCCACAAATTGGAGAAATTGACCACACCTTAATTTTGTATTTTTCTTTGCAGTTGGAATGCACCACTGTCAAATGTGAAAGTTGATGGAATGAGGAGGGGGCATGGAACACCAACTGTGGACAGTCACAATGGACTGGGCAGGTGGAATGTCAAGAATGACAATGGAAAGTTATGCAGAAAGCTGAGGGGACCAGCAACCACTATGCTCAGGTGTAAGGTATTGTGAGAACATAGAACCTCTGAAATGCTCTCTCTGCAGTTTCTGCTTCCCCGAGTCTCACTGAATCTCCAAGTTTTGCCCAGCTCTGCACCACAAAAGGAAATCAAAGAAAATGGTGTTCTATCATCGGAAACAATTGAACAAGTATTAATGGCTAGCTATATTTCATTTGTGCTAGCACTTGGTAATTAAATAGATACTCAGCTGCTTCTATTCCTTTTTGCCAATTTTCATTTGTAGATTGTAGCTGAGGTTGGCAGATTGACTAAACTGAAAGGGAGATCTTGACTTATGTACATTTAAGATGGATGTAGACTATCTTTTTCTTTATTTATAGAGACTTATGCAGTTGTTGTGGATGTACTATAGATTTATTATTTTTTGAATGAATATTTTTAAGATTTAATTATTGTGTAAATGTACTATAGGTTGAATGAAGCTAATTTCAACTCTCAGCAACTTACTGTTGTGGCTATAACTCATGTTTTCTTATTCAGATGTTCTAAAGGTTTGTTCTTACCTCATATAGAAGAAGTGGAGGCTGATCTTCTCTTAATTGTTCCTTGTTATTGTGATAATTTCTCTAATAGTTAGTTCTTCAAAGCAATAATTTGGTGTATTGCTTTACTATCTAGTTATTCAGGTTGTCATTTTGTATCAGCAAATGCAACATGTGATAAAATTCCTATCGAAAGTTTGAAATATTTTTATATGGTGTGAATCTACAATCCATATGATTTATTAATATTTATTAAAGTGAGTTCGAGAATACTTTTGCAGATCTATGTTCTCCATTCTTGTTCATCAAAGTGATCTAAATTGGACAAAGCACATTTTTTGCATTTGAGATTGTTGTCTTTAAGTTTTCTTGTATTACATGCATTTATTTTGCAGCTAATCCAAACTTTGATGTCTTTGTGCTTGTGGCAGAGCACTATACCTCCCAACCAAGGTTTGTTAGAAGATCAACCCAACTGCAAGAATTGTTATGTATGTCTTGGGAACATTTGATCCTGTCTTCCTTTACGTATTTGTGATATAATTGCCCTCTTTCATCAGCCCAATTGCAAATGTTGTTCTATTTTTTGTTCTTGATCTTTGTTGTTTTTTTGTTCTTATTAGTTTGCATATACTAATTGATGAACATGTAATTGTAAATTGCCATCTAAATTGAACATTGACTTCTAAGGTTGATGAAATTGTCAACATCAATTAGGCCTTAGACTAGTAATAGCATGGTACTAAAACTGACCCAAATGAGTTGTCATTGGGTGAAATCAGTCTGTTTCTAATGGGAGTAAATGGCCGGAACCAAATGGCTTTTCACTAAAATTGGCTTCAACCTTGAATTAGAACCAGCCGGGGCCACTTTGACTGTAAAATCTATTTTTAAATTCCTTGGGTAATGGCATTCAGCATGGAAAGGCAGGTGGTAGATTTTAGTCAATGATTTTGTTGTTAATATTGGAAGGTGGTTCTTTCTTTAGTACATGATCTTCAAGAATGTTTATTTTGGCATTCCCCTTCCACTTGACATTCTTATCTTTTTCTTTTACATTTATAAAATGTGGCACCAACCATTTTAAAAAAAGAATGTTTATTTTGGCAAGTTATAAAACTATTTTTGGGGAACATGATAGAAAACTAGTGCCTGATGAACACCTACTATTCTAACATGTGTTGGAAAAACATTCACATATAGTTTTAACGGTGACATGCATGAGAAATCATTATTTATTGATTGCAATTGTTTTTTGGATTGGGCTTTGAAACATGTTTACACTATAGTAGGCACTCGTGTCATGTTCATGGATTCTATTTGAGGAAGCATCATAGTCAATCAATATTTATTCCCAATTATCATCATCTTCTACTATGTCCCAATATGCGATGGATCCTATCTTTTATTCCACAGTATCATATGCCATCTTCATGTTTAAGGAGCAATATTTATATATTGCATATCTTTCTTCACTGTCTCTATCCAAATTCCTCTTCCTCTTTAGGGCATTTGTAAAATGGTTAATAAATGGATGTAGTGTTGATTAATTATCATTTCCTCTTCTCTATCTTCTTAGGTTCCTCACTATTGCAGAACCGTCTAGTTGTGATTTTTATTAATCATCATGGCTCATAGATGTAGTGTTTTATTTCTTTTGCAGACATTCGTGCAATTTTGTCTTTTAAGTTTAGTCCACCTATATGCACCACGGGAGAACCGAAAAAATTGTCAACGTACTGTGGACTATTTGGATTATTACGGTATGATGTTATAGCCATTTTTAGTCATTTAATCAAGTGGTAGATTTGCACCTTGTTATATCCACTACCAAATTTTTAATTCCAGTTCTTGATGTTAACCCTTTTGGCCACACAATTTTCCATTCTCATAAGGTGGACAATATATAATAGTGCAAAAATAAGAAAATATCATGGTGAAATATCATTTCATTTCAATGCTTCTTTATTAGTGCACATTTGTATATGCTTTTGAAGTACACTGTGAAGACTCACCTGAGAACTCTATTAACTTGGTTGTTTGAGTTATCTTATGCACTTTATTCACCTTTTGTGAAAAGAATGCAGTCTTTTTATCTCGTTTGTATCTGATTTCATTTTTTAAGCAAGATAATGATGTAAAATTGAAAGATGCACAATCAGCCAAATTCTAGCAGGGTGATGTCGTATCTGAAAGGAAAGGGGTATATTTTTTTAATCCTACTGTACCATTTGCAATTATCATTTTTTCCGCAATTGATACAGATGTCAAGTTTATTATGCAGGTTAAAAGTCCTAAAAGGACCCAAGTGTCTGGATCGAAGATTTTGTTTGTTGGGAATTTATCTTATACTGTTGAGTAAAATGATTTGTGTGTATAAAGTAGCTGAAATGCTAGGTCATTAAACATGTGGATTTTTTCAACATTCGTTCATTTGCTACCTTTTGCATCAGGTGGGAATTCTTCAAAGATATTGGTGAAGTTGTTGATGTCAGAGTGGCAGCTCATGAAGTTGGAAGACGAAAAGGAAAAACCAAGGGATTTGGTCATGTGGAATTTGCTTCTGAGGAAGAATCCCAGAAAGTAAGCACATTAAATTGATTATCCAGATCCGTTTTACTGGTGTACAGTTTACACGCGAAAAAAAAAAAGTATGGTAAACTTCCGTTTTATTGGAAGGAAATAACATGCATATTTGTATTTTGACTTTTTTTAACACTTGCATGTTATGATTTTCGCGCGCATGATTTATCAGACGATTTAAGAGTTCGTGTACTGGACTCTTCCCCACCAACCGGAGTTGGTGTTAATTTACATCGGACAAGTCCGAATACCCTTGATTAAAACTGCTAAAGATGTTTTCTTGTCCTCATGATATTGACCCTTTTTACCAAAAATGTTGGTTTGAGAGAAAACATTTCCTTTTGTCCCGAGACAGGGCATCATTACAATTATCCTTTTGGAGGGGTTTGCATACAATTTTCCCCTTTGGAGGGGTTTATATGCAATTTTCCCCTTTGGAGGGGTTTATATGCAATTTTCCCCTTTGGAGGGGTTTATGGTGTAATTTCCCTTAAGATTTGAGGAACACGCCTTTTTTCTGAAATTTCAGATTTTACATAGATTTTCCAGATATTTATGCAATTTTGTGAACTTTCAGGGTAAAATTGCAAACTTTCAGATTTTGGTGGAGCCCGGACATGATATATGATTAACTTTGCAGATAGTTGAAGTCATCTCTGTGATGTGATTGTATTTCTTAACTTTCTCTTAACTTCCTGAAGACATTTGCATAGTTCACCAACATGTAGGGGTAAAAATGTATTTTCACACATGCTGGGTGGCCTCCCATATGGTCTTAAAAAAATGAAATCTCCAGTTCTTGTGCAACTGAGACAACCACTTTTCATAGCTTGAATTCATTTGGACTTCAATATACATTATGGACTCACATGAGGGTACTTTTGTAAAATGCCCCTTTAAGTGAGTCTTTTATACAAAGTAGGGTTTTTCCGCGTAACAAAACACCAAAGAAAAAGGGGGGCTGCGACCTGCTCCTTGCTTGCTACTGGACTGCTCTTCTCACAGCTACTGGTCCTGCTGCTGCTCCTTCTGTCCTCAAGCTTTTATCTCTCTCCTCTTTCCTTTCTAGCCATTGCCTCCTATTTATAGGAGGAGGAGAAGTGAACCCGGAAGTAGGTACCTCCGGGTTTGCCTATCCTTTCATCTCCCTTTTGTCTGTTTCTTTTTTTTTTTAACTCTATGTATGGGAGAGGGAGAGACAACAGACAGCCCCCGGGTCTGCATACCCAGGGGGGCCCTCCTCCGGGTTTTCCCTTCTTTTTACTGCTGCTCTCTTTTTTTGTTGAAACTACGGGGAAGGGAGAGGTTAGTGGGGCCCTCTCCCATGGGCGTACAGCATCCGGAGGAGGAGCCTCCGGGTCTGTTTCTTTTTCTTTCCCCTTGCCTTCCTTTGTTGTATTTTGTGGACAGCACAACACCCGGAGGAGGGACCTCCCCACTGCCTTCCTTTGTTGTATTCTGTGGACAGCACAACACCCGGAGGAGGGACCTCCGGGTCTGCCTTCCTTTTACCACACTGCCTTCCTTTGTTGTGTGGACAGCACAGCAGAGGGAGCCAAAAGCAGTCACCATCCGTTGGAGAGGTCTTTGCACAGCAGAGGGAGCCAAGAGCAGTCACCATCTGTTGGCCACTTTGGAGAGGCCTTTGCACAGGAGAGGGAGCGAAAAGCAGTCACCATCTGTTGGAGTGGCCAACAGGAAGCAGAGGGGCCCAAGAACAGGAAGAAACAGATAATTCCAGGAAGAGTCCCGCAAAGGTATTGTTTTTGGGAAGTTGGCATGTGAAAGTGGTGTGGTCACCACAAAAAAGGCCCCCCCCCGGAGTTCTAGTCACCTCCTTTGGGAGTGGTGACCCTAATAGACTTTTCACCTCCTATAAGTCTTGATATTCTCCTCTTTGGTGGTCCTGTACACAGCATAGATAGACACTGCAGCAATAATACCCGAGGTCCTGTACACAGCATAGGTAGACACTGCAGCAATAATACCCGAGGTCCTGTACACAGCATAGGTAGGTCCATAGGCCCTTCTTGTGTCTGCAGCAAAACCTCCGGGTTTTGCAAACCCGGAGGTGCCAACTCCGGGTTGCTCCTTTCTTTTTTTTTTTCTGTTCTTGAAAATCAGAGGGAGAGAGAAACCCGGAGGTAGCTACCTCCGGGTCTGCAGAACTCAGAGGTGGGTACCTCCGGGTCTGCAGAAAAGAGGAAGGCAAGGGGGCGGCCATCAGTCAACTTAAACTATTATAAAAGCCTCCTCTGCTGTCCTTTTCCACCTTGTCTTGAAGCTTTATGCTCCTCTGTGCAGAACGGTACACCGGTGGCCCTTTCTCTCTTGGATTTTGTTGACTTCTCGGACTGGTTTTGCTGTCCTTATCACTAGAGCACAGGGACAGGCTTGTGGTCCCTTAGAAACATCTCTTAGACGTTGGGGGCTGCTATTTAATTGGCTTCTTGCTACGTAGGTGTGTGATTTTAACATAGCTGCCATGTGTTTGATGAAATACCCGTGTGTTAAAACACACTAGTCTTTGCATGAAACTTCACCCAATGGGATGTTGAGAACATTTAAACTTACACCCTATTATGACGGCAATGATTTACACCACTTATCACCGTCACTTAGGGGAGCCACTTTAAGTGTTTGATGGAATTCTCGTGTGTTAAAAACACATTGCTCCTTGTATTGTTCTTCACCCAATAAGGCGTCGAGGCATTTAAACTCCATTCCACTATAACGGCTGCGATTTGAATCGCTTGACGCCGGACTTTAGGGGAGTTAACTTCAAGTGTTTGATGCAATTCATACGTGTAAAAAACATGCAGTCCTCTTATATAACAAATTGTCCGATGGAATGCCAAGGACATTTGGGCTTGAACCATGTGTAATGGCCTAAGTTCTAAACCTCTTCTAACCATCATGCGGCTTTAATTCATTTACTTCATCTTGATTCTGAAATTAGTCAGAAATTTCCTTAATGAATATTGTGGGGTCCAACAAATGCCCCCCCACGGAACGCCCGTCGGAGCCGAAGGTGACGGCGGTCGGCCCGTGCGCCTAGACGATGTTGTTTGCTTTGCGTGTTTGTTGTCTTCAATCAACTTGCTGCTTTTTACTTCATCATGTTGGATTGACTTTCTTTTCCTCTGTTTTTTTTTTTTTTTGCAGACGATCATTATGTCTCGTGTCCGTGAGAGCCGCGCACGAGGAGGTGCTGGGAGGGACAGAGATTCTGCTCCCTCTTTATCAAAACACTTAATGCCACCCATGGGTCCTTCTCGGATGTCAAGAGATAATACTTTTCCTCTTGATCGTGGCTTAGATACGGTTGCTGAAGGGCCCCTTCCTGAAGACGCCTCTGAAGGAGGGGAGGTTGAACTTTCTTTGATTGTGAAGCATAAAGGAATCTATGAATATCAACGAGTTGGGGACTACCCCCGACATTTTCCGCTGGACAAGTTTCTATTTCCATTCATTCAGAGCTATGTCCCAGAGCATATGGATGAGGACGATCCTGGTTTACTGACTGAGCGTCGTTACTTGGAGATGGCTATTCTAGAGTGCCGGGATAGTATGCTGGGCACCTGCGCCACTTCATTTCCAAGCTTTCCCTTGGGCTTCACACGCCAGGTTCAGTTTCCAGCAGCTGATCAGCTTGGATTCTTTAGCTCTGATATCGGCTGTCATACCCACTCGCGCAACATGACACCTGCTATTTGGGAGTTGTTCGGCCAGCACAAGTCTGGCCCCATTGATGTTGCAGGACTATTTTTGACCCCTTCAGGTTCTCAATATGCAGGAGGGGGATATGAGAAGTCGTGCTTACTGGATCGGATAATGGACGGGTCTTCTCCCAGTTGGTATGGAAAGTGGTCGGTGATCTCTTCACACCAGTTTCATCTGGGGGCCACCGAATGGCTCTTTGGCATTTTGCATCATTATGGCAAGGCCCTAAATCTTGTTGGGATTCGCCATGCGGTGACTGCTACTTTGTATAATTATCCTTGTCACACTGGACTTCTTCAGGCTTTAGTTGAAAGGTTTAATAGCCGATGGAACACTTTTGCCACAGCTGAGGGAGAAACAACTCTTGACTTATGGAGCTTTCATAAAATTTCTGGTTTGCCCATCTCCGGACGCCCTTATGAAGAGGTGACATTGAATGATCTGCACAGAAGTCAAAGTACTGGTACCGGACAATATAGCCTCCCTTTCAGCTTTAGATACTTGATGAAGGTTTGGCGAGATCTTGCTCGGGCAGGGAAAGAAGACACTCCTTCGGCCTCATCCAGCACAGTGAGGGTGAGTGTTAATGCTTGGGTCCGTTTCTTCTACAACGGGCCATTTTGCTTTCATGAGACATTTGCAGAGGACGACAGGCCCCTTGACCAATATCATCAACTGATTTTAAAATTGCAACGGCGTAAGAGATATTTGGCTGCACCGGAGAACAAGGGGTGGAATCCCCGTGAATTGCCAGATCACACCTATCTAGCAGCATATCTTGTATACTGGCTTGGCACTTTTGTTATGCCCTATGGGGAAGAGGAGCTTATACGGCCGGAGTTGATATACCCGGCATGTCTTCTTGCTGACGGCCACAGGCTTGCTATTGCGCCAGCTGCACTGGCGAATATTTATCATGGCTTGGGAAATCTCACTACCCATAGTTCTCCACGGGACAGGACTGTTGTGATGGCCACCCATTACCTTAGTGCATGGGCTGGTTTACTTTTTCCCGGGTTGTGTCAGCATGTGGATTTCAGAAATGCTGCGGCTCCCTTGATTTTCTTATTCAGGAACCGCCCCAATCAAAATTCCTTAGAGCAATTAGTTGGTGCTCGGAAGACTCTTTCTTTTTTGCCGACCGAGGGGCGAGTAGGCCTTCCTTTTGCTTATAGTTCTCATGATTTCAGGCCGTATAGTGTTGATGGGCCAGGAGGAGTCACCTATCACTTGCCTCATCATGCCAACCCCAATCAGTCTTTCTATAACGATTGGGTTTGTTGTATTAGGCCCAGTATGCTGGTCTTTCGTCGAGGGCGATCAGTACTTCTAGAGCCCTATTATCCCTTCAGATTTGCACGGAACTTTGGCTATGATCAATCGGTTCCACCGAATGCTGATTTCCCTTTGGGTGCCCGCTTGTACCGCAGTCATGACACCCACCTTGTTGCTGCCAGTTGGTGGGATCATTTCTTTAGAAGTGAGCTAGAGCCAGGGTGTCTTCTTCCCGAGCAGACCGGCACGGGTCATATTGATATGTATTATGCACGCTGGTGGTTTAACCACAACAATGTTTTCAGGCAACCCTTACAGAAGATAAAGCAGGCTGAGGAAGCTCGATTAAAGAGGAGGGACTTGCCTCCTGTTGCAGTGGACAACAATTTCCTTCGCAGCCACTTTTCTCACTTAGCCAATGCTGTTATAGATTTTCGCGCCTCATGGGAGGCTAAAAATAGCCCACTTGCTGTTGACAGGGCTCAATATAGAGGGGTGATGAAACCTTTGAAACCCTTAGCTTCTGCCTCGTCGAAGAAGACTGCAACTTCCAAGAAAGACGCCTCGAAGAGATATTCATGGTGGGAACATTTTCTATTTGATTGTGGGTACCCCCAAGGCGCTCCAGGGTTCACGGAATTGCATCCTGAATGTTTTGCGAATGAGCTTGGTGGAGAATGGGCAAAACACATTATGAATGCTATTGGATGCGCTGGGCCTATTGAGTATCTTTCTTTAGTTGAGAATGGGTCCACTTTGCAAGATATTTGGGATGCTGCAGAGAGGGCAAGTAAAGCCATTGGCATCAAATTTGAACAACTAGTATTGCCACCCTCTTTCTCTTCTGTTCCTGACGGTATGTAGCCACCCAATATTTTCTTCTTAAAACTTAATAGTTTGCCATAAATATCTGTGTACTTGTTTCCACTTACTTCTTCCTTCTCTTCTCCCTTGCAGTGAGCCTAGTGACCAGCAAGGCCATTCGAAAGGCTTCTAAGAAGAGAAAGGCGCCAACTCATTCAATACCACAGAGGGTCACAAAGAATGAGACTCGTGCCGCTAAAGCCTCTCGGCGTCACGGTAACCTTTGCTGCTTAGTTGTACATTGACTGCATGTGACTTCGGCCTTGATGCATATAACTTATTCTTCTTTTCTTTCCTCTCTTTCAGATCCTCCAGACTTTGGCTCTCCATATGCCGGACCCTCACAGGGGGCGGACGCCTCAGAAACTGGGGAAGTGGGTGACACTGGTGATCCCCGGGATTTGGATGCATTAAATGATGATTACAATCCTTTGTCTGGGGATTCACCTACTTTTTCCAGTGGAGGAAACCCAGCAGGTAGTTTATCCTGTAACTCCTGTTTCACTATTATTTTCCTCTTATAACTCTTTACCTGTGCTGCCCTCAGGATTTACTTCAGGAGATGGAGGGATAAATGCCTCTCCTGAGCCTCAGCCGGTTGGAGGCATGGATGGGCCCTCGGGTAAGTGCCATCTCCAGCCTACTCCCATATTTATTTCCTTCTATTTGACATGGTATGTGATGCCCTGCCCTTCTTTTCAGACTTTGGTGGTGCGAACTCGACCGACACTATGGCCGAATTTAGAGCTCTTCTGAACCTTGACATGGATGCCAATTTACCAGAGTATGTGGACCCTTCTCATAAAGGATCCTTGGCTAGCTGTGCCGAATCATTCTTAGCTGAGATTAACACCGAAGGAGGGCAGCAACCACCTGAGGGGGTGACCTTGACAAGTGACCCAGCAGTCGGGGTTAGGGAGCTACCTCTTTCAAGTAGCCTATTGGAGAGCCAGACCACTCCGACTATTGGTAAATATCATTAAACTCCAAGTCTTCATTTGCAATTTTCTTCTTGATGCTTCTTCTTGCTTAGCCTCTTCTGGTGCTTTATGAAACTAGATCCTCCCATGACAGGGTCGACAGAGGTCCCGAGGGAGTTTAAAGAAGCGCCCCCTGCTCGGGAGGCAGATATGGAGGATGGGGAGATAAATATAGAGGCAACTACAGCCCTAGCTGCAGTTGATGCAGGCGACCGTCACCCTTCACCCGTTGGTCTCATTTCAGGAGGTGAGATTCCCTTCTTCTTTAATTGTGGAAAATTTAGATGACTCTGCTCGTGTCAACAGCCTTATCGAGGAGGACCTTTCTTACCATTTCCAGGTTGTGTTTCCACAGGAGCTACTGAACTAGCCCCAACAGTCGAGAGGGACACAGAGCAGCCCTTGCCCGAAGTGGTTGAGCATTCAGTAATGCAAATTTGTGGCTCAACAAATCCTTCCTTAGTCGAGGCAACTGGGGAGACTTCTCGACTTTTGATAACCGCTGGGCAAGAGGATGTGGGGACTTCTCCCCAAATCACGCAGTCGACCTCTTCAAGCTCCTCTGGGAAAGAGTGTAGCGAATCGGAAGGTAATTTTATTTTCTTAAACTCTGAAGTTACTCAGACAACTTGTGAAAGTGAAATAACCTCTTCGTGTTGTCTATCCTGTTTTACTTTCAAAAGGAAGTGAAGAAGATTCTGCAACAGTAGTTGGCTCACAAACCAAAGAGGCGCAGAGTACATCTTGTGGCGGGCAATCTACTGCTTCATCCTCCTGCGATAAAAGGGTGTCTAAAGCCTCGGGTAATTTCCTTCTTGCTTAATGACATGCCCATTTGTCATTTGCTTGTGGCTAACTTGCAATATTCTCTTCTAGATTCTGTTGACCCAACTAAGGCCTCTGCTTCTTCAATGCCGAGTTGCCCCAAGCCTAAAGCGGGCAACCTAGAGACAGTGGCCACTTCTTCAGGTATATATCAATAGTGCATTCTTTTCTTTTTTTTTTGGTTAGATTTCATCTTGCCTTGTCTTTTTGACAGCTAGGTTGATGTGTCTTAATTTCTTCATCTTTCTCCTGCTTTCCCTTCTGCAGCTTTGCCTGAGATCACTTCTTCAGAGAGAGCAGAGATCGAGGCTGCTTCAGCCCACACTGATGATTTCCCCGGGCACGGCATTGAGTGGCCGGACGGCCCTCAAGGCGCACCACTCGCAGGGGGGGATTTGGTGTTTGAAGCCCTTGTTGGTGCCGTTCGTACCACCCTACGGCAGGAGACACCCCCCTCCATTGAGGCCACTCGAGATGTTCTTGCAAGGAATACTCTGGCTTACCATTTAATGGGGCTGCCACGAGACCCTTGGATGACTACAGTTGATGAGGTTTGGGCTGAAGTACGCCACCTTCATGAGACCTCGGCATGGGAGGGCCATCGCTTAGAAATTGAGTTGCTCGAAGCAGAAATTTCCACACTGTCTGGCGAAGTTGATGAGTTAAAATGTTAGATCTAGGAGGTTCAGAGTCGCCAGGGGTCCTCTGCAGCGGCGGAGGCTGAGAATAGGAACAAAGCAGTTGCGCTTCAAGGGAGAGTGCAGTCCTTGTTGAGTAAAATTGAGGAGTTGCTGGCCACTGCAGAATTAAATGCAAAAGACAAGCAACAGGCCCAGGCTGAAGAAAGTATTCTCACAGAGCGGTACCAGGGAACCCAGGATACCATTGCTATCAAGCGAAGTAGAATTGATGAGCTCATAAAGAAGAAACCTCATCATCTATGAGCTTATTCTTTGCATCATATCATTTTCTCCTCTTGTATTTCAGCATTCATCCTCCTTCAGTTATCCCGAGGGCTTGTTTCGGGCTCCAATTTTGCAGATGAATAGTGAAATTGTTCATGAATTGATAGAGGCATAACTTCTTTTGTTCTGGAAGCTTCTGAGAATTTCTTCTTTTCTTTCTTCTTTTTTTTTTCTTTTTTTTTCATTACCAACTTCACCGCCCTTTCGGGTTTTCGCCGAAGCTGGCCCCCTTTAGCTTTTTCCAGCGCGCCCTTTCGGGTTTTCACGCTGAGGGGTTACCCAATTTTGCCTGAGGCGCCCTTTCGGGTATTCACCTCAGCCGGGTTGTGACCTTTTTACCCTTGAGTAGCCGGAAGATTGACCACTCAAGTCCGTCGGGGCACCTCTATTTTAAGCCCACTTTTTTTTTTTTTTTTTAGGATCACTCTTGACAACAAGGTTTCACCCTCGGGGTATAAGTGGATGAGTTGTAGTCGGCCAGGAAACTTGGAGGCCGAAGATTCAGGGACTTGGTGCTAACCAATGAAATTGGAAAGCCAAAACTCGAAATTTGGGATTTAGGGGACTGACCAATGAAATTGGAAAGTCGAAACTTGGAATTTTGGATTTAGGGGGGCTGACCAATGAGATTGGAAAGCCGAAACTTGGGATTTTGGGGTTTAGGGTGGCTGACCAATGAAATTGGAAAGCCGAAACTTGGGATTTTTGATTTTGGGTGGCTGACCAATGGAATTGGAAAGCCGAAACTTGGGATTTTTGATTTTGGGTGGCTGACCAATGGAATTGGAAAGCCGAAACTTGGGATTTTTGATTTTGGGTGGCTGACCAATGAAATTGGAAAGCCGAAACTTGGGATTTTTGATTTTGGGTGGCAGACCAATGGAATTGGAAAGCCGAAACTTGGGGTTTTTGATTTGGGGTGGCTGACCAATGGAATTGGAAAGCCAAAACTTGGGATTTTGGATTTAGGGTGGCTGACCAATAAAATTGGAAAGCCAAAACTTGGGATTTTGGATTTAGGGGCCGGCCAACTATGTTGGCAAGCCAGAACCTGAAATTTGAGATTTGGCACGGTGGGGCATGAACAAGAATTGTTCAAAACATCTGTGACTTTTGAGTTTTTTCTTGGGGGGGAAAACTCCCCTATCCTTCCTTAGTCTCCTACGGAGGAGGGCAAGTCTTGTGTAGGTTGTTGTTGGAACTCATGCTCAGGAGCATAGTATAATTTCAAATGCTTTCCATTCAATGGTGGAAAGGGGTTCTCCCCTTTATGGTCGACGACCTTATAAGCGCCTCCTTCATAGACTTTGGAGACGATATATGGTCCTCGCCAATTTGGTTGTAATTTTCCACTGGACTTTCCGGCCATGACTTCTCTTTCTTTAATCATGACGAGATCACCCTTTTTGAATGCTCTTTGTCTCACAAGCTTATCATAGGCTCGAATCATTCGGGCTTGATAAAGTTGCAGGTGTTTATAAGCTTCCAACCTTTTGCCTTCTAGATCAGAGAGCTCTTCAAGTCTTCTCTGTATTTCATCTTGTTCGTGGGCTTGGAGGCCAGCATGCAAAGCTACCCTGTAGGAGGACATTTCAATCTCAACTGGGATTACGGCCTCCGCCCCATATACTAGAGAGAAGGGTGAGCAGCCAGTAGGAGTCTTGTACACGGTCCGGTATGCCCAGAGAGCTTCATGAATTTTCTCTCCCTAGTCCTTTTTGCGGCTGCCTACTATCTTGGCAAGTAACTTGCAAAGAGTCTTGTTGAAAGCTTCAGCTAACCCATTGGCTTGAGGGTTATATATTGTTGAGGTTCTCCAGTCTATATGAAACTTGGCTGCGAGCGCATATATTGTTCTGTTTTTGAATGGCGTGCCATTATCTGACATAATCCGACTTGGCGTGCCGAACCTGTATATAATGTTATGTCTGACGAATTGAGCGACAGCTTCTCCTGTGACTTCCCGTAGGGGGACTGCTTCAGCCCAACGAGAAAAATAGTCTGTTGCAGCTAATATGAACTTATGACCTTTAGAGGATGGAGGGAAAGGTCCAACAATGTCCATTCCCCATTCTGCAAATGGCCAAGTAGGGGCCGTTGGGTGTAGCGAGCTTGGCGGCTTTCTCGGGACCGGACCAAAGGCTTGGCATTGGTGGCATGTGCGGGCGTATCGATTGCAGTCCGCATACATTGCGGGCCAATAAAAGCCTTTAAGCTTTATATTGATCTTCATTTTATCTCCAGCTTGGTGAGCCCCGCAAAGTCCTGAGTGGACCCCGCGCATGACTATTTTAGCTTCCTTGGGCGAAAGGCAACGGAGGAGAACATATTTATCTTTTTCATGGACCAATCTATACAGTTGGTCGCCTATTAGCTGATAGGACGCCGCTCTGCGCAAGAATTGAACCCTTTGGGCCCGGTCAGGAGGGAGACGCCCATTTTTTATGTCAATAATGGGTTGACGCCAGTCATATTCCTCTTCCCGACTAGGCATGTCTTCTTCCAAGGTATTAACCTCAGAAATTGTGGGATCAGCATCTTCGTCCAGGACGCTTGGCATAAGTCTCCTGTGCCTGACGGTTATGTCTACTTCTCCCTCCGGAGGTAGCTTTATAGCAGAGGCTAACTTGGCTAGGGCATCCGCCTGAGAGTTCTTGCTCCTGGGGACATGGTTTATCTCAAAGAGATAGAATTTCTCCTTCAAGTTCAGGACGGTTGTGTGATAAGGCACTAGCTCTCGCTTCCGCACATCATAGTCGCCCATAACTTGTCGTATGACGAGCTGCGAGTCGCCGTAAACTTTAATGCATTTGATCTTCATTTCTATGGCTAGCTGAAGTCCAACGATCAATGCTTCATATTCTGCCTCATTGTTTGTCAACGGCTTCATGAGGGCACAGGAATTGTGGAGAATTCCCCCTTGAGGAGTGACGAAGACGATGCCAGCCCCTGAGGCGAGTGTGGTTGTCCCGTTAGCCCCTTTAATTGTTCCAGAAGCTCCATCAAAGTAGAGCTCCCGGCAGGGCACATCAATAGCCAGGGACTCTTCCCCTTTTTGCACTGGACCGCCCTCGGTTTGTTCTTCAATTCCCGATTGGGATGGAAGTATTTCTTCATCGGGCAGTTCAATGTTAAGAGGAGAATCGGCCGGAATTGGGTGTGCTGCCAGAAACTCCGCCATTCCTTGTCCTTTAATTGCCTTTTGGGGAACAAATGTTATATCAAACTCCATAAGGAGTAATGCCCATTTTCCCAGTCGACCCGACAAGACAGGCTGTTTAAGGAGGAACTTGAGTGGGTTGTATTTTGAGATTAACTCCACCGTGTGGGACAGGAGGTAATGTCTTAACTTCTGGACGGCGAACACCAATGCCAGACATACCTTCTCCATCGGGGAATAGCGATGCTCGGGGCCCACCAGCTTTCTACTGAGGTAATATAAGGGTTGCTCTTTACCTTCTTCATTTATTTGGGCGAGCAACGCCCCCAAGGAAGTGTCCATGGCAGCAATATAGAGAATCAAAGGTTTTCCCTTGATAGGTGCTCCGAGCACTGGGGGAGTGAGGAGGTACTCCTTGATCCGCTCAAAGGCTCCTTGACATTCTTGGTCCCATATAAATGGGGCACCCTTTTTCATCAGTTTCTCAAATGGTGCACATCTTCCAGAGAGGTTAGATATGAAACGCCTAATATAGGCTAGCCTCCCCTGTAGAGATCGCAGTTCTGTTATATTCTTGGGCGACGGCAATTCCCGAATTGCTTTGATTTTATCGGGATCAATCTCTATTCCCCGGTACTTAACAATGAAGCCGAGGAACTTGCCACTTGAGACGCCAAAAGCACACTTCATAGGGTTCATCTTGAGCTTGTATTGGCGGAGTCTGTTAAAAACTCGCCGCAAGTCATCTAAGTGACCTTCATGCTTGCGGGTTTTAATGACGAGGTCGTCAACATAACACTCGACCAAGTCGTGCAACATTTCATCAAAAATCTTAGTCATAGCCCTTTGATAGGTGGCTCCAGCATTCTTCAGGCCAAAGGGCATCCGTTTGTAATTGAAAATCCCTTTGGGGGATCTGAATGCCGTATGGTCTTTATCCTTAACGGCCATTCGTATCTGGTTGTAGCCCGAGGACCCGTCCATAAAGGACAGAGCTTCATATCCTGTGGTCATGTCAACCATAGTTTCTGTAATTGGAACTGGAAAATCGTCCTTTGGGCAGGCTTTATTCAAGTCTCTGAAGTCAATACAAACTCGGACTTGACCATTTTTCTTTTTGACTGGGACTATATTGGCGAGCCATACTGGATAAAGACATGGTTCTATGAAGTCCACCTCCAGGAGCTTGTCAACTTCAGCATTTACTTTAAGTTCCAGCTCGTGACGCATGCGTCTCTGAGCTTGCTTGACAGGCTTAACTGTAGGGAGTATCGCCAGCTCATGTTTCGCCACTGACGGCTCCAGCCCGGGCATCTCTTTATAAGTCCAGGCAAAACAATCTCTGTACTCCAATAGGAGTTGTTTGTAAGCTTGTCTTTCATGCTCAGTAAGGAGGGCACTAATGAAGATGGGTCGGGGTTCATTAACATCCCCAAAGTTGAGCTCGACTAGTTCATCTACTGTTGCTTGCCCACCATCTTCAAGTTCCCGTGGGGCAGGCTGCAGATCCATGAAGCCTTCATCTTCGTCGACATTGACTACGTGGAAGTCACAGTAGTCTAAGTTGTTGATAACGGCCGACTGAAGCTGCTCATCCTGGTCTTCGAGGGCCACTTCTCTTGGTTGTCCTCTTGTAGAATCACTAGGCCCCTCACTATAGTCTGAGCTACTGGGAGAGGGTGATAACCTTATAGTGTTGACAGAATAGTGAATCTTAAGGCTGGGCTCCCCACACGGAGGCTTGCTCCTTACTTCACTTGCAATAAATTTAGGCAGTGTAGACGTAGCTTCCACGAGGACCTTTTAATTGGAAGGCTTGGACTGATTCCAAGGATGCGGCTGTGGGGGAAAAACCCGATGCTGCTTGAGCTGGATAACTCCCCGTTGTATTAAATCCTCGAGTTGATCCTTTAGGACATAACAATCTTCTGTAGCATGCCCTGCCATTTGATGGTGTCGACAGAAGCTGGAGCTTTTGGCTTCACCGGCTCTAGATGGCCTGTGAGCTGGAGGAAGCTGGATAAGACCCCGAGCCGTACAAAATTCAAACAACGACTCAGTATGGGCCTTGACAAATGAGTATGGAGCTTCCATCCGCTATGCCAATCTCATCACGGGTGTTTTACCCTTGGATTCCACAGGTGGTCGATTTGCCCTGGGTCCCTGAGACCAAGTCTCATTTATCTGGCTCTTGGGATCAGTATGGACTTTTGAAGGGAAAGCAAGATGTCTAAGTAGAACATCCCGTTCTCGTAATAGCTCTTGTACAAAAGCTTTCAATGCCTGGTTCTCTTGTTTCAACTGCTTTATTGATCCCCGTTCCCGTTCAGTGACAGGAACATAAGGGTCATCTAATATGAGGTGTTCTGTTTCTGTGATATTGAGCCCAGCTAGCTGACTCAAGGCTTCTTGTCCAGCTTCGCTAAGCTCTCGCAAAGCGGGCTGTAGGACGATGACTTCCTCATCCCCAGACTTGACATTATGACTGTGCAAGCTATTAACATCGGGGACTTCTGGCCCGAATTCTTCTTTTCCCTCAATTATGCAAGGAGAACTCCCCTGAGTAAGATTGGAATGGCTGGGAGGGGGCGAAGTCCCAATGGTATTTACAGCATAATAGACTCTAAAGTCCGACTCGGGGTCGTAACCCAACCCTCTTCGATCATTCTTAGGGAAGGGAGGCTGCCCTCTGACTTGAGGAGGGTACCAGAGCTGTTGGAAGTAATTACGCCGAGCCGCTTGTTCCGTCTGTGGGATATTTTGTTTCTGACACATCTGTTTAATGTGCTTAGCCATGTCAGGCATTTCTCGGACAGACTCAGGAGCATTCTTGGGCTGCTCGCTCCAGCCGAAATCGTCATCCGAGGGGGCGCGAGGCACCATATCTCCCTTGTAAAAGATAATGGGCTTAAGACACCCCTTGGTGTTCTTCTTCCCCTTCGCTTGATATGTGACAATGAATGTCTTTAGGGTCTCGACCCCGTGCTCCTCCCTTTGAGAGACCAACTGCATACGGGTAGGCGGCAGAAGGATGCTCTTATCTATTGATTGATTAATGAAGTTGGCTTCAAAGTTAATTTCCCGCCTCTCGGGCCGAGTTGGCTTCGCTGCAGGGGCGTCAGCTTGCAAGCTGAGTCGATGCATCCTGGCAAGGTCTTCATTTACCACAAAGAGTTCATCTTCATCTTCTTCCTCAACTATCACCTTTTGCTTTCCTTTATGTTGGATCTCAACTGGGGGTTCAACAGTTGGGTCACCAAAGTACAACTGAGCATCAGTCAAATTGCATTCATTTGGTCGAAAGGGAGACTTATCAGCAAAGACTGTATGTTGCTCGCCGCCCTTCGCATACTTAATACACTGATGGAGAGTTAAAGGGACGACCCAGTTTTCGTGAAGCCATGGCCTACCCAATAAGGCTTTATATGCAGTCGTGGCATTAATGATGTAAAATGTTGCCTTAGTGACGAAGGTGTCCATGGTCAACTCCACCTCCACTTTTCCCAACGCATCCTCGGAGTTCTGATTGAATCCCGAGATTTTGACATCATACACCCTTTGAAGATAGGGCATAAGAAATAAAGACTTAAAGGTCTTGAGAGGCATTATGTTGACAGAGGTACCGGGGTCCACGAGGATCCGGTTTAGCTCGTGCCCATTAATCTTCCCTTGCATGTACAATGGGCGGTTATGACATGGAGAGGACATCAACATGTCCTTATCAGAGAAAGTGACTGTCGCGGCTAATGCCTCGTATGTCTGTGCTTGAATTTCGGCTACATGAGTCTCATAGACTTCTGGTTCTTGGAGGACTTTAATGAGAGCCTCCCTCAACTCTTTACTCCAGGCAATGGCCTCCCATATACTAACCATAGTTGGCATTCGCTTCATGTGTTGAATGATCTTACGATCAGCCCGAGCCCGGGCTTGATCTAGTGGAGGGATCATCTCCACCAGGGACTTAGGCTGATAAGGGGGCTTCTGGGCCGGCTCCAACTTTCTCTTGTCATTTGTTTCTTCTTGGAACAGCGGGGCTAAAGATTCCTCTTCCGGAACTAGAAGCTCTTCATTGTCCTTGCCTGAAGTGCTTGCTTGGGCTGGATCAGCAGGCTGCTCTTGGGAGAGGGAACCAACGGGATCAGTCTCTTCATCCGTTGGATCGAATGGAATAGCACTTACTCTCTCCTGAGAGATCGGCTCGACGGGCTCCTCATCCTCGTCTGAGGGGTCGAAGATGAAAGTTTCAACCCGTATTTGCGTCTCAGGGGGCTCATTGGGCTCTTCTCCTCGAAAGATGATCACTCTTTGGGAGGTAGTTGGCTGGGATGTGTGCCCATTGGAGGATGTTGAATGTCTTCCCCGTCCGCGTCCACGGCCTCTACTGCGACCGCGGTTTCGGAGTTCCGCATTGCGACGGCGGTAAGTAGCCATAGTGATCCTATCCCCAGCTGCGGAGAAGGTGGCATTATCTTTGCTTGACCCCCGTAAACTTTCTGGCGGAGGGATTGACACCATATTGCATGAGAAGTTCTTTAGCATTTCCTCTAACTTCTCTATAGTGAGTTCTTCATCTTTATAGAAGACGGAGAGCTCCTCCGGAATAGAAAGTTTTTCTCCCTCCTTAGCTCGTTCGAGCATTTGTTGTAGCCAACCTTTAAGCCGGGTTTTCCGCTCCAAGTCTTCCCACAGGATATACTTGCCCAGTGGGACAGGCCTGGTTGGGACAGAGGGTACATAGTCTTCTAACTCTTCAATTAATTTGTGAAGTCTCTGCAAAGGGGTTAACTCTCTAGGTGCTTCCATGACCGCCGCCTACTCGGCCTGTTTTTTTAATCTCCTTTTTAGATTCTTTCTCCTGTTCTTTTCCTGCTTCTGGGCTCGCGCCAGCTCTTCTTGAGACGGGGCAACCTTTCTCGTAGATGTCTGGGGAATGCCCTTGGCTGTTGAGCCACTAGGCTGGCTCTTTCCTTTAGATGACTTCAAATGGAGGCTCTTTCTCGGGGTCACAGCAATCCACTCTCCCCCTTGCTCAGGAGTTTGGAAAGTTGCGTTAATTGCCCTCTCAACAATTTCAGGAGGCAATTCTTGAAATTCGGCCACAAAAGAGCCAAAGTTGCGAAGTATGTCGGCTCCTTCATTGACTTGCTGACTAATGGACCCAAGGCCTGATTTGCATGGTCCCAACTCGGTCTTACTCTTTTGTCTTTTCCTCGAACTCATAGCACTGTTCCGCAACCGAGAACCATCTTGGTACACTTGCTTAAGCTTAAACTTGTCATCACCCTTCGGTGGCTTTCTTTTTGGCATTTCCTGGACATTCGACTGGAGCGGGTGACGACGCAACTCGCTCAAGGCTGGAGTGGACGAAGCTTGGACCGGGCTTTTAGGGCTCAAATCGGAGCTCCCATGGCGGGGACGAGCTTCGCCCATTCTGGGTATAGCTGCTTTATGCTTTGTATCTCCCATGGCTGACCTGGGAGTGTGCTCGAAAGCAGATGACTTGCCTTTCCTAAGAGAGGCAGAAGACCCTTTAGTGGAGACACACGGACTATCACTTTGAGGGACAGTCCGGTTCATGTCGTTTTTCAAAGTGCCGCTCTTAGATGAGCCGATGGCCCCTTGTGGAGAGAGGGTTGAAACTTCACAATGAGAATCTTTGTCCTTTCCACTCTTTCGTGAGACAGGGAAATTCCGCTCCAAGCAGGGAGAGTTGACTCGGACAGAGTGCGGAGATTCGCGCACCAAAAGTTCCTTTCCGCCGAACAGGATGTCCAGCAGTTTTTTAGTTTCTTCCTTTGGAAGAGGTAAGGACTCTAGGTCCTGCCAGGGTCGCCATTCAAGGCTCATGTCTGAGGATCTTTCTGGGGCGGGCCCAGTCTCTAGTGCTTGTGACGTTGACTTCCCGCGAGAAGTTGATGCATGTATAACATTTACTGAGAACGGCGACCGTCCCCATGGAGAGGACGCCGAGGGAGCTTGAGAACCCTCCTTTAGCTTTATAATCCGCCGGGTAATCAGATCCTCGGCGATGCCTTTGAAGGTGGGACAGTCATAAATGACATGTCCCATGGCACGGTGATATAAGCAGTAGCCATGCCGGTGCGTCATACCGATCATCAAATCACTGTCCGGTTTAGGGAGTTGTATTAATCCCTCCCTCTGGCAGATCTTAAATATCTCCAGAGTTTTGTGTTGGGGAAAAGAATACAACTTTTCTGGGGGCTGTGCAGTAGGCGAGCCTTTTGAATCTTCGGATAGCCACCCTCTGGCCCTCGGCCGTCTTCTGGGCTCCACCGTGGCTTCTGAGTTACGGGTGGAAGCTGGAGTGGCTCCTCCCGTTGAAGGCGTTAGGGTCAGAGCCGTCAGGCGGTCGTCTATGCGCCTTACAAGCCGCAGTAGCTCTTGCTGATCATGCTGTAGATGCCTGACTTCTCTTTTAAGTTTTCGGACAGCCTTCCGAATGGACAGACATTCGGACATTAAGAAATAGCCTCCTGTCAAGGAGGTACCTGGCGGGGCAGGGGCTGAGTCCAGACCACGCCGTGGATCCCTAGCCTGACTTTTCCCAGAGATTTTCTGAATGACATTTACCGAAAACCTCGATCCTTCCTGGATGTGAGGCTCAGGGGGATATTTCTCGGTGCTTCTCTCATTTAGAATGTGCTCAGCAACTTGATGAAGCCTCTTTCTTACCATGCTTTCTCCTTGCGTATCGATCTCTCCCCTTTGGATGAGGGTCTCGATGCAATCTTGCAGTTCTTCGCATTCTCGGGTGGGATGCGATATCACAGCATGGAACTCACAATATCTTGGATGGGCTTTCTCAACCTCAGTGTAGGTAGGAGGGGGGTCATGCACCATAATGTGACCTTCCTCTAGAAGAATATCAAATATCTTCTTCGTGTTTTCCTTTGGAAAAGAGCACTGGTGGGAAGGCCTCCATCCTGGATACCACAAAGTGGGTTTTATCCCACTGGGGCCCGCTTCTTCTGCCCCCGGATCGGGGAATGTGAAGGCTGCCATTTGATAAATTTGTCGAGTCGGCCGATGGCTAATGACATTAGCCGAACGGGTCACCCGGTCCCAGATATGTGGTTGAGGAGGGTCAACCCGAGTCCCCTTCATTGTGATGAGCTGATTTTGTATCATTTTCTCCAGCTCATCTTTGAAGACATAACAATTGTCAATAGTGTGCCCCAACAGACGATGATATGGACAGTAATTGGGATCATCGGTCTTGCCGGCCTCCTCTGGCTTCTTAGGCTCTGGGAGAGCTATTAACTTGTTCTTCATGCATAGATTGAAGAGTTTGCTAGTGTGCTCCTTCTTAAAAGAGTAAGGAGTCTTCATACGCTCAGCCAGCTTTGTAGTTGGCGCCCTCTTTTCAGAATTTTGGCCATAATCACCCGGTGATGTCGCCTGACTGGTTTCGATGGTTGGAGAGAAGTCCACTGCATTTGCTTCCTTCCCCGTAGCAGAACGCTCTTTGGGTGGCTTAGGCTTTGATGGCATGAAAGTGGGATTGTCAGCGAAGAACATCTCAATCTCCGCGACCACAGAGTTCAATTGGTCGAATCCCTTGATATTTTCCCCCAGAAGCCGTTCACTGACTTCGGGGGAGAGCCCCCTCCGGCATATAGTTATGGCATCTTCTTGTGCCGGGGGATTGTCACAGCGCATGCTGAGATCCCTCCAGCGTTTGATGAAATCCAGAGCCGTTTCCCCCCTCTTCTGCTTAAGTGAGCAAAGCTCGGCGAGGGATACCTTCCTTTCAGCCAACTGGAACCGATCAATGAATTTCTTCTGCATGTCGGCCCAGTCAGCGACAGAGTTGGGTTTTAACCTTGAGTACCATTGAAAAGCGCTTCCGGTAAGAGAAGTTGCAAAATATCGGAGGAGATATGATTCCTCAAGGGCCAGGTCGCCCATAGCAGTCATATAGTAGGCGAGATGCTCGTGTGGCGAACCTTGCCCATTAAACTTCTGTAATTTAGGCGCCTTCGGGCACTCCGGAGGGAGTTTCTTGAATTGGTGATGAATAGGGTAAGGCTCACTGTATAAATCAACAGTAGCGATACCCTCGCCACGCTGGGCGAATTTATCTTCAATAATCTTCTCAATCATACGGCGTTGGGCGATTGCCACTTCAGCTCCCGTGATCTGAGAAGACTGAATATTAAGCTGGGCTCGGAGTGGTTCGGCCCCTACCTCGGCACCGGCACTATGCGGGTGTCCAGCCTGCCGGCTGACGATGACCGGATTAGGTAGCTGTTGCTCTCGTCGAAGGTCGTGACCATGCATCGGTGTCTGAGGCCTTCGGGTGTTTGTATCCATTTGTCGCTTCATTTCCAGCATGAGATTGGTCATTTCTATGTGCCATCTTTGCATAGTTTCAAATTTGGCATCATCGGACATTGCTTGGAAAGCGGCCTTTGTCGGTGGCTCAAAGGGCAAATTGAGATAACCATCATCATGAATGCTCATAACATCATCGGCATCAGCTTCTACTCGTGGTAGATTCTCGCCCTGGTTTTGAAGAAGCTCCTGGGGAATTTCTCGGTGCTGCCCCTGGGAGGAAGTCCCTACTTGACCACTAAGCTGTGCTTGGAGACTCCTTCTGGCAGCATTGCGAGTATTGCGGTATACCGCGTCTGCATCTGTTGCCAGATTTGGATCATTCACCCCGACGGGGTCAGCCGGGTTGACAGGGTTGCCAGTTTGCTCCATTTGTTGCCTACCGGAGGTGTAACAGGTGTAGATTTTCATATTCACACCTGCTTCTGCCATCTGGACTACTCTTCGTCTCTTGGGCACATGGCCACCAGGACGAAGGGGTGCCCCCAATCGATCAAAGACGGAGGTTTTCACAGGAAGGGTTTCCGTTAGTCTTTCAAAGACGGAAACCCGTTGAGCAGATGCTTGGGCACAGCTGCCTGTCTTAGCTCGGATAGATCCAGAGCTTTTAGATATGAAGTTGGGCTTGCGATAAGCCCCCTTCCTCTTCCGCCCTTGCGTAGCGCCGGATGATGCCATGTCGGCTTGGGGCTGGGTCCGCGCAGGCTTGGTGGCCCTGGCCTGCTTAATTGCCTGGGCCTCCTGCTTGGTAACCCAAATTTGTTTGACCTTGCGGGGACGCCGCTCAGAGGCCTTATGGCTATCATCGGATTTGATTTTCTTTTTGAAATCCAGTCCATCCTCTCGCATTTTATGTAAGAGCGAGAAGCGATTGGAAGTGGATATATTGGGGACACATCGGTCCCGTGGAACCCTCGGTTCGGTGCCGTCGAGCCGAACACGTAGATCCCCGATAAGTATGGACTTGCCGGACCTTGAGGTCTTGGCTGCTGGCCTCCTATTCTGGCGGCGGCGATGCTGCCCCCATTTGGTAGGGACGTCATCAGCAGTGAGCGTGTTCATAGAGAATACGCGAGTTTGGACCGGACGGAGCTTGTTGCCCCCAGCAACAGTAGATGGGGCTGAAGAAGGTACCTCTTGTTGGACGGCAGGGATCACCCCCAAGAAGAAGGGGGAACCCACAACTGCCGGGAAATCCCCAAACACAAGGGGGACAGTGAGGTAGCCATGGCTCGCATGGCTGGCGACGGCGAACGGGCCGTAGGCAACTGCCGCCATTACCAGACTTTCCTTTGCTTTTGAACTGCTTCCTGTTTCCTCCTTCCTCCTGTTCAATAGGGAAGAAGAGTTAGGGTTTTTGTAAGGGCATTGAAAGAACTTTAGCAGTTAAATGAAGGGCGGGAAAAGTCCCACCGGGCGTGCCAGTCTGTTTACACGCGAAAAAAAAAAAAGTATGGTAAACTTCCGTTTTATTGGAAGGAAATAACATGCATATTTGTATTTTGACTTTTTTTAACACTGGCATGTTATGATTTTCGCGCGCATGATTTATCAGACGATTTAAGAGTTCGTGTACTGGACTCTTCCCCACCAACCGGAGTTGGTGTTAATTTACATCGGACAAGTCCGAATACCCTTGATTAAAACTGCTAAAGATGTTTTCTTGTCCTCATGATATTGACCCTTTTTGCCAAAAATGTTGGTTTGAGAGAAAACATTTCCTTTTGTCCCGAGACAGGGCATCATTACAATTATCCTTTTGGAGGGGTTTGCATACAATTTTCCCCTTTGGAGGGGTTTATATGCAATTTTCCCCTTTGGAGGGGTTTATGGTGCAATTTCCCTTAAGATTTGAGGAACACGCCTTTTTTCTGAAATTTCAGATTTTACATAGATTTTCCAGATATTTATGCAATTTTGTGAACTTTCAGGGTAAAATTGCAAACTTTCAGATGTTGGTGAGCCCGGACATGATATATGATTAACTTTGCAGATAGTTGAAGTCATCTCTGTGATGTGATTGTATTTCTTAACTTTCTCTTAACTTCCTGAAGACATTTGCATAGTTCACCAACATGTAGGGGTAAAAATGTATTTTCACACATGCTGGGTGGCCTCCCATATGGTCTTAAAAAAATGAAATCTCCAGTTCTTGTGCAACTGAGACAACCACTTTTCATAGCTTGAATTCATTTGGACTTCAATATACATTATGGACTCACATGAGGGTACTTTTGTAAAATGCCCCTTTAAGTGAGTCTTTTATACAAAGTAGGGTTTTTCCGCGTAACAAAACACCAAAGAAAAAGGGGGGCTGCGACCTGCTCCTTGCTTGCTACTGGACTGCTCTTCTCACAGCTACTGGTTCTGCTGCTGCTCCTTCTGTCCTCAAGCTTTTATCTCTCTCCTCTTTCCTTTCTAGCCATTGCCTCCTATTTATAGGAGGAGGAGAAGTGAACCCGGAAGTAGGTACCTCCGGGTTTGCCTATCCTTTCATCTCCCTTTTGTCTGTTTCTTTTTTTTTTTAACTCTATGTATGGGAGAGGGAGAGACAACAGACAGCCCCCGGGTCTGCATACCCAGGGGGGCCCTCCTCCGGGTTTTCCCTTCTTTTTACTGCTGCTCTCTTTTTTTGTTGAAACTACGGGGAAGGGAGAGGTTAGTGGGGCCCTCTCCCATGGGCGTACAGCATCCGGAGGAGGAGCCTCCGGGTCTGTTTCTTTTTCTTTCCCCTTGCCTTCCTTTGTTGTATTCTGTGGACAGCACAACACCCGGAGGAGGGACCTCCCCACTGCCTTCCTTTGTTGTATTCTGTGGACAGCACAACACCCGGAGGAGGGACCTCCGGGTCTGCCTTCCTTTTACCACACTGCCTTCCTTTGTTGTGTGGACAGCACAGCAGAGGGAGCCAAAAGCAGTCACCATCCGTTGGAGAGGTCTTTGCACAGCAGAGGGAGCCAAGAGCAGTCACCATCTGTTGGCCACTTTGGAGAGGCCTTTGCACAGGAGAGGGAGCCAAAAGCAGTCACCATCTGTTGGAGTGGCCAACAGGAAGCAGAGGGGCCCAAGAACAGGAAGAAACAGATAATTCCAGGAAGAGTCCCGCAAAGGTATTGTTTTTGGGAAGTTGGCATGTGAAAGTGGTGTGGTCACCACAAAAAAGGCCCCCCCCCGGAGTTCTAGTCACCTCCTTTGGGAGTGGTGACCCTAATAGACTCCTCACCTCCTATAAGTCTTGATATTCTCCTCTTTGGTGGTCCTGTACACAGCATAGATAGACACTGCAGCAATAATACCCGAGGTCCTGTACACAGCATAGGTAGACACTGCAGCAATAATACCCGAGGTCCTGTACACAGCATAGGTAGGTCCATAGGCCCTTCTTGTGTCTGCAGCAAAACCTCCGGGTTTTGCAAACCCGGAGGTGCCAACTCCGGGTTGCTCCTTTCTTTTTTTTTTTCTGTTCTTGAAAATCAGAGGGAGAGGGAAACCCGGAGGTAGCTACCTCCGGGTCTGCAGAACTCAGAGGTGGGTACCTCCGGGTCTGCAGAAAAGAGGAAGGCAAGGGGGCGGCCATCAGTCAACTTAAACTATTATAAAAGCCTCCTCTGCTGTCCTTTTCCACCTTGTCTTGAAGCTTTATGCTCCTCTGTGCAGAACGGTACACCGGTGGCCCTTTCTCTCTTGGATTTTGTTGACTTCTCGGACTGGTTTTGCTGTCCTTATCACTAGAGCACAGGGACAGGCTTGTGGTCCCTTAGAAACATCTCTTAGACGTTGGGGGCTGCTATTTAATTGGCTTCTTGCTACGTAGGTGTGTGATTTTAACATAGCTGCCATGTGTTTGATGAAATACCCGTGTGTTAAAACACACTAGTCTTTGCATGAAACTTCACCCAATGGGATGTTGAGAACATTTAAACTTACACCCTATTATGACGACAATGATTTACACCACTTATCACCGTCACTTAGGGAAGCCACTTTAAGTGTTTGATGGAATTCTCGTGTGTTAAAAACACATTGCTCCTTGTATTGTTCTTCACCCAATAAGGCGTCGAGGCATTTAAACTCCATTCCACTATAACGGCTGCGATTTGAATCGCTTGACGCCGGACTTTAGGGGAGTTAACTTCAAGTGTTTGATGCAATTCATACGTGTAAAAAACATGCAGTCCTCTTATATAACAAATTGTCCGATGGAATGCCAAGGACATTTGGGCTTGAACCATGTGTAATGGCCTAAGTTCTAAACCTCTTCTAACCATCATGCGGCTTTAATTCATTTACTTCATCTTGATTCTGAAATTAGTCAGAAATTTCCTTAATGAATATTGTGGGGTCCAACATGTACCTATGAGCAAACAAAATTTCTTTGCTGCTACACACCTCTAAGATTACTATTTCCTTGAAGGCATGTGAATTCGATCATGGATGATTAACAAATAAGATAATCCTCTTGATCAAAGGTAATCCTCTTGATTTATAGGAAGGGGTAATCCTCTTGATCAATAATGCTCTTCATTACCCCTTCCTTGAAGGCAAGCACCACATTTTTGGAGGTGTGTAGCAGTTTAGATTGAGGTCTCATTCTTTGTATGTAGCTTTGCATTTAGGAAACCACTGATATTGTTGTAGATTAGTAAATGCAATTGTTGTAGTTGGAAAATGAAGTTGAATGGAGATTGTCGACTATTTGTTGCTATTGCAAAGTTTCTGCCTTCATGAATCGCCCTACTTACATACCACCTACTCTATCCATGAGTATATGATGGCAATTCTCATGTCTCATTCCTCTGTCATGCTGCCCATGAGATGACATTAATTCCTACATTGCACGTTTTTAAAAGGTAGCAAAGCTCTTCATTATTGATGACCTGTCTTCAACAATCCTCTTGATCAATAATGCTCTTCATTACCTCTATCATGCTCTTCATTAATATCTTTTATTATTCTTTGCTAGATCTAGATGATGTATAGGAAGGGGTAATCCGCTCAATCAAAGGTAAAAGGAATGAAATTCTTGTCATATAGTGTGTAAAAGAAATACTAGATTAACCAATTTTTTTCTGACTATTTCTTTGATGGCATGGAAGACTATAAACTCTATGGTTCACCTTAAAAAAATTTATGAACTCCTATGGTTTCCTCCTCTATCATTAATTTTCTGTTGTCCTATGTCTTTTTCCTTATATATATATAGGCTCTTGAACGCCATGGAGGAGAGTTGTTGGGACGTCCGTGAAGCTTGATTTAGCATGTGAATGGGTTGGATACACCCCCAGAGAGTGGGTATTGATCTATGCCTCTGCTATCTATTTCCTTTACCTTTCTGCTTATAGGGTGGTGGAGACTTATTAAATGTTACTAGGAATGCAAAAATAATATGTCTAGTTTAATGTCTGTCTACGATGGGAATGGAAGTGACCAAATCTTCAAGTCCATATGACATTTTAACGATGGTGTTGGATGGACTATGCATCAACTGTACTAGTTTACACTTTCAAAAAACAACAACTGTACTAGTTTAAAGTCATTTTGGCCAACATCTGCTCACAAAGTTTTCAATGTGCTTTAGCTACATTTGATTACTTCATTGTTCTGGAATGTTATGCACTAATTCTGTCAATGTTCAAATGTCTCATTGTTATGCAATTTTCTACATGCATATTAATGTATCTATAATGTAATATGTTGCTGAGAACTTTGTCGTGTGTGCATATGTATTTTTTGGTCAGTTCACCAAACATATGTAATGCATACTCCGTTTGTATCATCTGCTATAAAATTTCTTATGGTTACAATATTGCTTTAGGGGGCGTTTGGTTGCTCTATCATACACTTCAATTAGTATCAATTTTGATAGTGATCTTGATAAGATGTGTTTGATTTTACTCTATCATTTCTTATGGTTCGTACGTACTCTCTCCATGCACACTTTTGGTTTGTTGGCTTGTGTGCGTTAGTTTGGTTCGTCTTACCAATACATCTTGTGCTGGAATTATATTATTACAGATCATGTAAATGAGAAGAAGGAAGCTCTTGGGGGAAATCCTCAATGGGGACCGACTTGTTGAAGCTCCCTACAAACTCGACTTCACTTGTAAAGTGAGAACTCGCTTGAACTTCTTATATTTTATCATGTTTTACATTTATTCTCAAAGTAGTCATTTAGTTTAAATTAACTCTAGTGGGAAATTTGACCCATGCTCCATGGTTTGTCACATGGTTGTGGTATATTCAATCCTCCTGTTGACCCTCAACCCATGCTTTGACATGGGGTCCAATACTAAACCACCTCTGTCAAGATGTCTAATGTCTTACATCCAGAGGTTGTTATCACTTACTGTATCTGCTCTAGTTGCAGCCAAGGGCCCCACAGTTGAGACAACATTTGTTGTCCAAGCATGCTTGCATGTTATGGGAGGCCTGGTGGTGTGCTTCCTTGGTAACAGAAAAGACCTAGAAGGAAGTCATGGAGGTTCTTCTTTACACCTCTCTTTTTTCATGGAACAGTGGCAGTGGCATTTGCTTTCATTTTCTCACTTCTGGCATTATGTTTTTGAAAGCATGGATTATGTATTTATAACTAGAAAGGACAATGCATTAATTAATGACTTAAATTATGGCATCATATTTTCTCCATGACTATAGTCACTTTCCAGGTCACTTTGAATGTTGATAGAGTAATAAGTTACTCTAAATGTAGGCATGACAATATTCTAGGTCCATTTTCTCAAAGGAAAATGTTGTGAGTTTGCATTTTCAGTTAACCCATTCTCCTGTGTGTGCCTTGTTTTTACTTATCTTTTGAATCACCCATATTTTATCATTCAATCTTCTTCAGATTGCAAATTGGTAAAATTTCACAACAGCCATTAAATTTTGAAAACTACAGTGAGCACAATTCATGTCCCAAAAACACTCTTGAATAATTTTTTTTATCCTTCTCATTAGCAGATTTAAGAGAATTTCCCAATAAATGGTGTCAAAACATATTTAAGATTTGAATTTTCTTGCTCAATCACTTTCCCACCTTTTCCTCATGATTGGCTTTCTTCTGTAAAGATATGCCCATGATGAGGAGTCTGCTGATGATCAAGAGGATACTGGATGGAAGTACGTACATTCACGGAGATGTCTTTAGACTTCCAACAAACAAGTCACTATTTGCTACTTGCCAGGGGTCTAGCACTCAGATGCTTACACTATCAGTATCTTTTCCTGAAGTCTTATTATTTTATCCTTTAATAATAAAAAAATCTATATTGTGGAGTGGTTTCTCATGTTATACCTATCTATGGTTGATTATTATGGTATCTTATTGTGTGTTTGCAATGCACCACTATTTTCATTTTCAGTTTAGACTTGACATCAAATGCCAACTTAGGGACTATATGACAACTTAGAGAAATCTTGTGTTTTATGCTTTTGTATGGAGAGTGTGAAGGCATTAGAGTTTTCTTGACGAGCAACAGAAGTATTAGAAATAATCAAATGATTTCAGGCATTCAATTTTGGTAACAAGTAAACACATTGACCATGGAAGATCTATTTCCTTCAGATATTTCTTGGTTCCACACCCCACAAAGGTTAATGATATCAAACCCACTTCGGAATTAGATAGTAAAAATCAAATCAGTTGGTCAACATTGCACCAAATGCCCCCACAATTTAACCTTTTTTGTGAAAGAGGGGAGGGAGAATTAGATTGCCCAAAAATCATTCTGAATTTGCTAAATCTGGTCAAATTGGACAAATTCATCTTGAGTAAGTTGTTTCTTATCATTTTTTGGGTTGAGTTTGGGCCTCCAACACTAGTCATATTATTAGCTTGATTGAATGTTCTATTTTTGATGGATGAATGTTGACTAATTTACCTTAACATTGATAAGCATTACTATTGTTGTTGTCATTATCTTTTGTAATTGTCTGATTAAAATTTCTCTATTGATTCCATGTTTAGCTTTCTTCAAGCATTATCTTTCTTTTGAGCATATTTCACTTTGGCTTGTAAATATGAAAATATGCATTTGCTTAATATTTTCAGGGAGACAGGGACTGTATGACAAGCCAGCAGCTTGTGGATTTCATACATGAATACATAAATGTGCTATGTGTTGCATTTTATGTAACTCTAATACCAATTTATGTCCACTTGAGGCTACAAATAATAAGGAAATAATCATATCGTATTAATTATCCAAACTCCACCAATTTTTGCACTGGTGCACCTTGAGATTTGTTTCTGAGTAGAAGCCAAAATTGTCTGATGGTTTTTCCATCGGATGATTTTTTACCATTAAATATGTGGAAATGGCTCTTGACAGGTATTTGGCACCATCAACAGCTAGTGGTGAAGGCTGTGACAACATGACCATGATCTTGGTGCACTTTAAGAAACCGATTAGCAGGAGTTCTAGTGAAACTAAGCATTGAAGGAATTTTTCAGGTACGTCAATTATGCTGATATGTGAGGTAGGTGGCTGTAAAGTTTGAGCATATTAGAGAACATCAAAAACAAAATCCAGAAGAGTGGCAACCAGATGAGTGGAAAGCCTACGAGTATCATCATGTGACTTTATTGTTTCATTTATTTCTTTTTGTGCTAAACTTTCATCTGCACAGAACTCTAGATGGTAATAGTTGACTCTTTCATCTACACAGAACTCTAGATGGGATTGATGGGTTTCCTCGTGTACATTATAAAGGCCACCAAATGGGCTATTGTGTTATCGTAATTAATCACCTCCACCTTGACATTTCTGACGTCATGTTATGCTCATATCTCTAAAACCTAAATCTTTCCTCTCTGTTTTTGAGGCTCTTTTTCAAATTCATAGATCATGGATTTGCTTGGGCCGAGTCTAAGGGATCTTCTGAAAAATAAGCCCGAAATGTGAGCTTTGAGTTGAACTTCACCTTATTTTGTGTGATCTACTTTCACAGCAAGTTCAACCTTTTTTCTTCATCCTGCAGGCTATATAATGAATTGGCTAAGGATAATCAATTTCAATATTAGAGAAGTTGCACTATAAAGGGTGGGCAATCTATTCCATGTTCTTGGGTATAATTTCATTGCATCCCAGATTCATTATAGCCTATTATATTGCTCAAGATAGTTGTGAATGTTTTTCCTTGTGGCTTTTAATCTGCTGCATTCATATGTTTTAACTGCTAAAAACAGGTATGTCTATGGTGATATAAGGCCCAATAATTTACTAATTAACTCTCCTGGAACTTCTTAGCAAAAGTTGTTTCTTGTTGATCTTGGACTTGGTAATTACTCTATTTTTGATGTGGAATAGTATACCTCTGGAATATTCTATTATCTTCAATATTATTTCTGATGTTATCATTGTTTGAGATCTCGATTATCAACCACTAAATGGAGAAATAGCTCTGGTGGACATGTTGAGTATGATCAGCAACCAGATAAGTTCAGGTGCAGTTATGAGTTAGCTATATATATTTGTGCACTATGATTGAAACTCTACATCTCTCTGAATCCTATTGGTCATTTTCCTTAAGGCTGGTGTATTTTTTTGAACTTTAGGGGGACTGTGGAGTATGCTAATGTTCACATACACTTGGGAAGAACACCAAGCAGGAGAGATGACTTGGAGTCTCTTGCATATGCACTAGTTCTTCTTTGTCGTCGTTCTCTTCCTTGGCAAGGAATGGAAGTATAGATGTCTAAAGCTTTATATGTGGTGCATTCTCTGATGTTTCCTTTACGAGTTTGACAGTCACCTTTTGGATCTTTTGGGATAAAGGGAATGGATACACTATTATAGGTGATGAGAGCATAGATATTCATAGGATTTTTTAATAAAAAAAGATAACATATGCCTACGTTTTTTATTAATTGACGTTAAATCATTTTCCTACATTTCTTTAAAAGTGATGGTAATTCTTATTCATACGTTTCTTCTACTACGTGACAAAAGGTAATACTTACGTTTCCAAAAACATATGTGTTGACTTGTTTGTTTTACTTCTCATTGGCTTGAAAAACGTCTTCTCTCCCCTTCTACTAAATCGATATATAAAATAAATGGGAACAGTAGAAGGAGAACAGAAGGGTGCAAATAAGTGTGATCGCCACCAAGGTGTCGTACGTGATGAACACGTCGTACCTTGGAAAGAGAGGGAGACACTCGCCTTAAAATCAGCACTGCAGGGGATGAGCGGCCCGTGAAGAACCGCATGTGATGTTGGACGGTCGCATGATAGACCGCTCTTCAGCGCTGCAGAGGACGCGGGATGTAGAACTACTGGCTGATGGACGGTTTAGAAACGACCGCAGGGCGATGAAGAGCGGTCGAAGATCCACCGCACGTACCATTGAACGGTCCTGACAGAGCCGCACAAGACCATCACGTCATAAGTTGCAAAATGGTCCAACCTCCACCCTTTTCGGCCGGCCAGAAAGAATGGGCATCGTGTTAGGGTATTGTTGACTTATAAATTAATGTGGAAACACAAAGAGAAAACCCAAATTAGAATTGAAAAGTGTAGTAAGTGCTCAAATGGAAATAAATGATAATAATTAAATGAAGTGGGGGATACCTGGGGGGTTTTAAACCCCTGGGGGCGTCAAAACGTGGGAGGGTGTGTGAATGACAATGCAAGCAATGAAAACGTGGGAGAATAGATGTGTAGAAACAAACATGCAATGAGAAGAAAACGAGACTATCCAGAATGCAAAAGGACTCAAAACGAAAGTTACTCCCTGGACCGGAGGCCTATATGGACGTAGAAGGTCTCCCTCCCTGGTCGTAGGTTGCTCAAGGATTCGGCAAGACTTCGCCGTCGACCAAAATCTCCCCCCTTTTTGAACTGGACCTCGGGGTCTATTTATAGAGCACCCGGGGTCTTAGCCCGAAACTGGGATTTACATTCATTTTTAGGACGAGGCATTATCACAAAAGTTGGAGATAATTGAGTTATCTCTCATCCAGAAGAAACGGCATTGAAAAAGACTATATATTTGAGAAGAAATCTCCAGAGAAAGCCCGGGGACAAGTCCACGGATAGAGAGAGAAAATCCTTGAATTCTTCAGAGTTCGCAGGGTTAAATGGTCTCACGATAGACCGCACAACTAGTTGGGAGGTCCATCAAGAACCGTCCAGCTCTGGCGGTGATAATAAAAAAAAGGATAATTATCCACTAATTATCCATTAACCAACCGAAATGATCGCCGTTGGACTCTGGTAGATGAACGGTCTAAGATGAACCGTTCGCAAGGAAGAGCGGCCAAGTTCTATCCGTTTAACTTCTATCGGTGATAAATGGATAAAATGGATAATTATCTGAGAGACATTTAGGCTTTAGGACTCTGGAAGAAGAACGGTTCATTCCAGAGCGTTCGTCAGGTTGAACGGCTAGGATTCAACCACATAAGCCCTTGTCGGTGGAAATTCAGAAAGTCAGCCAAATATCCCGTAAATATATAAACGGCCCTGTATCAACCGCACATATAGTTGAACGGCTGGAGGACGACCGCACATGTACTTGGCGCTTGAAATTCATAGAAAAGCTCGATTAATCAAAGCCAAGGCCCATTAAGCCCTGAATCAATTCGGACCTAGCCAGGGAGGGAGGCTACCCATAAAACTGGCTCAAAACGTGTCAAAAAATATCCCAATGAGTGATGGACAACTCGAGGCATCAACACATGGGAGTAAGAGAAACGACTCAACTTATCGGCAAAAAAACGGGTGTCAATAGATGCCCCTCCTTAACGTTCTCTTTGCAGGGGAGCAAGCGGAGGTGAAGCGAAAGTGACATGGAACATGGAGATGAAGCGGAAATGAAGCGGAGCGGACTGGAAAGCGGGCGTTAAGGTAAAACGACACCCGTTTCTACCAACAAGCGACAAGACTCTTCCGGAAAACCCTGAACCAAACGCAAGGAATGATTAAACCAAAAGCGACGCCAGTCTGGAGGAACTAAACTAAACGAAATGAAACAAATCGACAAGACCAACCTCATGGGGGACACAATCCCGCGGTCCAATGAGGAGGCCAAAAGCAGGCAGTAAAAGTAAAGGAAACAGGCTAAAGCTCCAGACGGGGACCTCTTAATCAACCAAACCAAGCGAATTGACCAAAGAGAACCTTCCAACTCATAGTGGAATTAGTTCCTCTTACCCAAACACTGAACACACAGCTAACCATCGCTGGTGGGACATTCTTCAGGCAAACCATGGGGCATGAATACTCAAAAGAATGTGTATGATGCATGCTAGGCTAAAAAAAAAAGAAATCGTTAAAACAAATGCAAAGAAAGATTAAAATATAAAATACTCGAGAATAATATTACTAAGTTGGGAAAATCAGAGTCAAGATACCATCCGCAATCACAGCGTGCAGGATAGAACCATCCTCCCCATGACATCCCAACCTAACGGCCTATCCGAAAATTAAACACGTGAACTTGGATCATCATCGTTTTTGTTAGAGGGGAACATCAGATCCTGGAACACGTAGATAACCAACTGGTTCTCGAGATAATATAGCATAATACCATATAGTAATGCAATAAGGGATGCATGGATAGAAGGCCATACCTGACTTACCTGTGCAGGTGAAACGGCGCTTTTTTTTGGGATTCTCATTTTTGATTTTTTTGAATTTTCATGAATAGGACAAATAAGTAAAAACATAGCAAAGATAACACAATGCGACAAACAACATGACATAACATGATGGACAAATGAAATGGGAGACAATGCAACATAACATAACAAAGGCAAACGAGCACATATGCAATGGCATGAACAGACAACATGCATGCATGAACACGGTGTGACAAGACAACAATGCGGCGGGACAACACACGGTTGGGACAAGAACATGACGGATGACCACACGGTTGGGACAAGAACATGCGACATAGAAGGACGACTATTAAATGCAAGACAACTAACAACATGTTGTGAGGAACAAAACAACAAGCGCGGGACAACACGGTGGGACATGGATATGAGACAAAGATACGGCGGGACAAAAGACATGATAAAATAAATACGCCATTCAATCAAAACCCAAGATCAGAATGAAGCAGCACCGCCAGGTTCATAATCGTGAGGCAAAGCCCTCTTGAATAGATATGATCATTGCAAACAAAAGTCGAGATTGACATAAGCTTCAGAACAGATCGAGAGGTATGATTGAAGAAGAAAAGAACAGACCACAAGATGTGAATAGGAGGCAGAGCACAAAATATGGGATAAGGAACGCCTGAATACTCGCAACCTGCACACTTAACAAACAGATCACGTATCTGTCCTCAAGATAAATGCATAAAAAAGACATATTTTCAGATTTTTGTAATTTTCAGATTTTTTAGATTTTGACATATTTGATTTTTTTGGAGTTTTGACAATATCTCCTTTTTTAGATTTTTTTAACAATATCTCATCATCATTTTCTTTTTTCTTGGTATTTTGAAATAGCAATCCGCAGCATCCAAAGACAGGCTCGAACTGCTGGCCAGGGATCGTCGTCCCTCCCCTCTCATTAAAGACTTCCCTTGAGTAGGGCGTGCATGTGAGGGTGGCTTACCACAACCAACTACCTCTAAAGAACGGTGCCCCTACTAAGGCCATACCCGGGATACAACCCAGCTTAAGAGGGAGAAGCAGAAGAAAAATGGGAGACAAACTTTGTGCAGGATGGGAGATATCAAGGCTCGAATTCCTTCCAGGGCACTACACCTCAAAGAGATAGCCTATTGCGCTGAGGCTTTGTGTCTTTGATTTTTAGACCCATATTTATCAGGCACGCATGCGACCGGGCTCATGACGTCCCGCGGGGATCTGTACTGCCACTCTTGCCATGCCTTTGATTCATAATTTTGCATTAATTCATTTTCTCATTTTGGTAGCCCTTATTGGCCAGATATAGCATGAAAGCTCACTTTTGAGGGTCAAGACTGCCCCTATTTGAGACCTCTCCCGTATTAGGGAGCGCCTAGGTTGGTCATCTTATCCATCCATCTCTTGCCCCTGCACTTAGCCGAGCAGAGAAGAGAAATGACCTTTGTGCATACCCAAAGTATGGCCAAAGCAGCAACGGTGCTCCTCAGAGAGATCGGCTATGGCTTGCCGCGTAGTGTGTGAAAAAATCCATACTCATAGGTCACCCTTAACAATTAGGGAAAGAACTAGACTCCCAGCATGGAGCTATCACCGGTCTAAGGATGCTGTAGAAGCGACTCATTCTAAATGAACTAAGCAAATTTCTAAAAGCCTAAGGCTACTCAACCATATTTTAAGGAACCAACATTATAAGCGCGTGCAGAAATAACAGAGTAATAGCAATGATAACATGTTCTTGCACAAAATAAAAGATACTTTTGCAAATCCGTAGTGTGGAAGTAGCATCCTAAAGCAATCTTGATCATCGAGCTTCGATTAGCACGAGCTTTATATTCCTTGCTTGCCAGGATAAAGGATGAAAAAGGATAGCAAAAGATTGGATTCCTTGATACAGAGGAGCGGCAGACATCAAACTGGACGAAAAAGAATAAAAAGGAAGAGAGACGAGGGCTAGAAGAGGCCATGATAACAAGGAACCAAATACAGAATAAACAGGGATTAACTGAGATCAAGGCGGGTTAAAGTCAAGAAAACAGCACGAAAAAGGGTAATGACCCTGAAAGGATGAGGAGGAAAGAACAGAAAGACGACGAAAGGATTGCTGTGAAGATAAGGAATAAGGAAAACGATCATCCGACGTGGTCGGAGAAGAAGAGTAGCGATCACCCGTCAGAGGCGGGGAAGAAAATGCATGAACACCCGACAAGGTCGGGAAAAAGAAATGGAAACTACCCGACAAAGTCGGGTAAAAATCAGAAAAATCACCCGACGAGGTCGGGGAAAAGAGATGGAAACCACCGGACAAAGTCGGGGAACAAGCACAAGGGATCCCCAACAGGGTCGGGGGAAAAAGATGAGAAGTGAAATCCGGACATATCCGGGGAGGAAAACTAGACAATGCTCCTAGATCAGGGGAAGAGGCGGACATAGGCCGAGGCCTAGAATGGTGAGGACAGGAAAAGATGGTAGAAATATGGTCAGGTGGCAGAAGGTACACCACCCACGGATAAGAACCGAGCAAAAGAAAAGATGAATGGATAGGAGAATGAGAGGAGGAAGTGGACCCCCGAATGCACAACTGTCGGCCCTTGAACTTATGCCGTCGCCTCTTCTTAGCAGCAATCTCTTGAACACGGGTCTGCCTGGTGCTGACTCGGGCCTTCGGGCTTCTTGTCTTGCAATGTTTTCTTAAATAACGGGCCCATCTGGCAGACGGCCTGGCCCGGTCATGGATATGTAGCTTCATTGGGATGGTTTCCCCTAGCTGAGCAGTGCTAACCATGGAAAGACATTCCAGAACAGTCAACTCCTTGGGATGAGCATCAGGAAGCAGTGGAGTTTTATCAGTCGGCGCTAGAACATGGAGCTTTGGCACCTTCACTCGGCAGTTGGGCATGAAGCATAACTCCCTTGCTAGAAGCGCAGGACAGAGCTGAGGGAGGATGATGCGTGGCGTTGACGTGGCCGCCTTACCAACAAACCGAGGGAGATGAGACAGAAAATGCAGAATGCCCCTGGTCAATCTCGAGGACACGGCCAACTGCCCCTTGAATGCTGAATTCATTAGACTCTTGGCAGCCGTGTGGGTTAGCACTATCTGGGCGGAAAACTCTTCTGGGCCAGTGAACTGAATAGCAATCAAGCGAGAGGTGATAACAATATCAACAGTGAATTCTCCGGCGAGCAAAGAGATTACCACCGACCTCGCTTTTGAAGAAACTGGCACTAGTGCATAGGAATTCTTCTTGGCAACCGTCCTTGTAGCAAATGCAGGCTTATTGTCCCTAGAACAGCCAGGGACTAGGACTCAGACCGGCATGCGGTAAATGAAATCTTGAAGCTTACAATGCACAGTCAAAACCTGGCTCGTCTCTTTTTCTCCCTGGGGACTAGACCCAAGGGGCACCAAAGGTAGAGTGTACCTGCTCCGCGAAGTGAGAAGTGGTAGAGGGAGGTTAGAAGGAGGAGGTTTGAAGGGCACGGGCGACGATGATGCAAGTGATGGGGGAATAATGATGATGATGGGCATGGGTGGAGGTAAACACAAAAGTGGAGGTGTGGGTTTAGGCTCAGCTTGCTCGGGCTTAGAGGATGATGGCGAAAGGGGGGGTGGAAGAGGCGACGGCAGTGGTGGCGAAGGCGATAAAGGTGGCAAAGGGGGTGATGTGGTTGATGGAGATGGTGAAGGTGAAGGTGAAGGGGAAGGAGATGAAGGTAGGGGTGGGGAAGAAGGAGGAGAGGAAGGTAGTGGCGTAGTGGGGGAAGTGGCAGGTGGTGGCGCTCTCCGACGTATCTTTACAACACATCGAGAGGCGTCGGGGACAGGTGTGGTGGTGGAGACGGAGGGTGAAAGAGAGGTTGCCCGAGCGGAGGCTGCGGTAGGTAAAGGTGGTGGAGGAGATGGGATGGAGGAAGAAGTGGGTAACGGAGTAGGTATCTTATTAACTGAAGAAATACCAGGGTGCCCCTGGTCTTGAAGTGGAGACGGTTGTCTAGGCGGCATAGCTTGCTGCTGCTGCTGCTGCTGCTTGCTGCTGAGATCTGAAATAATTTGGCATATGACAGTCCAATCAATCATCTTCTTATCTTCCAAGCTGTAAACAAGTTCCCGGAACTCAAGGCAGTCCTCAATCAAATGCCCCTGTTGACGATGGAATTCACAGAAATGGAACAAATTCCCGACCGCGGGTCGGCAAGGCACAACCGGAGGGAGTTGCAACGCATGGGTGGCCATCAAAGCCCTGAAAACATCTGTAAGAGATTCCGGCAATGAAGAGTGAGAAGCCCGCTTCGGGCAAGGTGGATGCCGAAGGGTATGAAAAGGTAATGGAGATGGTAGCGGGGGTTGCATAGGCAAAGGGGATTACGTAGGTGAAGGCGGAGGGCTGAAATGATGTGGAGGCGTGGAGGGAGTGGGAATATAGTGGACGGCATCCACCCGCTCTGGGTGTAGCGTTTCTTTGACCGGAAGTGTAGAGGTGTGGGGGGATGAAATAGCAGAGGGCTGACTCGTGGAGGGTTGGTATGCGGAGGAGTATATGGAGGTATAGGGGTGTGTGGGAGCGGAAGGCCGACTCGTGGAAGGATATGTAGTGGAGGGTGGACTCGTGGTGGATGGGGAAGAAAAGGGGTATGTGGAAGGCGAAGGTGAAGGAGACTCATGGTCAAAGGAAACTAGGAGTTGTTGGGTAATGAAGCGGGCTCGACTGTAGAGTTGTTGCCATGAAATGATATCATTCAGGACTAAGATGCATCTGAGCTCGGGCGTGGCATTAGAAATAACCATCTTGATCTGCTCGCCCTTCGGAATATGCCCCGGGACTTGCGTGGCTAGGCGACGCCAGCGGTCGGCGAAGGTTGAGAACTCCTCGTCGGGCTTCATCTTCTCTTGGGCCAGATCAACCATAGAATATCTGGGCCCAACCTGGTCTTGATATTGTAGAATAAATCTTGCTTGGACGGCTTGAAAGTTCATCAGCTGCTCTTGCGGTAATGTGAAGAACCAATCCTTGGCCGAGCCCTCTAAAGATAGGCCAAACAAATAGGCCATCAAGCGTTGATCATGCTGGAACTGAGCCGACTCATAGAGGAAATCCTTCAAATGGACATAGGGGTCACCAATTCCACCGTAGCGACGATAAACCGGAATCTGTGAACGAGGTGGGAGTTGAAGACCTTGAAAGGCAAATGAGATATCCAAAGGAGTCTGAGGATTGATTCGTCGTTGCAATTCATCAAGCTGGCGTTGGGCCTGAGCGAACATCTCCTCGGTAGGAAGAGTCCGAGAAGGATATGGGCCAGCATGAGCAAGAGAGGATGAATTTAGACCAGGATAATGATGATGGGCCGGATAAGGGGATCCGGCCTGAGAAGAAGGAAAGCCCATTCCAGGAATGGAGGAATGCATGGGCCTGGACGGATTATGTACGTGGGAATGAGGATTGATTGGACTAGCAGCAGCACGGGCGGGATAAGAAGGCCCGTTTAAAGAATAGGATCCAATAGAGGAATAAGGAGATGAGCCCGCATGGGAAGAAGAATCCACACGGGGATAAGAAGATGGAGAAGTGCAGGAATAAGGTACATGGGAGAAGTGCTCCATGGGGAGAATGGAGACTTTATACAGTGAATTTCAAATGAGTACAAGGAGGGAAATGAACGTAGGACAAATGCAGCTAAATGGAGACACACGAAGATGAACTAGACCGAATGAGCCTAATCTGACAAAAAGATGCAAATGATGACACTGTGCAACATACAATGGAGGGGAGAGATGAGAAAAAATGAACCAATTACCCCCTCAAATTTCAAATGATGCGCGAAATTTTTTTATAAGTTCCCTTCTGGGACCTTAGTGGATTAATTAAGATGTGAATTCACTCAACCACGAGGTACCTAACCAGGGTGAGAATGGAGAACTGGCAGACTCTAAAGGAATCTCTCTCTCACGAATGCAGACCCTAGACTAGGGGGTGGTACGGTACAACCTGTCCGGCGTCCGTGTGGGAATCCACGGCTCACGGGGGCTTACGGAGGTCCTCGGCAAGGTCCCCTAGTCGGCTCCAAGGAGTATGGAGACGAGAGGAAACCCTACCTCGGTAGGAATGCAACTAAATATGAATGAAATGCATGAATCCTATGCACACCGGAGTGCATGCAAAATTCTAGCCTAGTGAACTAGCAACCAATGACCAAAATAAACATGCGAGGATGAAAGCAAGTAGGCAGCAACAACATATAACCAGGGGGAGATCAATACATGGCACCAAGGAGAACAAAGACAATATAAGTATGGCAATCAAAGCAACCTCGGGTGCACTGTGGCACCAGGAGGACGGTCTGTGGGAGACCGCACAAGAAGATAGACGGTCTGGGGTGGACCGTTCAAGCCACAGAGCAGTATCAGAATAAAATAGATGATCAGAAAATGCTAGAATGAAACCTGTATGTACGGTCGACAGTAAGACCGCACAAGATCTAGAACAGACCTGCAGAAACCGTATAACAGCAGCCAGAATAGATAGGAAGGAGACAGAAACGCACCTGTGCCAAGAGGATAGACGGACAAAGGCTGGCCGCACAAAAGGTGAACGGTCTGAGACAGACTGTCTACAGTAGCAGAGACGCAGGAGTCAAGACCCTGTCGAAGAGAAGGACGGTGCCTCGATAGCCGCCCAAGACCTTGAACGACTCTATACTAACCGCTCAACATCCAGGAACAGAGACCAGCAGAAAACCTGAAATCACTCCCAAAACACAGAACTAACAAAGCAAGGAGGAGTCAGCAAGCCACTAACACGATGGGCACTAGGGGTCCCACCGTGATCGCCAAAAAACGGACTGTTGACATGTTTGTTTTACTTCTCATTGGCTTGAAAGACGTCTTCTCTCCCCTTCTACTAAATCGATATATAAAATAAATGGGAATAGTAGAAGGAGAACAGAAGGGTGCAAATAAGTGTGATCACCACCAAGGTGCCGTACGTGATGAACACGCCGTACCTTGGAAAGAGAGGGAGACCCTCGCCTTAAAATCAGCACCGCATGGGATGAGTGGCCCGTGAAGAACCGCCTGTGATGTTGGACGGCCGCACGACATATCGCTCTTCAGCGCTGTAGAGGACGCGGGACGTAGAACTACTGGCTGATGGACGGTTTAGAAACGACCGCAGGGCGATGAAGAGCGGTCGAAGATCCACCGCACGTACCATTGAACGGTCCTGACAGAGCCGCACAAGACCATCACGCCAGAAGTTGCAAAATGGTCCAACCTCCACCCTTTCCGGTCGGCCAGAAAGAATGGGCCTCGTGTTAGTGTATTGCTGACTTGCAAAACAACGTGGAAACACAAAGAGAAAACCCAAATTAGAACTGAAAAGTGTAGTAAGTGCTCAAATGGAAATAAATGATAATAATTAAATGAAGTGGGGGATACCTGGGGGGTTTTAAACCCTTGGGGGCGTCAAAACGTGGGAGGGTGTGTGAATGACAATGCAAGCAATGAAAACGTGGGAGAATAGATGTGTAGAAACAAACATGCAATGAGAAGAAAACGAGACTATCCAGAATGCAAAAGGACTCAAAACGGAAGTTACTCCCTGGATCGGAGGCCTATATGGACGTAGAAGGCCTCCCTCCCTGGTCGTAGGTCGCTCAAGGATTCGGCAGGGCTTCGCCGTCGACCAAAATCTCCCCCTTTTCGAACTGGACCTCGGGGTCTATTTATAGAGCACCCGGGGTCTTAGCCCGAAACTGGGATTTACATTCATTTTTAGGACGAGGCATTATCACAAAAGTTGGAGATAATTGAGTTATCTCTCATCCAGAAGAAATGGCATTGAAAAAGACTCTATATTTGAGAAGAAATCTCCGGATAAAGCCCGGGGACAAGTCCACGGATAGAGAGAGAAAATCCTTGAATTCTTCAGAGTTCGCAGGGTTAAACGGTCTCACGATAGACCGCACAACTAGTTGGGCGGTCCATCAAGAACCGTCCAGCTCTGGCGGTGATAATAAAAAAAGGATAATCATCCACTAATTATCCATTAACCAACCGAAATGATCACCGTTGGACTATGGTAGATGATTGGTCTAAGATGAACCGTTCGCAAGGAAGAGCGGCCAAGTTCTATCCGTTTAACTCCTGTCAGTGATAAATGGATAAAATGGATAATTATCTGAGAGACATTTAGGCTTTTGGACTCTGGAAGAAGAACGGTTCATTCCAGACCATTCGTCAGGTTGAACGGCTAGGATTCAACCACATAAGCCCTTGTCGGTGGAAATTCAGAAAGTCAGCCAAATATCTCGTAAATATATAAACGGCCCTGTATCAACCGCACATATAGTTGAACGGCTGGAGGACGACCGCACATGTACTTGGCGCTTGAAATTCATAGAAAAGCTCGATTAATCAAAGCCAAGGCCCATTAAGCCCTGAATCAATTCGGACCTAGCCAGGGAGGGAGGCTACCCATAAAACTGGCCCAAAACGTGCCAAAAAATAGCCCAACGAGTGATGGACAACTCGAGGCATCAACACATGGGAGTAAGAGAAACGACTCAACTTATCGGCAAAAAAACGGGTGTCAACAATAGGTATTACTTATGTTTTCAAAAACATAGGTATATCCTCTTATATACGTGTCTGTAGATGACTTTTATCTATGTTTCTGTCATACTATTCCTATGCTTCTAAAGCGTAGGTGTAGGTCGATCTATACCTATGTTTCATTGAAACGTAGGTATAACCTATAGCCACGCGAGCAAACACCACGTTTTCAAAGGATGGCAAGGAAACGTAGGTAAAGGCATTATCTATGTTTTTTGGACCTACACCTATGTTTTAAGAACATAGGTAAAAGTCTATTTTGTTGTAGTGATCGCCTCATTGTTTTTGCCCTCGTCAAACTGGCTAACCCGTAATGACGGGTTGGATATCTCCACTGGAACAACTGCTTCCGCTCCATATGCGAGGTGGAAAGGTGTTTCCCCCATGGCAGTCCGAGTAGTAGTCCGGTGTGCCCACATGACACTTGGGATGGAATCAACCCACGACTCGCCAGCCTACTCCAGACGGGACTTGATGCCATGAAGAAGTGTTCTGTTGGCATTTTCCACTAGGCCATTCGCTTGGGGGTGGCCTACAGATGTGTAGTGATTCCAAATCTCCAGCTCCGAGCACTTTTCTTGGAAGAAAGTGCTCGTAAATTGCTTGTCGTTGTCAGTTGTAAGGACACGTGGGATTCTAAATCGGCTGATTATGCTCTGCAAGACAAATTTCCATGTTGCCTTACTTGTGATTTTCCCCAGGGGTTCTGCCTCGACCCATTTGGTGAAGTAATCGATGACGACGATGTGGAACTTCTTCCTCCCCTGAGCCTCTGGGAAGGAGCCTAGTATATCTACCCCCCACCGAGCAAATGGGCCAGGCTCCATTAGTGCGTGCAACTATGTAGCTAGCTGGTGATGCAGGTTCGCAAACTTCTAACACTGGGGGCAGCTTTGGACGTAGTCGAGGCAGTCTTGCTGCAGCGTCGGCCACCAGTATCCTTGTCGGATGAGACTCCTCGCGAGTGCTCGTCCACTGATATGGCTTCCGCAGAGTCCTTCGTGGACTTCTTGAATCACATGTTTGGCCTCCGTGGGGAATAGGCACTTCAGTGGTGGAGCTGAGTGTGATCGCCTGAATAGACGGCCATCGATGACCGTGAAATGTGCTGTGCATGCTCACGTACGGCGAGCGTCGGCACAGTCGTTGGGGAGGTGTTGTCGCAGGAGGAAATCCAAGATTGGATCCATCCACGATGGCTCATAGTCTATGGCATTCACCTGGGGGCTCGGCTCCTTGATGCTTGGCGCTAGTAACTCCTCTATCTGGATTGCTCTCAAGTTAGAGGCAGTCATCGAGGATGCCAGGCGGGAAAGAGCGTCTGCTCGGATGTTCTCTTCCCTCGGGATGTTGGGTGTAGTGTTTTGATGATGTTCAACTATGACTCATTAATGAGTTTTCTTGTCGGGCACATTAAACTCAGACGAATGCCTTAAAATCAAATACTATAAAGTTTACTAAAAATTGACTAAGTGTTTGAATTTCATGTTAACATGAAACAGGCCTAATTCGACAAACATGAGACTCAGTCGACAGACATGGGACTCAGTCGATAAATATGCACACAAGCTGACTGACTTTAAGTTTAAGTCGACAGACTCAGTCGACAGACCTGTGAATTCATGCAGCATGGGTCAAGCATCAGGTCGACTGATACAAGGAAAAAGCCAACAAAACTCAACTGATGACTTGAACAACTAAGCATGATGTTCTCGACTGATGGCTTAAACAACTAAGCAGAAGATGCAACAACTATCAGTCGAGTCAATAGATATCGATGAAGATGACAGAGTGTGAGTCGATAGAGAAAAGCAAAAAACAGTCGACTTAGTTAAAACTTAGTCAACAGTTGTGAAAGTCAGTCAACTAAAAACGGTGAAAGAAGAAGCAAGTCCATAATGATTGAAGAAGTATTGAGTGGCGCAGTAGCACATAAAGAGGAAAGCCAACAAATTCCAAGTGGTCGACAGATTCATCTCCAGCATATTAAGAAAGGTCGACAGATGGATGTCTGTCAAGCAGCAGCAAGGGGATCGTTGTCTGTCGACAGACACAAGCCAGGCAACTGTCAAGACAAAAGATTCAGTCGACTGAACTATCAACTCAGTCGACTGACCTGAGCTCATCTGTACTAACACGTGAGCCTCTTAAGCAGTCACGTGGACTCTATCTCCAATCATTGGCACATGCTCCTAGCTCACGTGCCTCAGTTTCTGGAAAGGTCCTTGGACAGAATATTCTACTTTTATCTTGGATAGATCAAAAAATTATTTAGACATGAGAATTATCCATTATATTTCTGCTATAGATACACTCATTCGCCTTGGAGAAGAAGCCAAATGTGTGAGAAGTAGAGAGCCACCCCGTGCGATTCAGAAAGAGTATCCTTGAGGGAAAATTTGAGAGCATCTTCGGAGAGCACCTGAAGAGAAAGAAGAGTGTGGAGATAAGAGAGAGAAGCCACCGGGGATTGTGTTAGAGCATTCAAGGGAGAGGTCTTCATGACTGGGCGTGAGGGATTTCCAGCTTTGATTGAGAGTTTTTTGGGTGTCTATCAGAAAAGCTCTCAGATCTTTGTCTGGAGCAGCATTGTGTTTCTTCATTCTCATTTTTCATTCTTTTATTTTCTACTCGTTCTCACTTTCGATTTGTCTACGAGTGTGTGTTTTTCGATACCCTATTTTGGGATTGATTCCAGTTGTAAGCTGTGCATCAGCGGAGTGAGGAAAGTGTTCCTCCAGTCCAAGCTCTTGGTCAGCGGTTGTTTGCGGATTGAATCCGCTTGTGTGTGTGTGTGCGTTACTTGCAAGTAGTGAATCCTCACTAATCTAGTAAGGGGTGGACGTAGGTTGCGTGTTTGCAACCGAATCACCTAAAAATTTTGTGCAGTGGTTTGATCCTCGTGTGATGGATATCTTTTCTTCTTCCTCCACTCACAGGTTACTAACTTCGCTACTTATTGCGTCTGATATATCTTTTCACCACACACGCTTTGGCCTTGGGTAGTTTAATGCACTGAAGATCCACGATTCACGGACATTACAAGTGACTCTGTTGCTGTCCTGTTCAAGGATAGATTTAGTGTTTGATCCAATTCCTGAACAAGTTGTCGTGCTCTTTGGCTACTGATCCACGAATCAAGGACATAGCAAGTGATTTTGTTGTTGTCCTGTTCAAGGACAGATTTAGTGTTTGATCTAATTCCTGAACAAGTTATCGTGTGCTTTTGAGTTGTGAAACTAAGTTAAATTTTTTTTTTTTAGAGTCGATCTATTCACCCCCCCTTCTAGAGCTACTCTTCCAACTATCAATTGGGATATGTACCATTTCGAAGCGGGAGAATGTTGACGTGGCTTCCGTCGCCTTCTCAAGGTATTTCACCTGTCTTGCCCTGAGATATGTAGCGGAATTAAGTCGGGAACGTGAACAGCCGATAGATAAAGCCTCAAGCTCGCAAGATAATCAGAGCGCAACATACATCCACACAAAGGAATGAATGCACAAGACGATAAGGGGCCGTCTCATACTTTTGTAGATGAGCACCCACTACATCCCCCCGACATACTTCGAGACAAGGGGGAATGCTGTCGAAATTTTGATTCCTCATTGCTCAAGTGGCAACACGAATAAAGGGGATATAAATGATGCCTATTGCAAGTCAAATTCGAGCCCCCGGGATCGTCCCGCCATGGCCAGAATCTGACCTTGCCCCAGGGCCGACAACCTTCCGGAGCTCTGTCCCGCTTTCTCGCCACCAAACATTAAATTATGTCATCTCTCCGGCAAACATTTCTTCGAAGGATGATTCACGACTTCATCGTGCTTTCGACCCAAAATGATCTCCGAATAAAAAAATAAATAATAATAATAATAATAATAATAAAATGAATAATGAATAAGTGAATCAGTCTGAGCATCCCTGTCATCAGCATAGGATGTCTCGCCGCACTTAATTTTCATATATTTCTTTTCTTTTAATAAATTCAAATTTAGGCTATAGGGCCCTTCTTCCTAGCAGCTAATCAAGGGTTTTCTTCTCTACAAGGAGATGTAATTAACATCGTGACCTTTATGGCACGACAGATTTTGATCCCGACCCGCTACCCACTATCGTCTGACTGGTCAGACAGCACGCACTAGCGGTTCCAGGCCACCTCGATCTTTGGAGTCCAAATAAACTGTCACCTTGTGACTGGCACGCTTGCGCACTAATAAACGAAACAAATAACCAAATAAATAAATATATAGATCTAAAAAGTGCATCCACAGGCGGTCAGCACAACATGCTATATTATCAACCGAGCCATGGTAAGACTCAAGTATAAGAAAACTCCTTATGAGCTACTCAAAGGTAAGAAGCCCAACTTAACTTACTTTAGAGTTTTCAGATCAAAATGCTACATTCATAATAATGACAAAATGGATCTTGATAAATTTGAATCTAAGAGTGATATGGGCATCTTTCTAGGCTACTCGGACAAGTCTAGAGCATATAGGGTTTTTAACTCTAAAAATCAGACTGTAGAAGAAACACCTCATGTCATTTTTACTAAAGAAACTGAATTGTCTAACAAATCTAATGATGACAGGGATCAAGGTGCAGATGGGGAATTTTTGGAAACAAAGGAAGATCAAGCAAAAGAGGAACAAGGGACAGCAAAGGCAATGGAAGATGATCAACCGATCAGGTCAGTGTCAACTGAGTCAGGTGAGTCATCCAGAGACATCAGAATTCTCAAGGATCATCATGTTCAAAATATTATTGGAAATCTGCATGGCCCACCTAAAACAAGATCATTTTATAAGGAAGTCAATGCTCAAGGCTTCTCGAATTGAACCCAAAAATATTGAGGAGGTATTAACTGATGAATCTTGGATACATGCAATGCACGAAGAACTAAATCAATTTGAGAGAAATAAAGTGTGGATTTTAGTTCCTAGACCAGTTAAGAAATCAATCATAGGAACTAGATGGGTGTTCAAAAATAAATTGAATGAGGATGGTATAATTACTAGAAACAAGGCTAGGCTGGTAGCTAAGGGCTATAATCAGGAATTTGGGTTAGACTTTGAAGAATCTTATACTCCAGTAGCTAGGTTAGAGGCAATACGAATATTATTATCCTTTGTATGATCACTAGGAATAAAATTATAGCAAATGGATGTAAAAAGTACATTTCTCAATAGATTAATAAAAGAGAAAGTTTTCGTTAAACAACCCCCTGGATTTGAAGATCCTAATTTTCCTAATCATGTTTTTAAGTTGAATAAGACCTTATATGGACTAAAGCAGGCTCCGAGATCCTGGTATGATAGGTTGAGTGACTTTCTGGTTAGCAAGAGCTACAACCGAGGTAAGATTGAGCAAACCTTATTCACCAAGATTTCCCACGGTCATATCATTGTTATATAGATTTACGTAGATGACATTATTTTTGGTTCAACTAACCCTGAGATGTACAAAGAGTTTGCTGACCTGATGACAAAGGAATTTGAAATGAGTCTAATGGGAGAACTCCAATTCTTCCTTGGATTGCAGGTAACTCAGACGACTGATGGGTGCTTCATCAACCAGTCCAAGTATACCCTGGAAATCTTAAAGAAATATGGGATGAAGGATTCCAAGCATATATATACTCCGATGGGAACCAATGCATCTCTAAATGCAGATGAAAAAGGTAAATCAGTGGATGCAAAAATCTATTGAGATATGATCGGCTCCATGCTCTACCTTATTACTTCTAGACCCGACATACAGTTTAGTGTATGTGTGCCATATTTCAGTCCAAACCCAAATAATCACATTTAACTTCTGTAAAGAGAATTCTTAGACATCTTGCAAGCACACATGATCTAGGGCTTTGGTATCTTGCATCTTGTGATTTAAATGTAGTTTCATTTACAGATGCTGATTACGTTGGATGCAAGTTGGATAGGAAAAGTTTTAATGGCTACTGCCAAAAGTTGGGTGGGTGCGTAGTCTCTTGGGCCTCCAAGAAACAACACTCTGTTGCACTCTCCACTGTAGAGGCAGAATATGTCGCTGCAGGGAGTTGTGGGACTCAAGTGTTGTGGATTAAGCACCAGCTCCAAGACTACTGTGTGGATCTTGGATCCACACCTATATTGTGTGATAACACTAATGCCATTAACCTATCAAAAAATCCAATCTAGCACGCGAGAACTAAACATATCGAAATAAGACATCACTTTCTTAGGGATGAGGTGAATAAGAAAAATTTTGAATTGCACTTCATTGACACCCAACATCAGCTCACTGATATTTTTACAAAACCTTTAAACTCAGACATGTTTTCCACTTTGAGAAGAGAACTAGCTAGGTCTTTGCAGATCTCCTTTGTCATAACCAATGTAGAAATCTATGACTTTAGTTTGTCTCAGTCCATGGGTGAAATAGTTATTTTTGTCAGGGGGAGTTCAGAGTTGTGTCGTAGTCCCAGTACTTCTGACTTTTGTTTACCGCATATGACTATACCTTGGTATATCAAATGGTGATGTCTAGAAGGACAGATAAAGTCTATCTGGAAGCACTCACTATGCGTGAGAATATGCTCCACCATGTACCAGGAGACTGTATATACAACTGATAAGGGCCCATAGGTTGAGTAATTTTGGGGGAGTTAGTTTTAGTGCCACATTCTCAGGTCATGTGTCTTTAACTGCATATGCATGGTTGACCATCTGGTATATCAAATAGTGATTTATGGAAGGATAGATTAAGTATGTCTGAAAATTTTCACTATGCGTGAGAACTGTCTCTGCCAAGTACTAAAGGTCAGTCAACCTTGTTTATGTAGCTATCCAAACTCATGGTTATATGTTGCATAGAGTCAGTAGAGTTTGTTCTGTCTGAGTCAACTTCCTTTGATAGATATCCCTGCAAAATTCCAGAACTCAGTCGACTTGATTCTTTAACTGTGAACATTCACTCTAAAACTCTTTGATCGTCTGATACTCTCTGGGTTCCTTTCTTATTCCATCAAAAATCTGCAATATCCTTCTCAAAGTTCCTTGTATAATGAGCTTGAATTCAGGGGGAGATTCACATCTGATAACAAATCTCTATTGACTAGTGCTCCTAAAATAAGAATCTTCCTACATTTGGCATCATGGTTGATCAAATAAATTGAGGCTTTAAAGCTAATAACTCCATGAGGTCTGAAACTAAGAAATCAAAGGAAGGTTTACTTAGGCTTACTTATACTAAAGCAATCTGATATGCTGAGTCCTAATATTCTTCTTAGTCTGACTATGAGAGCACAGTGACAGTTTTGGTTGATGAACTTCACATTGAGTATTATCTTCAAACAACCATGCTGTCTAAGTCTATCTAAGGCATTCTATGCAGAGCAATGGTAGAGACTTACTGAGTAACCGAGCACACTTCACCTGAGACGTGAGGTGGTTCGCGTCAAAAGATAATGTCTTAACTAAGTCTTATCTATTTTCTTCTAACCAACAAAAAGGGAAAAGAAAATAAGAAACGAATGACAAAGCAATGGCTAAGATTCGATGAGAAGCCAAATACCTATCACCAAAGAAGTGATAAGGATTGGGTCATGAAGTGGTAATCAAGCTAACTCTGCCAGAAAATCAATGAGAAACTGAATTTGCATAGCAATGGCTTCAGCCTGATGAGAAATTGTGACTCTTCACCAATGAAGTGATATGGGTTAAGGCATGAGGTGGCAAGCTATCTCTGGTCTAAATGAGACAGAATGGTTAACTGCACTAAGTAACTGAGGAATCTTGCAGCTAATCAATGTGATTCTTCACGTCAAAAGGTGTAAATTGAACTTGACTGCCATCTTGAAAATGAAGTCGTTAATGTGTTGTTTTGAAAATAGAGGTGCTTGAATGGATAAACTCAAGCTGCAACAAATTGTTTGGCTTCAACACTAATGGAAGTTAATCCTAAAAGGTTACGGGGCCTTAATGAGAAAGGCTAAAAGAAAAATATCAAGGACTTTGGTATGCAAACATGCTTTCGTTCTAGTAATTCTGTGTGTAGACACTCTTGTTGCTTTCCTGGTTTCTAAAACTTCTGAGGTTATTTACTTTAAATCCTTCAATAAATAATGAAAAACCATGAAATGCTCTTTTGGAGGAAGGTGTCAGAATTAGGAGTAAGTCTTGAACAATAATGAGATCTATATTAGGCTTGAATCTTTTTACTGAGTCAAACCAGTCTATCAGCTGAACTCCAATCTCACTCAACTGAACTCCAACCTATGTCAACTGAATCCCCCAGTGCACAAGAATTATGTCCAACCCTCGTTCAAGACACAATGTAGAATCATCCCTCACTACCTCCCCACAAAAACTTGGAGATCCATCTTAGTGCTTTGATGATGTCAAAGGGGGAGAAATGTGATGAGTCGTAGTTTGTAAAAAGTCATAGCGTGATGAGTCATAACTGTCTAGTCATATGTTGAGTCAGTCATATTTGTCTGTCAGTCTGTCACTGATGAAAAACTTGATGATCTTTTCGTAAATGAATTTTGCTTCATCTAAAATTTAGTCATTGATAATGAATTGCTTCTTCTATACAAAGTGTTTCTGCTATTCATGTTGAAAGCCTGTTGTTTGCCAAAACTCAGTTCTGGACTTAAATAACAAAAATGTGAGCACAATGACACATAGTTACCATCATCAAAAAGAGGGAGAATGTTGGGTATAGTGTTTTGATGATGTTCAACTATGACTCATTAATGATTCTTCTTGCCATGCACATTAAACCTAGTCGAATGCCATAAAGTCAAATGCTATAATGTTTACCAAAAATTGACTAAGTGTTTGAATTTCAGGTTAACATGAAGCTGGTCCAAGTCGATAAATGATAAGTGTCTATTTTATATGGTAATTCATCGCATGTACATCATTTTGTGTGCATATAATTAGGTAATTATGCATATTTCATAGATAACCTCAACTCCACATTTAAATTAGAGCTTTTACGGAAATTGATTAATTTGGTGATATTGTTTAATAATAAATTAAAGTTGAGGGCCATGAGCATTAATTCTCCATTGCATAACCATGAGCATTTGAGATTTATGAGCACATTATGGTAATTTTTATAGACTAAATTATAATTATGTATGTGTAGGACACCGAAGGTAATTACAAAAGAAGCTAGGGGCAAAACTGTCATCACCACTTTGACCAAGTCAAATAAAGAATTGAAAATATTTTGGTTGGATGGAAAAGAAAGTTCAAAATTTTGAATTCAAAGTTTGAAAATGAAGAATTCAAAGTTTAAGTTTGAAAATGAGGAAAATGACATTCAATGTTTGAAAAGGAGATTCAAAGTTGGAAAGGGGGTGCCCAAAGTTTAAGAAAGGGGGTGCCCACCACCTTTTCCTTTCTCCCATGCATCATATTCTACCTAAATCCCAGCCATCCATCTCCTTTTGATACAATCTCCACCCTCCATTGACCCAACTTTCCCTATAAATAGCCCATGACAAGGAGGTGAAGGGGAGTTCTTCTTTTGGCAATTTTCACCCTCTCCCTCTTACATCTTAGGTTGCCAATTTTGCCCTCTTTCGTCCCTCTTCTCCTCTTGCTGTCTTCATGAAAGTTCTTTATTTTTAAGTCATCTACAACTTTTTCTTCTGCATCATCTTTCAATTCCTTCTGGTTTTCAAGTTATTTCGTATTTTTTACTGTGCTATCATGTTCATCTACGAACTAGTATTTCTCTCTATTCTTCCCCTTATTGCCCCCCCTTCTAGTCATTTTATCCTCTTACTTTCTTCATAAACGTTCTTTTTTTTTGAACGATCGTCAACTTCTTCTTCTGAACTATCTTCCAATTCTATACCATTTTTAAGTTATAACCTCTTTTTCAAGGTGTTGTCCCGTGTTTTTACTGTTCATCCGAGACTCTACACTCTGTTCTTCCTCCGTTTTGAAGCTATTCCACTCTTCGTTTCTCTCTGAGTTCTTCATCAAAGTTCCTCCTCTCTTGCAGATCTAGATTTTCTTCTTCTATCACTTCATCTAATTATTCTTTGTTTACGAGTTATATTTATTTTCTTATTATTTTACTTTCTCATCTTCTTCCTTCTTCATCTCCACACAAACCCCTTCCACATTCCTCTCTATATTTCTCTCCAAAGTTTATCCTCCATAAATCTCCTTTCATGGCGGTGTGCACATCAAGGTGGACGTTCCAAGGCTCATGACATGGACGACGCCAACTTCTTCACCCACCTCTTTCCACGGCGATCTCCTTCAAGGCGGAGCGATCCTCTCCAAGGCTCGACGAGGAGGAGACGACGGCGTTCATCATCCTTTCATGGCTCTAGTTTCTTCACTTATCTCGTAGTTTATATTGGTTGTAATCTCAATTTTCATAGATTGTAATTTTCATGTCTTTAGCAATAAAATTTATTTTGCCAAATTGTGTTCCCTTTTCTCTCTCCCTTTTCCAAATTTCTTTTCTCAATCCCTCTCATATTCTTTAGATAGATTTATTTCCATGCACTATTTTCTTTAAGCAAAGTAAAATCACAAGTATTTTTCATTGGACTCTAAGGTTTTTAACTCTAAAAATCTCTTCTTCCCTGAGGATTCGACCCTTCTCGCCACCATATTACGTCTCTCTTTCATCTAGTGCGAGTTGGAATTTTTTTAAGATTGATACGTGTGTTTTAAACGACAAACTTTCGCGTTATCAATTTTTGGCGCCGTTGTCGGGGAAGAATGATGATTTTTAATTTAAGAACTTTATTTTCCTTGTGTTTATAGTGTGCTAATAAAGCTCTCTTTTCTTATTTTTTTTTACAGAAAAAAGAAAAAAAATTAAAAAAATCAGAGGTAAGTTTGCCTTTCGTTCTTTCATCTTTTGATATTGTCATTCATTTCAAAAATAACGAGGGATCACTTTTCAAGTAAGTATCCAAACTTTCCCTCTTTCATTCTAGTTTCATTTTTTCATTTTATATATTTTGCGGTTAGATAGGTTCATTAAAAAAAATCAAAAAAATCACTTGCATAAAAAATAAAAGACTTCATTCAAGAGTAGAAACCACACGATTCATGTTCTAGGCCATGCATCATTTAGCATAGAATTTTTTCTTGTTATTTAATTTCTGCATTACATTTTGGAGATTACAAGGGACAAGGTACGTTCTACTTATCCTATTCTAGCATGCATATTGCATAAGAACCCCTTGTTTGAAATTGTGGTGTGCATTTCATTTCAAAATATTCTAAGGGCAACACCCCTAAATAACATAAGGTGGGGATTTCATCACCCTTCCTTAGCCCACAAATCACATTTCCCTTTGATCTTTACATGACCTAAGCTTTAAATAAAATTCAGTAGACATTGGCCCTAGGATCACACTATAGTTTTAGTACGATTTGGGGTTACCCTCTTGTGGAAACCGGTGCCTAAGACAAGACGGTCGGACGGCAAACGCCTTAAGCGGGCTAGTGGTTTACTAATTAGGTCCCTACGAAAGTAGGGGGAGCCTCCCACTACCCCACCCCTTACCTGGCCGGTGAAAATATTGAGGGTGAACTTAAGTTGTACTTTAGTCATTTTGTGAAATCTAATTTGTAAGTCCAAGTCACATCTAGGTCGTTAGGTAATTTGTGTGACAACTTGTTTATGTTTGAATAAAAATAAAAAAAGTGGTCATCTTCTCTCTCTTCGTCTTAGTTAGTATTATTTTCAAAAAAATTGTGAGTTTCTAATCTTAATATTACAAAAATCATAATCCAACATAATAAATAAATAAATAAAAATAAAAAGAATAAAACCAAAAAAAGGGAGATCTATAAAGGGAAAATAAAATTAAAAAATCTAAAAATTATAAAAATTAAAAATAAATTAAAAAAATTAAAAAAAATCTTTGTGGGATCCAACCTATTTTTCATGGCCATTCATATTGGAGGGAAATCCATACCTATGAAGGAACATTTTTTTTCTTCTACTTATAAATCCTCAACCTGTATTGAACTACCCGACATTCTGATAGATCATTATGAGATTGACCCTAGTCTCATCCAGATGCTCCCATCTTTTTATGGGAATCTCAATGAAAATCCTTATAAGCATCTAGATGATTTTCTAGAAGTTTACTCCCTGATCAAAATTCAAAATTTTAGTGCCGATGCCCTTAGGTTGATCTTATTTCCATTCTCCTTGAAAGATAAGGCAAAATGTTGGTTAAGGAGTTTTGGAAAGACCATCAGGACTTGGGAAGTTATGCAGTTGGAATTTTTAAGAAAATTTTACCTCATAGTCTGGACCCACATGATGAGAAGAGCGATTATGAGATTTACTCAACTTCCAGGAGAGCAACTTCATGAATCTTGGGAGAGGTTGAAAGATTTGTTATGTCAATGCCCACACCATGGGATGCTAAAATGGCAAATTATGTTTGCCTTTTATGACGTGTTATCTGCTTATGATAGGCAAATGGTGGACACATGTTGCGGAGGGACATTTATGAACAAAAGTGAAGATGAGACTTATGATCTGTTTGAAATTTTGAGTGAAAATTCGTTGAATCATGCCTCAATCTCATCTCATAAATAATCTGTAGGATCTTTTAAACATGCTGACAATCTAATCCAAACTTTCAGGGAGGCCTGTGAGTTTTGTGCCAGCCTCACTCACCATGTGAGTGAATGTCCTACTGTAGTCCGACTCCCACCAGTCATCCAAGCTCAAGTCCAAAATACCCTAGGGTTCTCTCCACGCTAGTGTGATATCTTTTCAGATGATTATAATCTTGGCTGGAGCAATCACCCAAATTTGCCTTGGATAGATCAAACAATTCCAATCCATTTGTCTACACTTTCACCCCAAGAAATTCACGAGCAGTCCATGGGCAATCAATTCCAACTCAACTCATCTCACCCAAACTTCAAAATCAACATCGATATTAAGGGTGATTCTTTGGGCCACTACTTTGAACCTCAAATCGTGTACTCTCAGTCTACTTACCATGACCCTCCTTCAATATTACATCAACCCTCTCAACATGTGAATGATGATGATGATGATTTGATGTCTGTCATTTTGGCTCAGGATATCAATATTGAGAGTGAGGGAGAATGCACAAGTAATACCATGATGGAGGAAGGGAAGAAAGTAGGGGATGGCTTCAAGGATAATGATGATCATATTGACATCGTTACCCCATTCTATGAATGTTTTAAGATCGAGAATATCACTGTAAAGGATAATGGCCCAAACAATTCAATTGAGGATATACAAGATCAGGAGGATTGCTTTTGATTAAGAATCTTGTTGATTTAATGACAACAAATTCTAAATATTCTCCCTTGGAAGAACATGATGATGGGGTCTTGTTGGAAAAGTTTACATTTCATCTACCAACCCCATTGTTGAAAAATTTGATTGATAATCTTCAGTTGAATGATGAGTGTGATGAAGGGGTCTTATTAGAAAATTTCACATTTGATCTGCCCCTTGAGCCCTACCCGATGAAATTTGAATCATTGGATGAGTTAGATTCTGGGCTCACGCTTCCTTCCAATATGATTCCTCTGACAATACAACCTCTCCAATATGAACTTCTAGGACATGAGGGAGACATGCCAACAATATTCACCTTTGATTTGACTTCCCATCAGGAAGACAAGTTGATTAATGCCCTTCAAGCTCATGAGGCTATTACTGAGAGGAATGTGGCTAAGAATGACAATCCTATTCCTAAGCCACCAGGGCCTGACCAAGTTACTATAGAGGAAGTCGTTACTAAAGGGATAGTCAGGAGGGAAGATACAGGACAAGAAGACCACTGGACAGATGGTGTGGAAAGGTTCCACCTCTATCTTGACAGATTATTGGCCATTGATCATTTCATGATCCCCAAAGAAAATAACTGGCTTCCACATATGGTCAAAGTTTAAATCAATAGTGTGCGAGCCCATCCTATTTCTAGCCCCAGCACGTACCTACTTACTCTTGTCTTCCAATGGCATAAGGGCTGGAATTTGATGGAGGACAAGATTACTTGGTGGCTCATTCTGAATGCCACCCGTTGGTTATTGGAGTATATTGCGTCTGGCTAAAGACGTTAAATTTAGCGCTTTTTAGGAGGCAACCCAAAGTTTTAGTGATTTTCGTGTGCTAATAAATGGCTTCTTGGGAGGCCACCCAAATTTTTCTTGTGTTTTTATTTTTATTTTGTAGGTGTGAATAAAGGATAAGTTGGGGGGAGAGAGAAGATTACTTGCACCTATGTCTTGCCTTTAACAGCCAAGTACCACCTTTTATTCAAAAGCAAGGATGCCCGTCGAAGTTCACTCTCGTCAGGTTGTCCCGTTCCTTCACAAATTTCATGTGTACATTATTCTATTAATCCACATTGTTCATGCTAGTGAGGGCAATGTCATTTAAGTTGGGGGGACGGTAATCATGTTGCTCATGTTGCATTCATATACAACCTCATTTATTAAAAAAAACCCTCATTTTTCTAAAAAAAATCTAACTAAGTTTTCATGATTCATGCTTAAATTAAAAGTAATTATGGAATAGAAAAGACTAGGGAGAAGAATGATGGAAAATTTAGTCAATGTAGGAATGGAAAACTGATATAAGAATCCCTTTAAAGTTCATGTGCACTTTAGAAAAAAGAAATTCATGTTGCATACTAATGAAATAAGCAAGACAAGTCCTCTGCTATTTTTGGTATGTTGTCTGATATTCTACACTTCTTAAGAAAAGAGATCTTTTTACAAAAATTTTCTGCCAAAATTATCTATCAAATAAGTGCAAAAAACAGAAAAAAAAATACCATGAAAAATGCCCCTAGTCTTAGTAATCGGGCCTACTTCACCTAAGACGTGTTGAGGTTCACGTAAAACGGAAAAGGGAACCTTGATCGGTGAAACCGGGCCTGCTTCTCCTAAGGCAAGAGTCAAGGTTCGCGTTGAGCAGTGAAGGATAGTGCAGCATCATGTGTGGTATAAAAGATCTCAAAGGGACAAAGCAATAAGGCAGACAAAAAGCTAATATACTTAATGCTCTGATCTAAGAGGTGTAGGGTTGAAAGATATTTGCTTGGAATAGCGAATGGGGGATGCAATTGTCTAAGCTGTGGATTTGTTAGTTACACATGCACAAGTGCTATTGAGCTTTGATGTGAGTTCTTGATCATGTACTATTAAGTTCCTACATAAGGCTAGTGTACATTAATGATTCCAGATTCCTAATCTTTGGTTGATTCTATGAAGGGAGAGCTGGATATGAGAGTATGAATTTTACAAACTCTTGTTAGTCCTAAATTTTAATTTATTTACATTGCTAAGGGACTAGCAATGAGTAAGTTGGGGGGTGTGATAAGTATCTATTTTATATGGTAATTCATCGCATGTACACCATTTTATGTGCATATAATTAGGTAATTATGCATATTTCATAGATAACATCAACTCCGCATTTAAATTGGAGCTTTTACGTAAATTGATTAATTTGGTGATATTATTTAATAACAAATTAAAGTTGAGGGCCATGAGCATTATTTCTCCATTGCATAACTATGAGCATTTGAGATTTATGTGCACATTATGATAATTTTTATGGACTAAATTATAATTATGTATGTGCAGGACACCGAAGGTAATTACAAAAGAAGCCAGGGGCAAAACTGTCATCACCACTTTGACCAAGTCAAATAAAGAATTGAAAATATTTTGATTGGAGGGAAAAGAAAGTTCAAAATTTTGAATTCAAAGTTTGAAAAGGAAGAATTCAAAGTTTAAGTTTGAAAAGGAGGAAACGGACATTCAATGTTTGAAAAGGAGATTCGAAATTGGAAAGGAGGTGCCCAAAGTCCAAGAAAGGGGGCGCCCACCTCCTTTTACTTTCTCCCATGCATCATATTCTACCTAAATCTCAACCATCCATCTCCTTTTGATACAATCTCCACCCTCCATTGACCCAACTTTCCTTATAAATAGCCCATGACAAAGAGGTGAAGGGGAGTTCTTCTTTTGGCAATTTTCACCCTCTCCCTCTCACATCTTAGGTCACCGATTTCGCCCTCTTTCGTCCCTCTTCTCCTCTTACTGTCTTCATAAAAGTTCTTTATTTTTAAGTTCTCTACAACGTCTTCTTCTGCATCATCTTTCAATTCCTTCTGATTTTCAAGTTATTTCATATTTTTTACTGTGCTATCCTGTTCATCTACGAACTAGTATTTCTCTATGTTCTTCTCCTTATTTCCCCCCCTTCTAGTCATTTTATCATCTTACTTTCTTCATAAACGTTCTTTTTTTTGAACGATCGTCAACTTCTTCTTCTGAACTATCTTCCAATTCTATACCATTTTTAAGTTATAACCTCTTTTTTAAGGTGTTGTCCTGTGTTTTTACTGTTCATCCGAGACTCTACACTCTGTTCTTCCTCCGTTTTGAAGCTATTCCACTCTTCGTTTCTCTCTGAGTTCTTCATCAAAGTTCCTCCTCTCTTGCAGATCTAGATTTTCTTCTTCTATCACTTCATCTAATTCTTCTTTGTTTACGAGTTATATTTATTTTCTTATTATTTTACTTTCTCATCTTCTTCCTTCTTCATCTCCACACAAACCCCTTCCACATTCTTCTCTATATTTCTCTCCAAAGTTTATCCTCCACAACTCTCCTTTCATGGCGGTGTGCACATCAAGGCGGACGTTCCAAGGCTCAAGACGTGGACGACGACGGCTTCTTCACCCACCTCTTTCCCCGGCGATCTCCTTCAAGGAGGAGCGATCCTCTCCAAGGCTCGGCGAGGGGGAGACGACGGCGTTCATCATCCTTTCATGACTCTAGTTTCTTCACTTATCTTATAGTTTATATTGGTTGTAATCTTAATTTTTATAGATTGTAATTTTCATGTCTTTAGCAATAAAATTTATTTTGCCAAATTGTGTTCCATTTTCTCTCTCCCTTTTCCAAATTTCTCTTCTCAATCCCTCTCATATTCTTTAGATAGATTTATTTCAATGTACTATTTTTTTAAGCAAAGCAAAATCACAAGTGTTTTTCATAGGACTCCAAGGTTTTTAACTCTAAAAATCTCTTCTTCCCTGAGGATTCGACCCTTCTCGCCACCATATTACGTCTCTCTTTCATCTAGTGTGAGTTGAAATTTTTTTAAGATTGATACGCATGTTTTAAACGACGAACTTTCACGTTATCAATAAACATGAGACTTAGTCAACAGACATGGGACTCAGTCGACAGATATGCACACAAGTCGACAAACTTTATGTTTAAGTCGACAGACTCAGTCGACAGTCTTGTGAATCCAGGTAGCATGGGTCAAGCATCAGGTCGACTGATACAAGGAAAAAGCCAACAAAACTCAACTGATGACTTGAACAACTAAGCATGATGTTCTCGATTGATGACTTAAACAACTAAGCAGAAAATGCAACAACTATTAGTCGAGTCGATAGATATCAACGAAGATGGCAGAGTGTGAGTCGACAAAGAAAAGCAAAAGTCAGTCAACTTAGTTAAAACTCAGTCGACAGATGTGAAAGTCAGTCGACTGAAAAGGGTGAAAGAAGAATCAAGTGCATAATGACTGAAGAAGTATTGAGTGGCGCAGTAGCACATAAAGAGGAAAGCTAGCAAATTCCAAGTGGTCAACAGATTCATCTCCAGCATATTAAGAAAGGTCGACAGATGGATGTCTGTCAGGTAGCAGCAAGAGGATCATTGTCTGTCGATAGACACAAGCTAGGCAGCTGTCAAGACTAGGGATGTCAACGGATCGGATACGGTTCGGATAGTGGACTATCAGTTTCCGTATCCGATAAAACATATTGTATCCGTTTGCTGTTCGTTAAGGATTCGGAAAATGGTGTATCTGAAACCATTTTCTAGTATCCGAAAATATGCGGTTAACGAGCGGTTAGCGGATAGTTACCGGTAATAAGAGTAACTAAATTATGAAAAATTAATATAAAAATAGCTCAATTAGAATAAAATCAGTGTTATCAGAACCGGAGCAGACCGGCCGGTTGGACCGGTCCGACAATGAACCGGTCAAGGAATCGATCCAATTAAGGCCGATCCGGTCAAATATTAAAATCAGGGTAGCACATGTAGTCTCAGGGGAGCATCCACGGCCTCAGGAGAGCATCCTTGGTAACAAGGGAGCATGCAGTCCGGGTTCAAGGTAATTTGATGTCAACGATCAGGGGGAGCACATGCAGTCTCCGGGGATCATCCACGGCCTCAGGAGAGCATTTGATGTCTCAAGGGAGCATGCATGACCAGAGATTCAGGGCAAAGCATATGTCAACCCTTTAGGGGAGCACAGGTAGTCTCAGGGGAGCATCCAAGGCCTCAGAGGAGCATCCTTGGTGAAAGAGGAGCATGCAGTCGAGGGTTCAAGGCAATTTGATGTCAACCTTTGGCAAAGCACATGCAGTCTCCGGCACCCATCCACGGCCTCAGGAGAGCATTTGATGTCTCAGGAGAGCATGTATGATCAGGGTTTAGGGCAAATCATATGTCAACCCTTTAGGGGAACACTTGCAGTCTCAGAGAAGCATCTACGGCCTCAGAAGAGCATCCTTGGTGCCAGGGGAGCATGCAGTCTGAGTTCAAGGCAATTTGATGTCAACCATTTGGGGGAGCACATGCAGTCTCTGGGAACCATCCATAGCCCCAGGAAAGTATTTGATGTCTTAGGGGAGCATGCATGACTAGGGTTCAGGACAAAACATATGTCAACCATTTAGGTGAAATTTAATCTCCACTGTTAAATTTAGATCTAAGGGATACTATTAATAATATATATATTATAATATTTAATAATAACGGACGGATACAGGTTCGGAATGAGGTGTATCCATTTCTGTATCCGCTATGAAATCGGAGATATCCGTATCCGTTAAGTTATCGGGAAAAAAAAAATCCACTTGCTATTCATTAAGTTAACGAAACGGGCGGTTAGCGAATTATTGGTTACCATTGACATCCCTAGTCAAGACAAAAGATTCAGTCGACTGACCTGAGCTCAGTCGTACTAACACGTGAGCCTCTTAAGTAGTCACGTGGACTCTATCTCCAATCATTGGCACACACTCCCAGGTCACGTGCCTCGATTTTTGGAAAGATCCTTGGACAGAATATTCTACTTTTATCTTGGACCAATCAGAAAATAGTTTGGAAATGAGAATTATCCATTATATTTCTGCTATAAATACACTCATTCGCCTTGGAGAAGAAGCCAGATGCGTGCATGAGAAGCAGAGAGCCGCCTTGTGCGATTCATAAAGAGCATCCTTGAGGGAAAATTTGAGAGCATCTTCGGAGAGCACCTGAAGAGAAAGAAGAGTGTGGAGGTAAGAGAGAGAAGCCACCAAGGATTGTGTTAGAGCATTCAAGAGAGAGGTCTTCACGATTGGGCGTGAGGGATTTCTAGATTTGATTGAGAGTTTTTTGGGTGTCAATCAGAAAATCTCTCAGATCTTTGTCTGGAGCAACATTGTGTTTCTTCATATTCATTTTTTGTTCTTTTATTTTCTGCTCATTCTCAATTCTGATTTGTCTATGAGTGTGTGTTTTTTGATACCCTGTTTTGGGATCGATTTCGGTTGTAAGTTGTGCATCAGCGGAGTGAGGAAAGTGTTCCTCTAGTCCAAACTGTTAGTCAGCGGTTATTTGCGGATTGAATCCGCTTGTGTGTGTGTGTTACTTGCAAGTTGTGAATCCTCACTAATCTAGTGAGGGTGGATCTAAGTTACATGTTTGCAACCGAACCACTTAAAAATTCTGTGCAGTGATTTGATCCTCGTGTGATTGATCACTTTTCTTCTTCCTTCACTCATAGGTTACTGACTTCGCTACTTATTGCATCTGATGTATCTTTTCACCACACACACTTTGGCCTTGGGTAGTTTAATGCACTAAAGATCCATGATTCATAGACATTACAAGTGACACTGTTGTTGTCCTGTTCAAGGACAGATTTAGTGTTTGATCTAATTCCTGAACAAGTTGTCATGCTCTTTGGCTATTGATCCACGATTCAAGGACAGAGCAAGTGATTCTGTTGTTGTCCTTTTCAAGGACAGATTTAGTGTTTGATCTAATCCCTGAACAAGTTCTCTTGTGCTTTTGAGTTGTGCAATTGACTTAATTTTTTTTTAGAGTCAATCTATTCAACCCCCCCCTCTAGATCTACTCTTCCAACTATCAATTGGGATATGTACCATTTCGAAGTGGGAGAATGTTGATGTGGATTCCATCGTCTTCTCAAGATACTTCACCTGTCACTCCCTGAGATATGTAGCGAAATTAAGTCGGGAAATATAAAACCTCAAGCTAGCAATATATTCAGAGCGCAACATACATCCACACAAAGGAATGAATGCACAAGACATAATCGAAACCTTCACTTTATTAAATAATAATGATCAAAGTTTACATCTGACACTTGACTCTTCTTTGACATAACTAGACTCAAGAAAATAAAAGATTTCATAACAAATAAGTATATTTAGGAAGAAACCTATACATAATGATAAATACATATTCTTACAAATAAGTATATAATGTTTAATAAATAAAATTTATTCAAATAAATAAATGTCTAAGTTATATTCCTTTAGGGATGGAAGTAAAAATCTTACTAAGATCGAACATGTCTCTGATACCCAAGACCGTGATAAAAAAGGGTATTAATACTGAATAGAGAGTTATTTTTAAGAAGGTATTTAATTCATTTTCTACTTCTATTTTGAATTAATAATAAATTAAAACCAACACTTAGTTAAGACCCAGACCTTGCATACAACCCCGTGATTCTCTAATGGGCCTTACAAAAAAATCTCGTAGACCCTACCCTTATATTATTATGGCTTAAGAATAGAATGACATTTTAAATAGGAATTTAACTAACATTATAATTTTATTGGAATTAATAATGAATAAACATTGGAGAAAATATCAATCTATATTTTATTAATAATTTAGAAATTTTAATATTTCATATTTATTACATTATATTTTTATTTGATAGAATAGGGGTGTATAAATAAGATTTAATACATTAAAGATAATTAAAAGGAGATGGGATGGACATATATATAATTTTGGTTAAATAAGGGTGAGAAGGAAATGATAAAAAAAAATCACGACTATCAAATAGTCATTGGTAAGCAATATACGACATAAATAATGTCGTTAATTATATAAAGGCATGTAGATAAGGATAATAGGGATATATCTATAATAATGGTCCTTTGAAGGTTGCATTACAAGGGCAAAACGTGAATAGCGTCCAATATCCAAGCGCAGCATTTCAATAAACATGCATATCCAAAGGCGCTATTTTATTAAATGTGAATAGTGTGGGTGAATAGTGTCACTTTTTATTTTAAAAGAATTTTATAAAAATAATTACATGGAAAAATAGAAAAAAATGGAAAAATTGTACCCATAAAATTTCATAACAATACCCCATCAAATAAAAAAGATAAAAATCCCCAAACATTGCAACTAGCATAAATTAACGTGAAATGGTGAAAGGCGCCCGATCGAAGAGCATTATTTCTTTAAAAATGACTGCTACATAGACGCACCTTAATAAAACGTGACTTGCATATGGACGCGACTTAAAAAGACGTGGCTGTCACCCGGTCGCGAATTTCCTTAAAGTATAAAAAGGAAATTGACAGCCGTGTTTCACTCTAACTAGGGAGTGTTTGTATTCTAGAAGGGTTTAATAGGAGAAATACTAATACCACTAGGGCTTGTACTAGGAAGTTGAGTCCCAATCGAACTCCAAATCCATTGGATTCTCAAGCACTATAAATACCACCCCTTAGGACTCCCTGTTATTCTCTCCTTCCCTTCAAGATATTAGCTTCGTTCCAACCCCACAAACCTTTTGCTGCTTCTTCTTTCCCCCTTGCTAGACGGATCAACCCATTGAATTTGTCCATCAACGACGGATTGCTTCATCAACATCAACTATTCACCGAAAAGGAAGTCTTGCTTCTTCAATTTCTTGCTGCCGTGCTGTGGTAGCTGTAGAAGCTTCCTCCTTCTACCTACGACATACTGTTCGTGAGAAGGGGGCTCTCATCCCTAAAGAATTATCATCTGCAGCTGCCTCTCAGTTTCAACTTTTCTTATAAAAACTAAGAAAAACGAGTTACATCTATCTCTGTCCGTTGAAGCTTGCATAACAGGATTATAGTATTCTTCATTGTTCTTCAAATTCTTCAACCAAGAAATTGCTGCAGCAGCTTCTGTTAGTTCTAGCCAGTTCGTATTAGATCAAATATCATCGTTCTTCGATTCCATCATCCAAAAATCAACACCCAAGGTAGGTTTTCTCAAGTTCTATGCCTAATCTAGTAAATACATATTCATGCATGCATATTGATATACTTTTACACTATTTTAATGCCTTCTGTTTCAATTTTTAGATTCTCAGTGAAATAGCGACCCGATTATGGGTGCTATTCCTAATTTGCGACCGTGTAATAGTCACTACTTTCTTGATTAATTATTAAACCAGCATGATTCAAAATTTAATAACTTGAAATATGGACATCTAAACACTGACATGCGTGCATGGCTAGAATACTGGTATTTTTCTCTATCTATTCATGTACTTGTCCTTGGAAAATTATTTGATTTGAAAAAACGACACTGTTCATACATTTTATACTCTGGAATGAACATCGATTCCTATCCTGTCGCTATATTGAAACCAGCGCCCAAGGTCTGGACGCTATTTCCTGAAACATGGCTGCGCCATGGGCGCGAATTAGAACAGAACCAAACGATGTGTTAAAAGGATATAAAAATCCAAGATTTATTTACACTAAAATTAGAACATGAATTTAAAAGTAACGGTTGGGTCACGGGCACGATTCAATAAATAATGGCTGAATCCCAGGCGCTATTAAAGAAATAGCGACAATGACCCAGGCACCATTTTCTGTCATGTGAGTTTTCGTTGGTTTCATGTACACCCTTCCAATGGGTTACATATATGGCACTATATTCCAAGCCGTGAGTATAGTCCCACGTTTCTCGGTGATTTATCGATTACCCTCTATTCTCTCAATGACATACGAGCCCTTCGTTGGACATTCCGTTCCTTCGGACTGGTGAGTTAGTCATAGAGACCTCCGTAAGTCTCCTCGATGCCTTGGATTCTCTCAAGGCCGATTGAGCAGGTTGTACCATAAAAACCCATCACACTTTTATTACCATGCCCCTCCAGGAACATGGTATACCGGCCCTCATGGTATGCTAAATAGCCGCCATGAGATTAATTCTTGAGCTAATGGAATGGGAAACCATGCCATTGCTAATCATCTTGGATTGCGTGCCTCCACGTAGACACCAATTCTTTTACCTTATCATGTACAAAGAACGAGCGCTCATGTGTTTATGAACGCTTATTCGAGTACTCATGGCACCCACTAGGGAGTCAATTCCACCTAGTTTTCCGATATATTCCGTAAGATCTACCTTAAATTCCTACCAGTTTCATTCCCTTGGAATTCTACATTGGCTATAACTATCGTGGATGCCGAAAGTGCATTATACAATGCCTACGCATATAAGGGTCCGATCTGGTCCTAGGAGGAGCACCCGAAAGTACAAGTGCCCATGGGAGTTGTAATGATCGCGGTGTGGCATTACACCGAAGTACTCGTCATTCTAGAGACATTCCACTACTCTCTCTCGTGACTTTACATGATATTACTTGCGTGCGTGACTCATCGTGGTACTTGCTAGAACTCTAAATAGCCAATATCTCATGCTCGATAACTTTTGCTTATCACATTTTACTAGAACTTTCATATTTTGGTTTAATCGATATACTTGCATTCTGTTTTTGCGATCATTCATGTAAATTAGCATTGCATTCATGTAACATGTAATTACTTAAAGCTAGCTTGTTCTTGAGATATAATTCCTACTGAGTATTCGCACACTCAGTTTATTCCAACATTTTTCAGGAAATCAGGTGACTAGCAAGACCGAGACTCACATGGGAGGGACAAGTGTGCAAGCGAGCTCCGAAAATTAGTGAACCCGTTCCTTTTATCTTTCTTGAGTCTAGATAGTATTTCCTATTAATTGTCTAGCCAAGTTCGCTAGTGTGTCTTTGGTCGTTTCTTTCCATTATGATGTAGTTGAGTCTCCAAGTTTTAAAATTTGAAATTGTAAGAGACTTATATTGAAATCAAATTCTTATTATTGCTCCAAATTATTTGGTCTCATACCATTGCTCTTGATCGTTCACGACTGTTTAACTGTCACGTTCCGAGCAAACGACACGTTCTGCTGCTATCGGTTCGGGGCGTGACAAAGGTGGTATCTGTAATGTCCTAGATCTTTGTTGGATCCTTAATGGGTCTGGTTGGATCTTTATTGGGTCTTTCGGATCCTTTTCGGTGAGTTTCGGTTCGCTTTTGTAGCTCCCGAGTTGAGTTTTACGATCCGTGTGGGTCTTTCTCTCGTACTAGTTACGGAACCCTACGGTGAGTTTATTTCTCAATTCATCGACTCGTGGATGCTACAACGACGATGTACTCTTCGAGCCGATCGTTTTGACTATTTTTGCGTATTTTTCTGAGATCGGGCCACAAATCGGATTTTTAGGAAATTAGGAAAAATTCCTAATTTCTTTCTATAAATTCAACTCCACTATCTCTCCTGCTCATTTTCAACTTCACGCTATCTCACTCCATTCTCTCCCGTCTCTGGTCCGTTCGGCGCGGGGCGCGTACCGTTGCGGAGCTGGCTGAGGCGTGGACGTGCTCGAGTGATCGGTTCGCGGGAAGGAGCAGCGGATGGAGCGTGGTGGGCGCGATCCCTCGGTGGATTCCGAGAGGGAGTCGTTCGTGATTCGGTGGTTTTCGGTGTGGTTTAGTCCCTTCGGGGCACGGTTTCTTCGGTGGAGGTAGGGAGATGGACTGCCACTTCCTTCTGCACGTTTTCCCTGCTTCTGTGCGTTTTTTGGTGCTCGATCGGGGGAGATCGGGCCGGTTTAGTGAAAATAGTAGTTTTTGGGATTTTCAGGGTTCGCCGGAAAACGGCAACCATTTGTGATGTGGTTAGTGTCAAACTGACCGTTGGGATGTCTGGATCCCATTCACGTAAGTTTCGTGTCGATCGGTTGTCATTCGAGGCCGGTAGGAGTCCGGGAACCTCGGTGACCCATTTAGGGTCGATTTGTCCAAATCTCCCCGATCTCTCGTTTTAGGGCTTGCATGTGGGCTTTTGAGCCTCCTAGAGTTGCTTTTCGTCGTCTTGGTTTGTTTCCCCTGCGCTTCGGCGTGAATGGGGCATGGAACGGCCCGATTTGGCGTTTCCACTATTTTCCCGCCGTGACCGGTGTAGCGGTCGTTTCAGAGACTGTCACATGTCTCTGACGGCCCTACGACAGACCGTCACAGCGTCTGGGTATTTTTAGTTCTTCGTGATTTTGGGAGTGTGACGGCCCAAGGGAGGCGCGTCACAGCTCTCTGACGCGTCCGGGGTGATGCGTCACGCCTGTTTTGTCGTCTAGCGTTTTGGGTGAGTCGGTTCCCCTGACGCGGCCGCCCTGGTGCGTCAGGTTTGTGTAACGCGCCTGCCCCAGGCCGTTACACTCTGTTTTAGTTGTGTTGAGTGGCTGTGTCGGCTCTCTCTAACGGCCCTGCCCCCTTGCGTCACAGTGCTGTAACGCGTCCGCCGTGGACCGTTACGTGATGTTTGTCCGAGTTTCAGTTTTGGGTCGGTTGGCGTAACGCGCCTGTCCTCACGCGTTAGGTGGGCGTAACACGTCTGCGCTAGTGCTTTAGGCCGTTGTAAAGCGCCTGCCCTGGTGCGTTACGTGGCTCGTGCCTGTTGGCTCTGACGCGCCCGCCTTGGTGCGTTAGGCCCGTGTAACGCGCCTGTGCTAGGCCGTTACAGTCCTATTTTGGCCGTGATGGCCGTTGGGCTTTTTGGTGTGTGGTCGTGTGTTGTGGGTCTGTCTTAGGTGACGTTAGGGGTTATTTTGTGGCGTGTCTATGTGTGTGTCTGTCTATGTTAGGGTGATGTCTGTCGCTCCTGTGGTCTGGCCGCTTTCCCCGTGGACATCGGTCGATGCTCCTATGAAGGCTAAGACTACGTTTCCGAGTCTGTCGATAGTTTCCTGTGTTGCCTTTGGTGTTTGAGGTACGAGTGATAGTGCATGTTCGACTGTCTGTACTTCAACGCCGCGTTTCGAGCTTCTTCCTTGCGTCGCCCTAGACGTCCAGCAGTCGAAAGGTGACCCCGATATTTGGTTTGTAAGCTAGTTTCCGTCGGCTCCTGCGGTTACCGTAGCGTCCTACGGGGGAGAAAACTAGCTAGAGGCCTGGCTCTAGGCAGGAGCCAGTGTGTGCACACGTGGTCAGGGGTTGAGGACTGACGCCGACGGGCGTGACCCTGACTAGTACTTGTACTTGTGGTTCCGTGTGGGTCTGCGACTTGGCCGTGTTCGCGTCGGTGGTACGCAGCGGTTAGTCGAGACACTTGTGGGGTTTGTTGTGACCTGTCCGGGTTGGCCTTTCCGTGGCTGTACTCGAGGTCTGTGTCCTGTCCTGTGCACGACGCTCCGGTCGTGTTGTCTGTGCCTGTCTAGGTCTTTTCTAGACTTTCTTTTGCATGCCTGTTGTAGGTGTAGGTTGGGGTGTTTTGTTTGGCTATTCCCCTCGTCCTTACCTGCTCCCTACTCCTCTTTCCCTTTCTAGGCCTGCTTTCCTGTTTGGGTTATTCCCCTCGTCCTTACCTGTTCCCTACTCCTGCTTCCCTTTCTTTTACAGCTTTTTAGTGCTGTTTTCTGCTGCGGTTCCTGTTGTTCCTTGTTACTGCGCATTTTTCTGTGGGGATCCGCATGACCCCTACTGAGCTAGTGACATGAGGCTCACCCCTGCTTTTTAGGTGGGGTGATGTGTTCGTTCTACATCTGCGGGTCCTGGAGTTCGAGTCGTAGCCGCCAACTGGTACCTCCGTCGGGCTTCCCCCGACTTCTCGGTACGTCTTTTCTTTCTGTCGACTGTACTGCTAGACTGTTGTCTTTAGCTGTGGACTTGACTCTAGTATGTAATTGTCTAAAATCTGTTAATTAAAATGTAATTTTATTTCTGCTACTTTAGCAACCCGATCTAATGAAATTTAAGTGCTTGCTGCTATATCTGTCAGTTCAATGTACTACACGACAATCCTTTTTCCCTTCGGAGCTTTACCGCTCTTGGGAGGCCTCGCGGGTTCCAAGTGGTACCACGTGTATTCGGTAGTCCTACCGGGTATACCTGGTATTCGGGATCCGGGTCGCCACAGTATCAGAGCTTCGGCTTTCAACTCCTTAGGGCATCAAGTCCAAGAGATAGGTTGAGTATCCTTGTCGGTCATCCTATAGGAATTCTGTGAGAGATGGGTAGAACTTGGGGTTAAAGTTATAAAAGGAAGATAAAATATTTACATTTCATTAACATTAATTCTTGAGCCAATAAATTATCTCCTGTAATGACCTGAGAATCCGATTACCGGGAAGGCCCGATAACCCGAGACTCGAATCGTCGCCCACGAGCCGGGAGGGCTCGGAAGGGCTAAAAGGAGTGTGGAGGCACAAAGAAATAGGAAATAAAGCAGGACAAACCAACAATTAACAGAAATAAGTAAACAACTACAGCTACAACAGAGTCCAGTCCAACAGAAAGTACAGTCTAAAGCAGTAAAACGTACCACATGTCGAGTGAACACTCGGCCCGGCGAGCTGGCAACTGAGAACCTCCGCACCGCGTCCTCGAACCTCGAGGAAGAACCGCCACACCTGAAAAGCAGAGAATGAGTCTCTAAAACAGAGACTCAGCAAGGATCCCGCAGAACCCCAACCGGAAACAACGGCGATAGCGGAAAGGAAGGCTACAACGATAGCAAGAACAGCGAACCGGTGGCCGGTCAAAACTCGGCACTACAACTACTCCTACTGTACTAGAAATACACCCCGATCTCACGGTCGGGGGCTACCGAACTGTAAGGTTTTGCACAGCATCTACGGGCAACGCAGCGGATAATAAAAATTTCATTTTGCCCGATCCCAGTGCTATGGAATCCTATATTTGTGCTCTAATCGGTGTTTCGATGTCCCAACCCCCTAATTACGGGTTGCGTATTTATACCTTGCGCGGAATGATGCTATCCACTATGCCCGATGCAGAATACCGAGCCGCACAGATGCACGGCCTCTAGAGCTGATCCACACGGACCCTTGCGTAGGACGCTACCCCCAACACGGACCTTCCCCGACCCTTTCACCTTCTGGAGAGAGAGAGCAAGAGGGAGGAAGGGGGGGAGCTAATCCTCTTCCTTAAGCCTAAGTGCTTGATTAGCTAAAGGGAAGAGATCGAATGAGCTCACGTAGGATGCCATATATATAGAGTTTTGGCCATTTCTGAAAGGGCTCCAAAAGATCGAAACTGAATATATATCCTTTCTCCTATTATACATATGTATTAAGCTCCATTTATACTCCTTTCCAAAAGGAATTAAAAGGAAATAATACATACATTTGTATAATAATAATCCGCCACCCAAGAATCCATTGTGTGTGATCCTCTAGGTCTATAGTCACTCTAGTTTAAGGCCCATTAACTTCTAATTCCCAATTAGAAGTAAATTAAACGTATTATTCGCTTCTACTAGAGCCGAATAATAGTTTAATTTATTCCGAACCTTCGATCATATTGGGTCAAGCAAATCCGCGTGATCCTAGAGGATGCCGGGTTTAAACCAGCATGTCTGGTACCTGTAAGTCCACAGTTACCGCATCGATATAATCCATCGCTCCTTCTATGAGTCTGGTACAATCGAGGGTATGGTTTCTGTCAAACCCCATGATCGTGCCATTTGATTATGACATCCTTAAAGTGTATGATGTCCGTTCTAAACGAACTCACACGACCCTGGCCAGGGATTTAACGGAGCGTCAATGTCATGACCTATTAACTGTCTGGTATATACCCGATAGTGAGCGATCCTCTCTTGACCATTGATGATCTTCGCACGTATCCTGGAGTGGTTAATGACTCAACAATTCATGACTTATGGTTAAAGTCACTTAGTCAAGTAATTAAACCATTCCAGTCCTCGTGTAAGATCCGATCAATATCTTAGGTCAAAGGACCAATGATGCTACTAAGACAGTTGGATCTTCAGTTGACATTAGGTATAATCAACCATATGAAGATCCAATAGCGGATTAGTTCACTATACATCCTCCAAGGACATACACCTATACATATGTGTTGGTGCCCCACACCAATGACCATGAGACTGGTTAGTCATACATCATGTGTACTGGTTTAATAGGTAATCAAAGTCCCCGAGTGATTACTCTCCAACCAGAAACAGTTTAAGGTATGCGTCCATGTAAAGTCAGTCTCATGTTCGAGATCCCATCTCGAGCTGACTTTACAACCACATATCCTAGGGACAATGTAAAGTGACACACAATCGCATATTTATGCTCAAATACCACTTTATTAATAATGAACAAGATCGTACATATATCGGGTCTACCCGACCCTAAATTAGCCTGTAGCACACCAACACAAACACGAACTACACTAGTACCGCTTACCAAAGTAAAAACCCACGGTGACCATGCCGTAGCGGCCTGTCTCCCAGGACACGGCCAACCTGGGCACACTGTCTAAAGTGCAACCCTGACCACCTGGTCACGGATACCGCACAACAAAACGCACCCTCGGCAAAGCTACTAGCACCAGTCTCACGGCACGAAAGCCGACACACGTGTCACGGTGAGACAACCGAAACTCAACTGTCAACACGATCGAAAATCCGAAGGTCAAAGTCACGGAAACTGACAGTCTGTCACTCTCTGTCCAGAACAGGAGTACCTCCCACTAGAAGCAAGGCTGAATGCGTCCACTGACGTCTTAGTCCGTGCATGAAGTGTCTCCCTCCGGCCTAGCGGGAACTGAGACACCGTACAAGTAACCACAAACAAGTGACTAGCTGGGGTCACGTCCGTCGACGTGGGTCCAACCGCCCCCAACCACGTATGCACACACAGACCGTCCGTCCCTGGTCTGGCCCTCTGACTGGTTTTCCCCTCAGCCGGACTCTGGCTGCTAGACGCGGGGCCCGACGGAAACCGGTCCACAAACCGTCTCTAAGGGTGTGCCCATACGCCTACTCCTCAGGTGAGACCAACACACGCGTACTGGTGGGCTACGACTAGTGGAGGGTCACTGAGAGAGTAAACTCTCAAGTCAACAGAAAACAACGTCTGAACCCGACAAAGTACGGGGATCGTCCCACGTACCAGCACCGTCGCACGGTGACCACAGTTTGAGAAGAAACAGGACTCACAGTCCACGGGCCGCACACTCGGCCACGTGGAAACGTAGAAACACGGTTCCCAAAGCAGCTCACAGGCCACCAAACCAAATCCCACTCTCAGGGAAAGGCGGGAACCCTCCAGCCCCAGGCTGGCAACTGTACTCGCAGTCCAAGGCCACACGCATGGCCCATGCAGAAAGCACAGAAGCATGATTCCCAGGGTAATGAACGAGCTGCCACGCCAATAACTGGACTCATAGTTCAAGGCCAAACACATGGCTCACTCGGGAATCATCTTCTAGGAAAACTCACGGCATGCGGGGGAGACCCCACCGCACCCCCACCGATACACGGTGACTCGGTCTAGCGTAACATGAAAGCCCAGCACGCGAGGAGTCACCCGGACTCTCAAACCCACGGGCATGCTAAACGAGGTAGCATGATCCTCCCGACACCCTCAAAACATGGACACAGAATCCCACAGGTGTCTGGGACACTCACAAGATCGCAAGTCGACCACTGGATAACGACCGGGTCGACTAGGGACCGACACAACGCGAAGCGATCGCGGAGAACACGAAAACTCATCTCGGCACCACACAGAGCCTGAAGGTCTAACCTTGGGCTGTCAAAGTCTGTAATGGTCCAAGCCTCGACCGTCATAACCACTCTGACGCACCAACAAAGGGCCGTCATACGCTCGGTGCAAACCGGCTGTGACGCGCTAGTCCTGGTGCGTCACGGTCTCTGACGCGCCAGCCCTGATGCGTCACAAGACAAGATGAAACCAACTGTGACGCGTCCCGCTCGGTGCGTCACAGGCTGTAACGGACCACTCTTGGTGCGTTACAAGGTGGGAACGCGTCCGCTCTGACGCACCCACACAGGGGCGTTACAAGGCTGTGACGTGCCATTCTTGGTGCGTCACAGGCCTTGACCCCGAACGGTCAAAATCAACGACCGAAAGCCAACGGTCAGATCGTCCCTGACGGTCCAACCCAGGCGCGTCACAGCGCCGTGGCGGTCTATCGTGGGACCGTCACACCCACAGACCACCAGTTAACTAAACGGGCCCTGTGACGCACCCACCTTGGGGCGTCACAGGCTGTGACAGTCACTGGAAGGACCCTCACACCCGTCCGAGAGCGAAACGGCGAGAAACAACCCAAAAATCCAATCCACGCCCCGATCACCCCCGGGTGATGGGGAAACGAAGGAGAATCCATCCCCAAGCCCCTAGGCATGCATCTAAACCCCTGGATCGGCTAAAAACGCCGTGAAATGAGAGATCCGGCTCACTCCCCCAAAACATGGATTTTCCCCAAAATGTGAAAATAAACCCGCTCGGCTCGCCACGGCCTACAAAACTCACGGGAAAGGGAAAGCACGAGCTGGGGGTCCATCTCCCTACCTCCACCGAAGATTTCGCGCCCCGAGCTGGCCGATCCGCGAAGAAACACCGTTGAAGCCCTCGCCGGCTTGCGATCCAACGAACCGCCTCCACCATCGCGATCCTTGTCCAAAGCCCGTCGCTCCACGTCCCACGAGCCACGCCTCCCCGCCCTCGCCGCCTCCGTCGGCTGCCCGGAGTGAGAGGGGGAGAGGAGAGAGCGTGAGAGAAAAGAGAGGGAGGGAAGAGGGAAATGAGAGGGGAGAGAGAGAAAAAGGGAGGGGGGTTTATATAGAAAATCCAAAAAATATGGAAAATACCAAAAAATAGAAAAATATACCCCCGCGATCCTCGGAGCACGCTGATCACCGCGGTAACGTCCCGGCGTCGGAGAACACAACGGTTCACCCTATACGGGGTTCCGAAGGTCCGACAGACGGAAAATAAAACCCAAAACGTAACCTGGGACCCACAAAGGTGCTCCGAAAAATATAGAAAATTACCGGCATGCTCCTCACAACACCACGGACCCAAGGAAACTCACGGGCACACCACCAGTGGGTCCGATAATTCGGTAAAAATAGTCCGAAGCTCGATCGGACACAATCCGAAATCCACGGAAAGATGATCCGAAACCCACGGATCCAGATCCGAAAAACCTGGGGCATTACAGCTCTCCCCCCTTAAAGGAATTTCATCCTCAAAATTCAGGACCTAGCACAAAGTCACAGGGGAAGAACACTGAACCAACTGACAATGCTGTCAGAGCCCCAGCACAGAAAACCTCGATTCTCATGAAAACACCGATCCTGAGAGACGCAGCCAGACTTAAAATCACAAACAACACCTCGCTCCACGCGCCGCACACGCCGACAATCAGAGTAGGCATATACCAGAGGACACAGTCTGGCATCACCTCAGACACCATAAAAACCAATCACGACACCGCTGCCACCATCTCGCTCACCGAGGAAACACAATCCTCGCACGAGAAACAGCTACCGATCCATCCAATGGTCGGCAGACAAATCGCACATCAGCTTCACAACCAGCTGACATGTCTCACACCCTTTTCAAGGGTACAACCAAAACAGAGCTTCCACTAGCTAAAGCAGTCATCTCGACAGACCGCAACCAGAACATCGGCTCAGCGCCAAGGAACACCCCACCCATGGCAAGCTGAAAGCCAGATATAACACTGTGCCAACTCTTGTCAGAAGACAAACTTCGACAAAGCCCAGATCCCGTCCGGAAAGGCACACCTCAAAATCAGCCACCTAAGGCCTCGCTGGCACACGGCTCTCGCCACGCTCGAGCCCCGACAATCAGCATCTTCTATCTGTGAAAAGACCATCCACTGGTCGCCAGATACACGTCAACGGGAAACCTCCATCGGCCCAACAGGCACGATCCAACTCACAGCAGGCCATCCGCTGACTCGCACACATACAATTACCACCTCTCGAGCTGCACTCCTCTCGGACTCCGCATCCGAGCTCGATCATCGCACCAACTCGACCATCTCGGGGAGCACGATGAAACCAAATGACAAGATCCTGGTGTCTTCGGCCATCACCTCACTCGACTCAGACTTACAGGGGAACTATCCCACGCTGGTCACCGACCAACGATAACCATTGCGACACCAACGTCCCGTCAAGGACCTCCACGCACAAGCGTCACTCATCCGCCTGGTCTCATCGCATCTCTCTACCTCCGTCAGGCGACATCCACAACAACCCCATCCGGGTCCAACACCGACGCCTGACACGGCTTCCATCATAGGAACAGGGTACTCATGCGGTGCACTAGCCAGCACATTCCCCAACACTCCATCCTGCCAGTGCCAAGAACCATAATATTTCGAGCAACGGCACGGCAACAACACGTCTCGCACAGAGGAACCAATCCTCCAATGCTCAACGCAACTCAGGAATCCGCCCGTAGCAACCAACGCTAGGATCCTGAACCAGTGGGTCACAAGTCCACCAAGCTTCCGCTGCGCACTCCGATCCACGAGCACAGCCACAAATTCTCGGAAACACCGCCCAACCGGCACTCGTCCTTTCAGAAAAGCGCCAGCACACCCTCACATGACAAGGGGATGGGCACAACTTCTCACAGGCAACCGCCTTGCCAAGACAAGGGGCACGTCTTGCACTGACTTCATGGCACCCAAGGCCAACCAATCCGGACACACAATGCAAGACGACGAACCTTGGCCAAACACAATCTCTCCAACCAAAGGAGAAACCAAATGCACTTCCGACCAATGGAAAACTCCGCGCTCGACCTGATCTCAAACCTCGCGCATGCTGGAAACAGCACCATTCAGCACCCAGGAAAACCATCGCTTCCATCAGGTCAGCGCCTCCGACACACTCAGCGAGTGTCACGTCCGACCACGATCACAACATCTATCGATGCACCATCGCTGTAATTCCTCGAACTGCAACACCACGCCAAGAGCCGCAACACGAGCCATAACGACAACCGCCGACGCTCATCCTTGAGTCCCGAAACTCACCGCGGAACCTTCACACCTCAGACCAAATCCAAGGCGAACACACCCATTCGCATACGAGAGCGCATGAGCAAGACTTACTGGGACACCACAGCCCAATCCTGCCTCGAAATCCGTAAGAATAATAGGGACCAACACATCATTTCTGACGCCACATAGCAGGATAAGAACATCAGGCTCGTCGAACAGCAACTCACCGAGAAGATCCTTCGCTCACCCGAGCACACTTCTCGATTAGAACACCCGCTCTGCCATCTAAACCACGACCAGAACACCTCAGGGGCTGGACAAACCTCAAGCTGGAGTGACCAAAATCGACAGTAGCTCCCTCGAAGCACGCTCACGGCCACTTAACCGCGAACAATTCTCTCCAGCCACCTGACCACGCTGCAAATTCCTCGAGCGCAGCACCGCGAGTTCACGCCTGCCAGCAACCTCTACCCAACGCAGCATAATCGGGGACACCACCGATGAGGGAGAAGGCTCTCGACCTCGATCCTTAGACCCCATGCTGGCATGAAAGCCACGGACAGCAACCACCTTCACAGCACCACGCAGCGCACTCAAGCTCTCAAGCGAGAAACTAGGCGAAAAGCGAACACAAAACGCTAAGCCAGCTGCCGACTGTACAGGACCTCACGGACTCTGATCACTGCAATATTTCGAATTCCTATGTACGTCCACAACCACCGCTCTGATACCATCTGTAACGACCCGATAATCCGATTACTGGGTGTTGGGTCCCGTAGTGCAGGAACACGAATCTAGAGGGGGGGTGAATAGATCCTTCTACTAAAAACTATGTCCAATTAAAAACATAAACTAGCGTACAACGGAATTAACAAGATTGATAAGATAGAGGAATTTAATGCTACACAAGTTAACTAGATTCTCTCACTCTCTCTGTTCACACATGATCACACAAATAAGTATAACAAGCTAACCAAACAATCACACAATTCAAACCACAGGAGACCAGGATTTTTAAGGTGGTTCGGGACCGCGACGCCTCCCTACGTTCACCCCTTACCAAACCGGTAAGGCTTTCTCCACACACTGCAAATGCAGCAAACACGGGGATTTCTCCCCACACACACGGGATAAAAACCCCAGCACAAACACGCTACAAAAGTAGCACACACACACACACACGAGGATTTCTCCCCACACACACGAGACAAAAACCCCAATACACACGCGCCGCACCAAACGACGCACAAGCGTCAACTCAAACCACTCGGAGAAATCGTTCTCCGAACCCACACACAGAAAATCATTTATAGGTTTGTAACAAGCTAACAAATGAATGCTCTAAGTCCAAAACATGTGCTAAAGACTAAAACAAGAAAGATTCAACAAGCACAAGGCTCCCCCTTCAATTGAATCTCCGGTTCTTCTTGGTTTGATGTCGGATGATGGCGATTTTGGCGTCCTCGCGTTCCTCTCTTCGAGATGTTTCTTTTCTTCTTCTACCACGAGCTCTAAATCTCCATGGAAGTAGATGAAAACTACCTTGTAAGAGCTCCACCACGTTTTCCCCATTTTCTTCACCTACAAGAAAGAACGAATGAGCATTGGGGTTCTATCTCTCACAAAATCGTAACTCTAATATATGCAACTCAAGGGGTGGGGAAAAGACTCATAAAACCCTCTCAATACAAGTTAGAAACACCTTAATAACAATATAAACTAATGGGGGGTAGTATGGTAATGATTAGGGAGGTTTTCATAAGGTTTTAAACTCTCCCGGAAATCCCGTTCTGGAAGGGTCGACCCTTGGGGTCGACCCTCGGGCTACAAGGTGCTGGCAGACTGAAATAAAAACCCAAACTCACACGACCCCTATAGGCAGACAACAAAAAACAACTTCTGTTCTACCAGAAAATGTAAGGGTCGACCCCAAGGGTCGACCCCTGCCAGGGAGGGTTACAAAAACACTTCAAACCTCCAAGAATTCAAGGGAGAATAAATGATTAAATATTATCATAATCCCATGATGATTAACCATGATTTTTTAACCTGAAACACGTGATGAAACAAGAGATTAGTTGAGAATCAAATTCCTTGCATCAACCAATAACTCTTTGAACATGTTCACAATAAAATACATCATAAACACATTCAAATTTGTATTTGGCTTCTCTTATCAATCAACAAAAATGCATTCCACCAAATAACAAGATTTTGATATGATGAACATGACTCTCTCTCAAACAACCAACTATAATGACATTGGAGCTCAACCACAATCTCCTCCAATTCAAACACACAAGGTGGTTAGATATTACCATGATCGACTTGATATGGTAGGGTATGAAAACCATCCTTGGACCTGCAAAATCACAAGAGTATCAAGTTACCATAGGTATGAAAGTTAAGAGCTCATAAACTAGATTCTTCCAAAAGAACCTCCATAACTTGTCAACCATCAAAATGCTCATTGCATAAATAAATGTTTCCATAAAGACATAAGTTACAAGCTTTGGCATTTGGGAAACTTTTAACCTTCCATTGCATCCAAGGCATATACAATGATATGGGAGCTCAATCATTCAAATAGCATTCTTGTTGATAAAAGCTAACATTCATGAAACATTATTTTCACGAGGTGCATTGTCTTCACATGCATCTCACACATCAGTAAATATCAAATCATGCAAACACATTTTCTCATGAATTCTCATTGAGTACAGGGCATGTGCTTCTTTCAAGCATGTTTCATAAATTCATGCACACATTGAAATCACAATAACTCTATGAATGATATGTCACTATCATTCAAATAGAAAGGTGTGTTCAGTGAACACAATCTCCTTGATTGAGACCCAAATGAAGTCATCTTCAGAAAAGCCATCTTCATGCAATTCTTTCACACAGTAAGTCATTAACTCAAGCTTTTAGTGCATAGTACACAAGACCAATCATTCATGCAATGCATGAGCAATATAGAACCAACTCTCATGAAGTCTTGTATGAATATTTCAAGTCCAAAAAATCTTATGATGAGAATGCATGAAAATACCCAACCAAGACTTTGAAAAGCTATTTGATGAAATGCATGAAATACAGAAGAGTCAACACAATACAATGAGTGAGTGTTGGCACCCAAAATATGATCATCGGCGACCAAGCCATAAGGACGAATGACCCGGCCCACCGAAGCATGGAAGCCGATAAAGATAAACATATCAAAGATTTCTCAGGTTGCCAGAGCCTCGAGTCACTCCATATGGACACGGGGACTTCACCTCAGGGGAGCCGAGACAAACTCACAACCAACCGGCAGTGCGACCAAGCCTGCCCAATGAACCGGCATCGACTCTGTCATGCCGCTACCCTACATCTGTCACCCGACCAAGGACGACGGTCTACCCGGTGACTCTCCTGAGGAGGAAGAACGTCCTCGGCCATTCACAACTAGGGGGCCGAAGGTTCTGTCGGCAGAAGACCCCGATCACCCGGCACGGGTGCGGCTTCCCGCCAAGATGGGCCCGTCAGTGGCCGAATGATCGCCCAGCTCGGGCGGAACTATCCCTGGTGTTATCTCGCCTTCCAAGGAGCTTCGGGCACTGTGGACGCGGATTCTTTTCCGTCTGTTATTTATTGGTTAGTTTATTAGGCGTGCCAGTCACCGGAGTGATGATTTTATTGGGCGCTCGATCTGACTTGGTCAGTCGATTGTGAAGTCCGAGTCGGGACCAGAAGTCCGCCATACCGTAAAGGCTATGGCGTTAATTACGTCCTTCCCAAGAAGGACAACCCTTGATTAAACGCCAAAATAGGAGGCCGCTAGGGGCGGTTGAAATTGATGGTGCGAAATATGAAATTCTTATTATTCTAGGAACATACTTGAATAGACGACAGCTTATTAAATCAACGTGACCCCCTTATATGGATCATGCCGGGTAGGAATAGGACACCGTCCACGCAATGGCGGGATGGGGCCTGAACAATCATCGGGGACATGTCCCCCTTTCACGTTTCTCATCCGACCAGAGGCCTCGAAGTATTTATATCACCGAAGAATTGAGCCAGATGGGAAGTGTATGATATACGCTTCCCGGGGCTCGTCGGGGTTAAAGCATCAATCGATATTTCGGCAGTATTTCCCCTTAATCTGGATTATGCCCAGGGGGAAATAGGCTATCATCCACGGAGTGCCGGGATGAAAGCCGGGATAGAGAGAGGCCAAACCTCCCGAATTACATATATCTGCCATGAGACAATGTTTGATTTTCCCTTAGGGAAGCCGATGGAACTCATGCAGTGGCAGAGCCCTCCCGAGCTAAAGGGGTTATTCATGAATCCGATGCGAGACAGTGGCACATGAGGGAGTCTGTTCCCTTTAGATTTATCCCTGGGGCAAGTCTGGTGACTCATGGGTATCCCTGGGTGGGTCTGATTAAGCTATCAGAGGCTCCACTGGATGGCAGGGCAGGTCTTCGGCGCAGCTCAAGGTGGGTGGGGTTCCCGGCGCGAAGGCAAGATGGCCAGGGAGTTCCTGGCGCGCAGGCAAAGAGGCCAAGGGGGGTTCTCGGCGCAAGGGCCAAATGGCCAAGGGGGGTTCTCGGCGCAAGGGCCAAATGGCCAAGGGGGTTCTCGGCACGAACTGGAGTGGATGAATTCTCGGCGCGAGAAGACTTGCACCGAGAGCATCTGACCTATTCTACTGTGCGTGATGCCGAGAGGTAGGATGCCGCCGAGACAGTTCCTAAGGGTTTACGGAACTCTGTTTTCTGGGTTTATTGACGATTCAGGATAAGGTAGATGGATTCTGTGAGGTCAAAGTGGATCAATTCATCAGATTTGAACTGGATTGGGTTAGGTTGCAAAGGAAGGCCAAGATCAGAGAGGAAATGGGGAAGATCAGGGTCTAGAGAATCCCTGTCACCAGTGTCGTGCAGAGTCCCAGGGACAGCTTAATGTCGACTTTCATCATCCTGGGAGAATTTTGGCAGCACCTCCCCTGGACTTAGCATTTGTCAGGGAATGATAGACAATCACCCACGGAGTGCCGGGGTAAGAGCCAAAAGTAGAAGGGTATTGGACCCCTGACCCATGTACGTGCTTGCAGCATTATCTTAATATCCCTTTTGAGACCATTGAAGCTTGTGCAGTGGCAGGGCTTCCCTGGTTCGTCAGGTTATAAAAATAGATCAAGCCCCGGGGGGCCATGTAAGGGGGGGGGGTGGTTATCCCCATTGATTTTCATCCTTGAGGTGCATATGGTGACCCGGGATGTCCCTCGACAGAATATAGGGCTACATTGAGTGGATTACAGGGGTATCTGTATGGTTTCTTGACTGGTGGCAAGAGGTTTTCATCATGGGGTTCAAGGGATGGAGCATTCATAGCATAAAGGGGCTCACGACACAAGGGGGTAGTTCCCGGCGCGAAAACCACCGCGCCGGGAAGGGTTCTTCATAAGGCACTATTCTTGGCGTCGGGAAGCTGGCATAGGGAGTTCCCAGTGATGGGGACATCACCTCCCATGCCCACGTTCACAGCTCGTCTCCTCGCCCCGGTTGCATCCAGCATGGTTTAGTCATTTAATTTTGAGTCCTATGTAATTTTATTTGAGTCATTTGATGTATTTTCCCTTTTATTTGAGTCATGTTCATAGGTCTTGCATTTATTTTCCTAAGTTTGAGTGTCATTAGATTGTGTAATGTGCTATTGGGCCCAATTCTTCGGGCTTGGCCCATGAGCCCCCCTACCCCTTCGGTTATTTGTTATTGAGTCTTTTGTAAGGGACTTATTGTAAAATGTGGGTTTCCTATATATAGGGCCCCATTTCCTTCATTTGGAGGTAATGAATCAATCAATGAAAAAAATGCCATTTGAGAGTCCAAAGCTTAGTTTAGTGGAGTGATTCCAACATTTTTTGGGTGAGAAACCCTAGGGGAGAGATTCCCCACCCTTCCCTCTCTTAATCCCTCTTTTTCACTCTATTTTCTCTCTCCTCAACACCCAATTTCGAATTTTCTTCTCTCTCCTCCCTTCCCAACCACCTCAACCCCCACCTACCATCATTAAAGCCCTCCACTTCCCCATGGCCTCCATTACTCCACCCCCCTAGTCCCAAGGAGATCCCTCACCATTCCAACACCGCTTTCCCCATTCCAACACAATCAACCCCTTCCCCACACAACCCCACAACTTCCAATGCCATTTCAAATTTGAAATCCACCATTCCCTCCACTCACTTGTGCCCCCCCTCACCTTCTCCTCTCACCCACCTTCCCAAATCCGTAGCTCCTCCTCCCACCACCTGTTAGACCCCCTTCCAGACCCCATTCTTCCCTTCCCCCACCTTAGAACACCCCCTCCTAGACCCCCTCACAGCCCGGGCTTTCACCACACTCATCCACCCCCATTTCCCCTCCCATATACCCCATTCCCCCCATCATCATCAACCTATAGCTCTCAACTGAAGATCTACAGCAGACCAGCAACTTGCAGCGGCCACCACGACCTCCTCCGGACGAGTTTGAAGACCCAAGAGCCATCGTCGGAAGCGTCTGCCAGTCGCCTTCGCAATCGAAGTGGTTTCGTCTTCTTCCGATCCCCGAGTCGTCCAGGAGGTCCATTCTCCCACAGCTGCGCGGTTCTGCCTCGGCTGAGGACCTGAGCCGGCTTAGAAGCTCTGCCACGACCAGCCCCGAAGGAATCAGTCCTCAAGTCCTTCTTCAAAGTTCTTCATCGGCCTGTCTACTTTCAGAATTAATAAGCGGAAGCCCATTCAGCATCCGGGAACAGAAGTTACCAATTTTCTTCCACGGTTGTGCGGCTCTGCCTTCCCCAGTCTGCATCGACACCTCCTCACTCTTCTGGCTCCACAGATCCTCTCCGTTCTCTTCTGGTGTCCCCGTTTCTTTTTCTGCAAAGAGGACTCACCCACGGTTCTAACGGCGCTGACAGTATCAAATTTGGAGTTCGGGAGCTGCCAGGACAGCCTCTACATCCTACTGTTGGTGACCTGCCCCTGCTAGTCCTAGAAACAGAGGCCCTGTTCAAGCTTCTGCCCTGACCTGCAGCGACTCCATAAGAAATTACAAAAATTCTGAGACATTCTCCTTCCTGTTACGAAGATTTTTCCGCCGGTGTCGCCATCAACAAAATTCCTGAGCAAGATCTACAACAGCAACACCGACCCTCTGTCCTGGTTCACAGATAGCAGGCAGATTCGGCGTCCACCCTTGTTCCTCGTTCTTTGCTTTGGTTTCCCCACCCCGCTTGGCCGGCTGAAGGCCCCTCCCTGCGTGGAGATAGTATTGATGTAATATCATTAACCCCCACCCCAAGTTCCCCCTCCTGCGAGAGGTGTAGTGGTGTACTTTGTTTGGGCAGGTCAAGCGACACCGCCGCGGCGTGTGGGGATCCACTCGCCTCCCCGCTCTCCCTCGTCTCCGACCGGGACTGGTTTCTTCAAACCGATCGAGTAAGTGCTCAAACCTTCACTCCACTTAGTGCTTGTCTTTCAATATTAGTTCTTAATTCCGCTGGTTATGCGAGTGAGAGCCTGATCCTCAAGCCCTGTTGTCTTGAGTGATCACCGTGGGAAGAGTGCAACCGGTGCCTTCGGCACTTCGTCGGCCCCGTTGAATTGGGCATCCTCACCCATTGGGAATCAAACCATGGCCTTGCTATCCCTCTACCAGCAAGGGCCCAACCCCTCAACCTCACCTTGGCATTGCCAAGTTACCCCGGGCTTGGGTGAGCGATGATAGAGCGGTGGCCCAATTCGGCCCATTTGAATGCGATTGTGCTTGCTTGCATTAAGTCCGAGGTCGTTTCACATCAAGTGGTATCAGAGCAAGTTCACAACTTGTCTCTCTACAAGTTGGTCCTAGGGCATGTTTATGTATTTAGAATCCTCGGTTGCATCTCCCATGTCCACTAGAATGGCCACTTCATGCCCGTCATATCCATCCCCATCAACTTTCCCAATAAGCCCAAATCCTAATGGAAGCTCCATTGCCAACAAAGTGGGTAGCAACACCTCTATCATAGAAGCCCTACCTAATGTCCTTATTCGGCTTGAAGATATCATGTCTCAACTCGACCGACTTGAAGGAAATAGCCGTGTACTAAGAGTGAATGAGAGTGACCTTTGGGGAAATCTAGAAACCATATTTTTAGAACACTTGAAAATCAAAACCCCCGCCTTTGATGGATCCAACAGCCTAAGCCTTTACCTAGATTGGGAGATTTCCCTAGACCAATTCTTTAAAGGTTGCCCCTTGAACGAAGGAAGGAGAATGAGGCTAGCCAAGGCACACCTCTCCAAACAAGCTAAAACTCATTGGTTAGTTGTGGAAGGTTTGAGAAAGATCCGTAGGGAGGCTCCAATTAGCACTTGGGATGAGATGAAGACCGAGCTTAGAAAAACCTACACTCTCCAACCCTCTCCCTCCTACTCAAATCACCAAAGTCCAAGGAGCACTTCAACTCCATCATCCCCACCGAGTCAATCCAAGACCCCAATCACCCATTCCCCACCACTTCCCATCTCTCCTACCCCAACCACTACATTTACACCCCACCTCCAAGTCCACACCACAACCATAGGTCCCCATACCCAATTGGGCCCCATGACCAACTCTCCACCTAGGCCCATGGTAACCCTCACCACTACCTCTCTATCACCCCCAAAAGGGGACACTCCTCCCAAAACCAATCAACCCAAACCCCTTCAACCCACCCATCTTCCTCTCCCTACCCCAATCCAACTCCCACCAAAGCCTCCACTACTACCCTTACCTATCCTAACCCAAGTTTCCCACTACCTACCACCCCGGATACACCATGTCCCAATCATCACCACACCCTCAAAAGCCCCTCTCACCTCCTTGGAAGAAGAACCCATACTCGATCTAATAGTGGTGAACACCCCAAACCCACTCCCTATCTTGGAGGAAAGCCAAGTCCAAGTTGAGAAAGAAACATCACACGATGGTCCTCACCTTACATCACCCTCTCTAGTTGGGACCAAGCTCATCTTAGGAGAACCCATTGTTAGTTGGCTAAAGGAGAGCCCAATTAGAGAGATCCGGGCCCATGTTTTCCCTCCCATAGAACAAGACCTTCCCTTAGTGCCCTTATTCTCCTATCACACCACGATCCAAGCATCCTATCAAGTGGAGACCTTAGAGGACCTTCTCAAGGGCATAGCATGGCAATTAGAGATGACTAGCATGTTGACCCCTATGGTAGAACAACCTAGGAGCCTTAGCCTCCTACACCTATGCATAGGGTCTATCACCTCAGTTTGCACCATTGGTTGCTACACTAACGACCTCCTTCTATTCCTCCCTACACCCGATGAGCCCAACCTTCTCCTCGATTTAGAGCTTGTTATCTCGGGTAGAAAGTCAAGCCCTCCACTCTTGGCTGACCCACTTGCCAAGAACATTGGCCCAACTATCATGGAGAAGGATGACTTAGCACCTTTTAAGGATCTTGAGGACATGGAGTTCCTCCCCCTAGGTGACCCATTTTATGATCCATATGATCCATTCCAATGGGAGTCAAGGGACTCATATGACCCAACCATCTTACCAACCACCCACCCTTTCCTACCCTCACCCACCATATTGGGCCAAACCCACCTCATCCATGACTCGGGTTACACCTTGGGAGCCATGACCTTGGGCCACATATCCCTAGGTAATAAGGTTGTGCCCCACCCCATGATGACCACCTTCTTAGATCCATTCGATCCTTTCCAATGGGAGTTCAAGGGTTGTCCCACACCTATACACATGGAAGTCACATTTGGGAAAAGCATGCATGTGTCTAGGTTTACTACACCAATTGGCATGAACATTATGTTGGGTCCATTCATTCACAACACCCACATGTCAAGTAGAAAGCATGAGTGGTCCAAATTCGGATGTAGTGGTCCACCTTCACTCATCATGAGTTGTAGGCATGATAGGAGTATTCATGGATGTCCGGGTCCCCCAGCATTTGCCACCCCCATGCATGATCGGATCACCTGTGGATGTCCCGGTCCTCCCCATTCCATCAAAGTCTTCTTAGCGTCAAAGCATGATTGGTCTACTTTTGGTTGCCCAGGTCCACCCATCACCTCTAGAATGTCAACATTCACGAAATTGCATGAAAGCCTTTGCAAGCACATAAGCAAAAAGAATGAGGCTTATAAGAGGCGGGCCGACTCTCATCGGCGTCACTGAGACTTCCATGAGGGTGACTTTGTGATGGTAAGGACGGAGAGGCTCTCCCCGGGAGCCAACTCTAAACTGAGGCCACGTGGGGCTGGTCCCTTCCAGGTCTTGAGGCGCATTGGTGCAAATGCCTACGAGTTAGATCTCCCTGAGGAGTATGCAATAAGTCCCACATTCAATGTTGCCGACCTAGTGTCATATAAGGGACCCACGGTGGTACCTAGTGAGGAGATTGAGCCTACTTCTTCCCTTGAGAGAGCACCCACCCGTGAGGAGAGATCACCAGCCAAGAGAGCCCAGCGTGAACAAATTGAACAAATATTGGATGAACAAGTCACTACCACTCGGAGCAAGGTATACGAGCGCTATCTCGGCAGGTGGATGGATCGGTCTCGTTCGGAAGGCTTGAGGGCAGTACCACTTCTACACCCTCCAAGGAGGGAAGGACACTTACTCGACGGAGTCGAGTTCTCCGCACCCCGGGAGTATGATGGGGACATCACCTCCCATGTCCACGTTCACAGCTCGTCTCCTCGCCCCGGTTGCATCCGGCATGGTTTAGTCATTTAATTTTGAGTCCTATGTAATTTTATTTGAGTCATTTGATGTATTTTCCCTTTTATTTGAGTCATGTTCATAGGTCTTGCATTTATTTTCCTAAGTTTGAGTGTCATTAGATTGTGTAATGTGCTATTGGGCCCAATTCTTCAGGCTTGGCCCATGAGCCCCCCTACCCCTTCGGTTATTTGTTATTGAGTCTTTTGTAAGGGACTTATTGTAAAATGTGGGTTTCCTATATATAGGGCCCCATTTCCTTCATTTGGAGGTAATGAATCAATCAATGAAAAAAAATGCCATTTGAGAGTCCAAAGCTTAATTTAGTGGAGTGATTCCAACATTTTTTGGGTGAGAAACCCTAGGGGAGAGATTCCCCACCCTTCCCTCTCTTAATCTCTCTTTTCACTCCATTTTCTCTCTCCTCAACACCCAATTTCGAATTTTCTTCTCTCTCCTCCCTTCCCAACCACCTCAACCCCCACCTACCATCATTAAAGCCCTCCACTTCCCCATGGCCTCCATTACTCCACCCCCCTAGTCCCAAGGAGATCCCTCACCATTCCAACACCGCTTTCCCCATTCCAACACAATCAACCCCTTCCCCACACAACCCCACAACTTCCAATGCCATTTCAAATTTGAAATCCACCCTTCCCTCCACTCACTTGTGCCCCCCCTCACCTTCTCCTCTCACCCACCTTCCCAAATTCGTAGCTCCTCCTCCCACCACCTGTTAGACCCCCTTCCAGACCCCATTCTTCCCTTCCCCCACCTTAGAACACCCCCTCCTAGACCTCCTCACAGCCCGGGCTTTCACCACACTCATCCACCCCCATTTCCCCTCCCATATACCCCATTCCCCCCATCATCATCAACCTACAGCTCTCAACTGAAGATCTACAGCAGACCAGCAACTTGCAGCGGCCACCACGACCTCCTCCGGACGAGTTTGAAGACCCAAGAGCCATCGTCGGAAGCGTCTGCCAGTCGCCTTCGCAATCGAAGTGGTTTCGTCTTCTTCCGATCCCCGAGTCGTCCAGGATGTGCATTCTCCCACAGCTGCGCGGTTCTGCCTCAGCTGAGGACCTGAGCCGGCTTAGAAGCTCTGCCACGACCAGCCCCGAAGGAATCAGTCCTCAAGTCCTTCTTCAAAGTTCTTCATTGGCCTGTCTACTTTCAGAATCAAGAAGCGGAAGCCCATTCAGCATCCGGGAACAGAAGTTACCAATTTTCTTCCAAGGTTGTGCGGCTCTGCCTTCCCCAGTCTGCATCGACACCTCCTCACTCTTCTGGCTCCACAGATCCTCTCCGTTCTCTTCTGGTGTCCCCGTTTCTTTTTCTGCAAAGAGGACTCACCCACGGTTCTAACGGCGCTGACAGCATCAAATTTGGAGTTCGGGAGCTGCCAGGACAGCCTCTACATCCTACTGTTGGTGACCTGCCCCTGCTAGTCCTAGAAACAGAGGCCCTGTTCAAGCTTCTGCCCTGACCTGCAGCGACTCCATAAGAAATTACAAAAATTCTGAGGCATTCTCCTTCCTGTTACGAAGATTTTGCCGCCGGTGTCACCATCAGCAAAATTCCTGAGCAAGATCTACAACAGCAACACCGACCCTCTGTCCTGGTTCGAAGACAGCAGGCAAATTCGGCGTCCACCCTTGTTCCTCGTTCTTTGCTTTGGTTTCCCCACCCCGCTTGGCCGGCTGAAGGCCCCTCCCTGCGTGGAGGTAGTATTGATGTAATATCATTAACCCCCACCCCAAGTTCCCCCTCCTGCGAGAGGTGTAGTGGTGTACTTTATTTGGGCAGGTCAAGCGATACCGCCGCGGCGTGTGGGGATCCACTCGCCTCCCCACTCACCCTCGTCTCCGACCGGGACCGGTTTCTTCAAACCGGTCGAGTAAGTGCTCAAACCTTCACTCCACTTAGTGCTTGTCTTTCAATATTAGTTCTTAATTCCGCTGGTTATGCGAGTGAGAGCCTGATCCTCAAGCCCTGTTGTCTTGAGTGATCACCGTGGGAAGAGTGCAACCGGTGCCTTCGGCACTTCGTCGGCCCCGTTGAATTGGGCATCCTCACCCATTGGGAATCAAACCTTGGCCTTGCTGGCCCTCTACCAGCAAGGGCCCAACCCCTCAACCTCACCTTGGCATTGCCAAGTTACCCCGGGCTTGGGTGAGCGACGATAGAGCGGTGGCCCAATTCGGCCCATTTGAATGCGATTGTGCTTGCTTGCATTAAGTCCGAGGTCGTTTCACATCACCCGGCGTGCAAACAGCCGCATCGGGAAGGTTTCTTCGTGGGCACTATTTTGGGCGCCGGGAAGCTGGCAAGGGAGGTTCCCGGCGCGTCCATCCTCGCGCCGGGAAGGTCTCTTCAGGGACAACTGTTCTTGGCGCCGGGAAGGTTCCGGGTCTCTATTCTTGGTTCTTTTGGTTTCAAACAGGGATTCAGGTTGGATTTTCTAACACATGTAGAGCAGGACCAAAAGGGTTTTATAGGCATGAAGGCCAGGGGTTTAAGGGAGGGTAGCATCAGTCGAAGGACAGGATCATCCATCATTAAAACCTCGGGAGATATATGGGGTTTTTGTCACCTACTGTTCAGACGATCAAGAGATTGATGTCTCTGACGCTGAACAAGCTGGGAGCCCGGCAGAAATCCATGTCATGCGAGAAAACCCATCATCAAAGGGAGGGAAGGAGGGGACAGAGTCTAATGACTCATTGAACGAGGGTTGGGACTCCGTCTTCATCTTTCATGAGAGAACGGACCCGGAGGTGTGAAGCATAAACCGGCAATCCGGAGCATCTAAGTAGATAAATGTTTTGAAGAACAGCAGATACAGAGGGGGAGACAGATAGTAGATATTTCAATCACCCAGCACCCAGATGGGCCATCGTAGCATTTCGTTTCATTACATCATTCCAAGACTCACACCAATCACAAGAAGGGAGTGAGGGAAAGGGAGATAAAACAGAGGCCGGGACATCCCGGTTACATCCGGTGAATCAAGATGAAACTCATAGGAATACATAAAGAGAAAAGAAAAGAAACATGGGGGAGGGCGGAGCATTGACTCCTCTCCCTCCCCAGCTGCCTGCCCACCTGGAACTTCCTCTTCTTCTCTTTATCTTCGGATTGATCTCTTCCCTCTTTTCACAGCGGATGAGGCTCTCTCTCTCTGTTGGTCTCTTCTGGTCTGGTGGTCTCTTCTCTTTTTTTTCTTTTCTCTTCGAAGCCCTTCCTCTTCTCGAGCCCCCTCTTTTTCTTTTCTCTCGTTCTATCCTCTCTCTTCTTGTGGGCGAAGAAAGGGTTTATATAAGCCCTTCCTTTTGCAGATGGCACTCGGCGCACTTGCTTTGGTGGAAGAGGTTCCCGGCGCGCCTGCAGCCGTGGGCAAGTTCCCGACGCGCTTGCTCTCTCCCAAGCTCTCGGCGCAAAGGAGTTTCATTGAAGCCCATTCAATAGGCCCATTTAAGGCTTTTCCCCCTTTAAAGCTCCTATTGTCCTTAGCTTTGTTGGATTCCTTTGATCATATTGGAACTAACGAAGGCCCCTTGTGTGCATCATCATCTGAATAATCCAAAGGTTTCTCATCAGTCAACAGACCGGAGTTTCATTAGTATTACCGTTTAGAAGACGACGACACTGGACATCAGCCAGGCCTGAGAAGGTCCTGGCCGGTTTAGTAGTTGGTGGTGAGGGCTCTCCCTCAATCCTGACTTTGCAGAAATCTTCCAGTCTTCGTTACTGGTCTGGTCTCATCTTTTATATTTATTCATATTTTATCTGTCAACAAATGCCCCCCACCTGCAGACGGCGTAAGTGCAGAATAAGCGGCACGGTGTCCGCAGGTGCATCTTTAGCTCAATGCTATTGACTCATTCTTTCAGTTATAGCTTGGCAGTATCCCCATACTGGGATTTCATCCTGGCACGATCTTCTTGGCTTGAGCCTCAGTTAGCGGAACATCTGTCGGCTTGAGCTCCGATCAACTGGCACATATGTCATCTGTCAGTTTTAGGCCCCGATCAACAGCATATTTGGCATATGTCGGTTTTAAGCCCCGATTAGCTGAACATCTGGCATCTGTCGGCTTGAAGCCCCGATTGGCTGAACATCTTGTATCTGTCGGTTTTAAGCCCCGATTGGCTGAACATCTGCATCTATCGGTTTTAAGCCCCGATTGGCTGAACATCTGACTTCATATGCTGTTATTTCCTTCATGTGGAAGAGTGGCAGTCTCAGCAGTCTTTACGCGGATGACCCGTGTTTAGCAGGAGAGCGTCCATCCTCTCAGGGAGAGGATGGGGGACTCGCTCCACCGCGTGTCGGTATCCAGTGGGACTGCCTTTGCTGGACTTGTTGGTTAACGGAAGACATGTTTTTAGGCCATAGCATCATGCGGGAGTGTAGGCGAGAGGGGTTCTAGAGGAGCATCTGGAACAGATGAGAGGTCCGTTCCTTAAAGCCGGCCGTGGCGTTGTGCCGACCGACCAGTGCATGGTTTCATCGTCGACATTGGGTTTATGTCGATGCAAAGGAGTTTAAGCTTCATCAGAATAGACGTAAGGTCTAAACCGGGTAAGTTCATCGCGGGTGGGACATAGAATGGCGTGCAGTTTCATCAGAATAGACGTAAGGTCCAAACTGTGTAGGTTCATCGCAGGTGGGACATGAAAGGTGTGCAGTTTCATCAGAATAGACGTAAGGTCTATCCCGGCAGGGTTTCATCATTGATCGGGCAAAGTGCCGGTCGATCAACAACTGGTTTTATCATCGATATTGGGTTTATATCGATGTAAAGAGAGTGTTATAAGTTTCATCAAAATAGACGAAAGGTCTAAACTGGCAGGGTTTCATCATTGATCGGGCGAGGTGCCGGTCGATCAACAGCTGGTTTCATCATCGATATTGGGTTTATATCGATGCAAAGAAAGTGTTATAAGTTTCATCAGAATAGACGAAAGGTCTAAACTGGCAGGGTTTCATCATTGATCGGGCGAGGTGCCGGTCGATCAACAGCTGGTTTCATCATCGATATTGGGTTTATATCGACGCAAAGTGAGTTCTATGAGTTTCATCAAAATAGATGTAAGGTCTAAACTGCGTAGGGTTTCATCATTGATCGGGCAAGGTGCCGGTCGATCAACATCTGGTTTCATCATCGATATTGGGTTTATATCGATGCAAAGAGAGTTTTATAAGTTTCATCAGAATAGACGTAAGGTCTAAACTGGGTGGGGTTTCATCATTGATCGGGTAGGGTGCCGGTCGATCAACAGCTGGTTTCATCATCGATATTAGGTTTATATCGATGCAAAGAGAGTTTTATAAGTTTCATCAGAATAGACGTAAGGTCTAAACTGGGTGGGGTTTCATCATTGATGTGGCAGTGTGCCAATCGATCAACAGTTGGTTTCATCATCGATATTGGGTTTATATCGATGCAAAGAAGAGTTTCATAAGTTTCATCAGGATAGACGAAAGGTCTAAACTGGCAGGGTTTCATCATTGGTCGGGCGAGGTGCCGGTCAATCAACAGCTAGTTTCATCATCGATATTGGGTTTATGTCGATGCAAAGAAGAGTTTCATAAGTTTCATCAGAATAGACGAAAGGTCTAAACTGGCAGGGTTTCATCATTGGTCGGGCGAGGTGCCGATCAACCAACAGCTGGTTTCATCATCGTTATTGGGTTTATATCGATGCAAGGAGAGTTTGTGTTTTCATCAGAATGGACGTAAGGTCCAGACTGGGTAGGGTTTAAGCTGGACATGGTTTCATCACTGATCGGGCGAGGTGCCAGTCGATCAGTGGTTGATTTCATCGTCGATATTGGGCTCATATCGACGTAAGGAGTTTCATAGGTTTCATCAGTATAGACGTAAGGTTTAAACCGGACAGAGGATTTCATCATTGATCGGGCGAGGTGCCGGTCGATCAACGGTGGGACGTAGGTAGAGGTGTAGGTAGATTTCATCAGGATAAACGTAAGGTCTATCCCGGAGAGGTCTTATCATCGGCGGGGCGTGGAGCCAGTTGACCGATGAAAGGCTTCATCAGTGAAGGGGAGGTAAGGGCAGCGTGTCGGTTGGCATGGAACTTTTGAATTACCACATTACTGACCCAAGTGCCCTTTCGGGTTTTCACCGGAGCCAGCCCCCTCTTGCTTTTGCCCACGCGCCCTTTCAGGTTTTCACGTGGCGGGGTATCCGATTTTCCCTGCAGTGCCCTTTCGGGTTTTCACCACAGCTGGGTTTTGGCCATTTTTTGCCCTTGCTCAGAATGCCTGAACAAGTCTGGCGGGGCATCTCTATTTTTTTAGCCCCCATTTGTCTCTTTTCTCTTTTTCCTCTTTTTTTTATTTTTTTATTGGGACTTTCGCTTTGTAATCCATGTGCTCAGCTTGTGTATGTATCATCATTGATGTGGGTGCTAACACCAATGCAAGGGGCATATGGTTTCATCGTCTACCTAGGCGGAAGGCCTGGGTCGACTTGAGTGTGTTTTGCGGCTTAGGTGCGAAGCCGTTCGCCGGGAGCATGGCTGTATCGTTGATGTGGGGATTGCTATCAACGCAAGGGAATAGGATTTCATCATCCATCCAGACGGAAGGTCCAGATTGACTCGAGAATGTGTGTAGTAGCTTAAGCACGAAGCCATTCGCTGGAAATGTAAGTTTCATCGTTAATGTGGGGTTTAACATTAACGCAAAGGGATGAGGTTTTATCATCTATCCGGGCGGAAGGTCCGGGTTGATTTGAGGATGGGTGTAGCATTTTCATCAGAGCAGACAGAAAGTCTACCCCGGACGGGTTTCAGCATTAAACAGGCGGTGTGTCGTTCCATTAGTAGCTGCTCTTATCATCGATATTGGGTCTATATCGATGCAAGGACTTCATAGACTTCATCAGGATAGACGTAGGGTCTAAACTGGACAGGTCTCATCATTGATTGGGCAGTGTGCCAATCGATCAATAGCAGGTTTCATCATCGGTATTGAGTTTATACCAATGCAAGGATTTCATAGATTTTATCAGGATAGACGTAGGGTCTAAACTGGATAAGTCTCATCATTGATCGGGCAATGTACCAATCGATCAATAGCAGGCTTCATCATTGGTATTGGGTTTATACCAATGCAAGGATTTCATAGATTTTATCAGGATAGACGTAGGGTCTAAACTGGATAGGTTTTATCATCGATCGGGCAGTGTGCCAATCGATCAATAGCGGGTTTTATCACGGTGGGACATATGATAGGCTTCGTCCGAATAGATGTAAGATCTAAACTGGATAGGTTTCACCATTGTGGGTCTCAGGCAGAAAGTGGAAGGGTTTTATCAGAACAGACAGGAGGTCTATTCCGAGATGGGCTTAATCGTCGATCGGGCGATGTGCCGGACGACCAACGGTTGGCTTCATCATCGATATTGGGTTTATACCGATGCAAAGAGAGTTTTAAGGTTTCATCAGAATAGACGTAAGGTCAAAACTGGGCAGGTTTCATCATTGATCGGGTGGTGCGCCGACCGATCACTGGTTGGTTTCATGGCTTCATCACGGGTGGGACGTAAAGAAACATGCAAGTCTAGTCGGAATAGACGTAAGGTCTAGACCGGATAAGGCTTCATCGCTGATCGGGCAGTGTGCCGGTCGATCAGTAGCTGATCTTATGGTGGTAGGCTCCATCATCAGTGGGACTCTCTGAACAATGTATGAAGGTTTTACCAAAATAGACGTAAGGTCTATTCCGGATGGGTTTAATCGTCGATCGGGCAGGGCGCCGGTCGGTCGACGGAAAGCTTTATGGCGAGAGATGAGGCTTCTTTTTTTTTTTTTTGGAATAACCACTTTATTGATCCAAGCGCCCTTTCGGGTTTTCGCCAGAGCTAGCCCCCTCTTGCTTTTGCCCACGCGCCCTTTCGGATTTTCACGTGGCGGGGTACCCGATTATGCCTGCAGTGCCCTTTTCGGGTTTTCATCACAGTTGGGTTTCGGCCATTTTTGCCCTTGTTCAGAATGCCTGAACAAGACTGGCGGGGTATCTCTAGTTTTAACCCCATTTTCATATTTCTTTTTGTCGTTTTCCTCTTTTTTTTTCTTTTCCTTTGTCATCATCTTCTCTGGACCTAGAATTTTCATTCTATGGACCATGGTGCCATATGTTCATTGTGGATACATGATCATTGATGTGGGTATCAACATCAATGCAAAAGGGAATAGGGTTTCATCATCTATCCAGACAGAAGGTCCGGATTCATTCCGAGGGTAGGGATAGCAGCTCAAGCACGGAGCCGTTCGCTGAAAGTGTAGGTCTTATCGTTAATGTTGGGGTTTTAACACTAACGCAAAGGAATAGGGTTTTCATCATCTATCCAGACAGAAGGTCTGAATTGATCCAAAGATGTGTATGGTAGCTTGGGCACGAAGCCGTTCGCTGGAAATGTATGTTTCATCGTCAATGTTGGGGTTTAACATTAACGCAAAGGAATAGGGTTTCATAATCTATCCAGACGAAATGTCTGAATTGATTCAAAGATGTGTATGGTAGCTCGGGCACGAAGCCGTTCGCTGGAAATGTATGTTTCATCGTCAATGTTGGGGTTTAACATTAACGCGAAGGAATATGGTTTCTTAATGTCACGCCCCGATGCGGAATCTCGGGACGTACGGTTAGGGGCAAGTGAGCAATAATTCCGAACCATTGCAAACCATTGCACAAAAGGTTGGAAAAGATAATAATCAGAGTTTTATTGATAATAAAGTTGAGTATACTGGGTAGAACAACTACATCCAAATAATAAGCAAAATACTAGAACAATCTCTCAATAATACTAAGGGTACAAACTGACTCAATAAACTAAAACTATCTCTCGATATCACTCCAGTCCATTCCCGACAAGTTCATCACCTGGAAAGAGGGGAAAAGTAGGAGTGAGCTAAACGCGCTCAGTAGATAACCACAAACAGGTTTACGTAATTAACCATTAATTTCTAATTTATATGAAATGCAGTAAATAAAGAATGACTATACGATAAAAGAAACAATGTAAAAGATATCTTGCAAAGTCAAGAAATATAACAATTTACCAAGTAATGAACAAGTAAAGTAACAGTAGAGAATTTGGCCAGCAAGTATGTTACACATGTAACCAAGTAAATACGCACGAGTCAAGTAACAAGAGTTTGTCATAGACGTAACATGTCAAGTCAAGTATTCGGGTGCAATGCCTCACCCTGTCATAAACATCCCAATGGGCTCAATATCTTTTCGGGCGCTCTCCCCAGGACTAGACCGGGCCCTTATGATGCGTTGGCATTTCATTTCAATTGGATCACCGATCCCCCGTCTAGACATAGTTAATTATGGCCAATATAATCAGATGAATTTCTATCGGGTACAAGATGTAAAGGACGACACTTGCCTCCTTTGATTCAAGAGTATAACCACGATGAAAAACTCAAAACAAGGTAGTCGTACGGCAAACACCGGGCCGTACTCACATGAGTAACGAGTCACGGGGCCAAGAATGAACGGTTGACAGTAAGCCGTTCGAGAGAGAGAAGTAAGTTCCGAAGAACGATTATACGAACCATTCGGGTCGTATTTTAAGAAATACGGTTCAAGAGAATCCGTATTAAGCATAACCACAATATCTAATTATAAGATAATTTATGCAAAATAGTTACCGGGTTGCCAATAACAATTAAACCAACCAATTTCAGTTTAATGTCCATTGATCAATTCCGGGCTCAAATATGACCGAAGATTATCCAAGGGTAATCGATCAATTAATCAAGTTAAAATAATAGTCATGATGTAACCGTAATTTACCACGGTAAAAATGTTCTACGGTAAAAAAAATGTAAAGTTTGCCGGATGGAGTGTCCGACTAATTGGTCAAAGACTTGCCATAAGTCGGCCAGTAATTTTCTGGTTTACAGTAATTTATAGAAATTACCTATGGTAAAGTTTAGCTATTTACCATACTTATTCAATTTATCCAAAGTTACAAGTGAATTTCAATGATTTTCACTTTAAACAATTTATCAAAATAGATATTGCAAATAACAGAAATTTACTCATGTCATTATCTGTTATTTATGTGGATTGTCGATTTTTACTAATTAACATTGTTAAATGGGTCAAAATAGCAAAAAAAAAAATCAGTTTTCTGGAAGTTAAACGGATGACAGTTGGCCGTTAAACCTACTGGCTGTAAAACGGTTATCATTGGGCCGTTTTATACAAGGCGGCAGTTCTGAACCGTCTAAGAGATAAAACGGTCCGGTTGGAACCGTTAATCCCTGTAACACGGGAATAGCGAAACAGAAGCATAAATCCGGCGTTTTATGCATTTGAGTACGTAAATAAATGGAAAAGCATGGTTTCTACAAGCTAACATGATGCCCTTTCATTCCATTTATCAAATTCAAGGTTTGTGCCATGGTTACCTACCTTAACCGATGAAATAAGGAAAGATAAATGGGGAAGAAGATGAACAGTAGACTTGCAGAGCTTTTTCACAGCAGCAAGAACCCTTTTATGTTTAAGAGATGTTTAAGGGGGCTTCCTCTACTTATAGGTTTGGAAGAGGAGTGTTTAATCTTCACACACGGTTTGGTCAGAGCCGCAAAATCCTTTGCATTGTTGACAACGTGTTTCTGCCAACCAAAACACGGTTTCACGTGTTTCTCAAGGTAAGATTAGCCTAATCTAAGCCTAATCCAAAAGATTAAGGAGTGGTTAACTAAGACCTCAATTTAATGTTACTAAATGATTTTTAATGAATTGGACCCAGAAGACAAAATTACTAATCAAGACATGCTCTTTCGTAATATGATTTTTATGGAATTTTATCACGAGGTTTATTGTTAATCTCCCAATCTTAAGATTAAAATAATAATTTAACCCAATGTTCAACGGTTTAGTCGATAGAGAGAGTTTCTGATTTTTACCGATGAAACTTCAGAAGACAAAGTTGCTAAGAAAATACCCTCTATCAGATGTGATTTTTACAGATTTTTCTAAGGTAGTTGTATTTTCTTATGAATAGTATTTTCCGTATTTTTAAGTCAGGCTTAAATCACTGATTAAGCCATGTAAATGATTTTATTAGGGTCAAGTACAGAAGACCAAAGTGTTTACCATGGTCTTTACTAATTGATTACCATTTTTTCGAATTTTTTTTATATGATAGTCAAAATTTTTACTATTTACTATTTACCACAGTCACTATTCAACATTTAATATTTGTACAGAAACTCGGGGTCTTACACCCTCCCCCACTTAAAGAATTTGGTCCTCCAAATTCTCTGGACCAAAATATAGTAAGGAAAAAAATAGCTTACCTAGAATAGATCGGGATAACGCTTCCGTATGGCGTCCTCGGATTCCCATGTAGCTTCCTCTATTCCACGCCGACTCCATTGGATTTTAACCATCGGTATGGAACGATTTCGAAGTTGTTGCTCTTTCCGATCTAGAACCTTCACTGGTCTTTCTTCATAAGATAGATCCTTCTTAAATTTAAAGTCCACATGTTGAATGATGTGACTAGGGTCGTACACGTATTTTCGAAGCATAGATACATGGAATACGTTATGTACACCAGATAATTGAGGAGGTAAGGCCAATCTATAGGCGACTTCACCCACTCGATCAAGGATCTCAAATGGACCAATATACCTTGGGCTTAACTTGCCATGAATACCGAATCGACGAATACCTCTTGAAGGAGAGACTTTTAAGAACACATGCTCGCCAATTTGAAATTCCAAATCTCTTCTTCTATGATCAGCATAGCTCTTTTGCCTCGATTGAGCCACAAGTAACCGCTCTCGGATAATACGAATATTTTGTGATGACTCCGAGATAAGATCCGGTCCAAGCCATTGCTTCTCGCCAACCTCATCCCAACATAATGGAGAACGACAGCTCCTTCCATACAAAGCCTCGAAAGGTGTCATCTGTATGCTGGATTGATAACTATTATTGTAGGCGAATTCTATCAATGCTAAATGATCGCTCCAACTTCTACCGAAGTCGATCATACAAGCTCTCAACATATCTTCCACTATTTGATTAGTTCTCTCGGTCTGTCCATCTGTTTGCGGATGAAATGCAGTGCTAAAATTCAGACGGGTACCAAGAGATTCTTGCAATCCTTTCCAAAAATGAGAAGTAAATCTCGGATCTCTATCGGATATAATGTTGACTGGGATACCATGAAGCCTAACCACTTCCTTTAAATATAATGCTGCCAGCACATCGACTGTCCACTTGGACTTAATAGATAAGAAATGTGCGGATTTAGTCAGTCGATCCACAATTACCCATATAGCATCATAACCACCTCGAGTCTTAGGAAGACCCAGAATGAAATCCATACCAATACTCTCCCACTTCCATTGGGGTATATCAAGTGGTTTCAATTTACCTGCCGGTCTGAAATGCTCGGCCTTTACTTGTTGACAAACAAGACATGTACTCACGAAATTTACAATTTCCCTTTTCATGTTCGGCCACCAAAATGACCTTTTCAAATCCTTGAACATCTTAGTGCCTCCCGGATGGATAGTATATTTGGATCTATGGGCTTCTTCAAGAATCCGATTCTTTATATTAGCCTCATTCGGTACACAAGTTCTACCTTGAAATAATAATCTTCCATCATCGGCTATCGAGAAATCAGGTCTGCTACTCAAGCTTTCCTTAATCTCGACTAGCTCGGGATCAATATCTTGCAATAACTTGATTTCTACCAACAATTCGGGCTTCAGTTGCAACTGGGAAATCAATATCCGGTCATTATCAATATTGATATCCAGACTAGCCATTTGCTCCAGTAATTTCCATTCTTGTAACATAAGACTAGATATCTTAGCCACAGGCTTCCGACTTAAAGCATCAGCCACCACATTGCCTTTGCCCGGGTGATACTCAATAGAAAAGTCGAAATCCTTTATATACTCCAACCATCTTCTTTGTCTCATGTTCAATTCCTTTTGAGAAAATAAGTATTTCAGACTTTTGTGATCCAAAAATACCGTAAATGATTCACCACATAAGTAGTGCCTCCAAATCTTCAAAGCAAATACCACGGCTGCCAATTCCAAATCATGAACTGGATAATTAACTTCATGCTTTCTTAACTGCCTAGAAGAATAGGCAATCACCTTGCCGTGCTGCATAAGCACACAGCCTAAGCCAATACCAGAAGCATCAGTGTAAACCACGAAACCACCCTCACCAGAAGGTAAGGTTAAAATAGGGGCAGTAGTCAGACAATCCTTCAGAGTCTGAAAACTCCGTTGGCATTCAATTGACCACTCAAACTTAATCTCTTTGCGGGTTAGCTTCGTCAGAGGTACCGCAATCTTAGAGAAATCTTGAATAAACCTTCGATAGTAACCAGCCAGGCCAAGAAAACTCCTCACTTCAGTAACACTGGTAGGTTGTTCCCAATTCTTTACTGCTTCCACCTTCGATGGATCTACAGAAATACCATCCTTGGTAATAATATGTCCTAGAAAAGACACCTTTTGTAACTAGAAATCACACTTGCTCAACTTAGCATATAATTGGTGATCTCTCAATAATTGCAAAGCCATCCTCAGATGCTCGGCATGTTCTCTTTCACTCTTGGAATATATCAAAATATCATCTATGAATACCACAACCCATTGATCAAGGTAGGGTCGGAACACACTGTTCATTAACTGCATGAAAGCTGCCGGTGCATTCGTTAACCCAAAAGGCATAACGACAAACTCATAATGGCCATACCGGCTACGGAAAGCTGATTTATAAATATCCTCTTCTTTAATCCGTAACTGGTGATATCCAGATCGAAGATCGATCTTAGAAAAATAAGAAGCTCCAATAATCTGGTCAAATAACTCATCAATCCTTGGCAAAGGATACTTGTTCTTGACAGTCAACTGGTTAAGTTACCGATAATCGATGCATAATCTCATCGAACCATCTTTCTTCCGAACAAACAATACAGGAGCTCCCCAAGGGAAAACACTCGGGCGAATAAAACCCTTCTCGAGTAATTCCAACAATTGCTGCTTCAATTCCCGTAATTCCGCAGGAGACATGCGATAAGGGGCTTTAGAAACAGGAGACGATCCAGGAATAAGATCAATAGAGAATGTAACTTCACGCAGAGGCGGAAGTCCTGGTAACTCCTCTGGAAATACGTCCGGAAATTCTCGGACAATAGAAATGTCCTTAATCTCCATCTGCTGTTCAGGGGACGCAAGAACAAAAGCCAGAAAAGCTTCGCATCCACGCCTCAATAACTTATCAGCACGAAGAGTCGAGATAAGAGAGATAGGACTAGGGTGTTTCACTCCCTTGAAGGATAATCCGGGGTGTCTAGAAAAAGACACGGAACAAGAACTACAATGAACATTGGCCTCATACCGAGCCAACCAATCAGCTCCTAGGATTACATCGTAATCCTTCATGTCCATACAAATCAAATCAGCTGGAAAATTCTGATCGTTTACCATAACCTTACTAGAAGGATAGTAATGCTGAATTGCTGATTTAGAACCAATAGGGGTTGATATTTCTAACGGAGAACTCAACAAAACAGGTGCCATAGCTAAAGATTTAGCAAATCTCCGTGAAATAAAAGAATGTGTTGCACCAGTATCAATTAGAACAAAAGCTGGCAAGTCGAATATAACAAGAGTACCTTCGACGAGTCCACCCTCCTCGATGATATCTTTTTCCTTTACATGGAGAGCCTGGAGCCTGCCTTGAGGCTTCTTGAAATTCAGAGGTTTTGCCGGGATAGCTTGTTCCGATAATAAAGGACAGTTGGGTATACGGTGTTCTTTGCTTCCACACCGCAGACATGCACCTAGCTTGCGCCAACAATCTTCCATCTTGTGACCAGGACGATCACAATATCGGCATACGCCCTTGAATGGAATCATAGAATCAGGTTTCTTGACTTCTTGTCGCGGCATTTTGCCTTTCCACGAACCAGAACCAGAACTTGAACCAGAACTAGTAAAGGGTCTTTTCTTGCTCGGTTCAGTGCCAAATCCAGGTTTAACATTCTTGAGTGCCTTCGGTTGCTCTTTCTTGTTACCTTGACCACGAATCCTTTCAGTCATTTCCAAAGTATCTTCTCATATTTGTGCCTTTCTTACCATCTCAGAATATGTAGAAATTCCAGTGGTGCAAGTTGATTGATATAATGAAGTCGAAGACCATTGAGGAAACGCTTCGCCTTCATTCTCTCAGTCGAAATAAGATGTCTTGCATAACGAGAGAGTCGTGAAAACTGAGCCTCATATTCTGATACCGATAAACTTCGCTGTTTTAAAGCTGCGAATTCTGCTTCCTTCTTTTCTTGCATGCGGTCAGAAAAATATTTATCATTGAAATATTCCTCGAATTCCTCCCACGAGACTTGTTGATCTCCGAGAGTCGGCTTAACAGACTCCCACCAAGCACGTGCATCACGTTCCAGTTGGAAAACGGATAAAAGAACACGTTCTTGGTCAGTGCATTGCATGACCTCAAAAATTCTTGCCATCTCGTCGAGCCAATTCTCGGCTTCATCGGGATCAGTTGAACCAGCGAATCTAGGCGGGTTCATTCCTCGGAAATTCCGATATAAATCACCAGTGCCATGAGCTGCGTCATGAGGTGCCGCTCCAGCTCCTGCCTGAGCCAGTGCATTCAAGGCTTGCGTAAGTCCTTGAACTGTACGCTGTAAATTCCTCATCTCAGCACGATTGGCTGCCATTTCTAGTTAAGTGCCTATATAAAATAGTTACTCGGATTATTTATGAGAGAAGAACTTCTTAGATGAGAAGAGAAGAATTAGATAAGAAGAACATGATTATGGTTAAATAACTTAACCCAAATTTCTACCCAATTCTCACAAGGTTGTTTTCTTAAGCCTATAACCAATAAACCTATAACTTTAAAGTGAAATACCTAGGACAAATTGAACTTGGCTCTGATACCAACTAAACTGTCACGCCCCGATGCGGAATCTCGGGACGTACGGTTAGGGGCAAGCGAGCAATAATTCCGAACCATTGCAAACCATTGCACAAAAGGTTGGAAAAGATAATAATCAGAGTTTTATTGATAATAAAGTTGAGTATACTGGGTAGAACAACTACATCCAAATAATAAGCAAAATACTAGAACAATCTCTCACTAATACTAAGGGTACAAACTGACTCAATAAACTAAAACTATCTCTCGATATCACTCCAGTCCATTCCCGACAAGTTCATCACCTGGAAAGAGGGGAAAAGTAGGAGTGAGCTAAACGCGCTCAGTAGATAACCACAAACAGGTTTACGTAATTAACCATTAATTTCTAATTTATATGAAATGCAGTAAATAAAGAATGACTATACGATAAAAGAAACAATGTAAAAGATATCTTGCAAAGTCAAGAAATATAACAATTTACCAAGTAATGAACAAGTAAAGTAACAGTAGAGAATTTGGCCAGCAAGTATGTTACACATGTAACCAAGTAAATACGCACGAGTCAAGTAACAAGAGTTTGTCATAGACGTAACATGTCAAGTCAAGTATTCGGGTGCAATGCCTCACCCTGTCATAAACATCCCAATGGGCTCAATATCTTTTCGGGCGCTCTCCCCAGGACTAGACCGGGCCCTTATGATGCGTTGGCATTTCATTTCAATTGGATCACCGATCCCCCGTCTAGACATAGTCAATTATGGCCAATATAATCAGATGAATTTCTGTCGGGTACAAGATGTAAAGGACGACACTTGCCTCCTTTGATTCAAGAGTATAACCACGATGAAAAACTCAAAACAAGGTAGTCGTACGGCAAACACCGGGCCGTACTCACATGAGTAACGAGTCACGGGGCCAAGAATGAACGGTTGACAGTAAGCCGTTCGAGAGAGAGAAGTAAGTTCCGAAGAACGATTATACGAACCATTCGGGTCGTATTTTAAGAAATACGGTTCAAGAGAATCCGTATTAAGCATAACGACAATATCTAATTATAAGATAATTTATGCAAAATAGTTACCGGGTTGCCAATAACAATTAAACCAACCAATTTCAGTTTAATGTCCATTGATCAATTCCGGGCTCAAATATGACCGAAGATTATCCAAGGGTAATCGATCAATTAATCAAGTTAAAATAATAGTCATGATGTAACCGTAATTTACCACGGTAAAAATGTTCTACGGTAAAAGAAATGTAAAGTTTGCCGGATGGAGTGTCCGGCTAATTGGTCAAAGACTTGCCATAAGTCGGCCAGTAATTTTCTGGTTTACAGTAATTTACAGAAATTACCTACGGTAAAGTTTAGCTATTTACCATACTTATTCAATTTATCCAAAGTTACAAGTGAATTTCAATGATTTTCACTTTAAACAATTTATCAAAATAGATATTGCAAATAACAGAAATTTACTCATGTCATTATCTGTTATTTATGTGGATTGTCAATTTTTACTAATTAACATTGTTAAATGGGTCAAAATAGCAAAAAAAAAATCAGTTTTCTGGAAGTTAAACGGATGACAGTTGGCCGTTAAACCTACTGGCTGTAAAACGGTTATCATTGGGCCGTTTTATACAAGGCGGCAGTTCTGAACCGTCTAAGAGATAAAACGGTCCGGTTGGAACCGTTAATCCCTATAACACGGGAATAGCGAAACAGAAGCATAAATCCGGCGTTTTATGCATTTGAGTACGTAAATAAATGGAAAAGCATGGTTTCTACAAGCTAACATGATGCCCTTTCATTCCATTTATCAAATTCAAGGTTTGTGCCATGGTTACCTACCTTAACCGATGAAATAAGGAAAGATGAATGGGAAAAAAGATGAACAGTAGACTTGCAGAGCTTCTTCACAGCAGCAAGAACCCTTTTGTGTTTAAGAGATGTTTAAGGGGGCTTCCTCTACTTAAAGGTTTGGAAGAGGAGTGTTTAATCTTCACACACGGTTTGGTCAGAGCCGCAAAATCCTTTGCATTGTTGACAACGTGTTTCTGCCAACCAAAACACGGTTTCACGTGTTTCTCAAGGTAAGGTTAGCCTAATCTAAGCCTAATCCAAAAGATTAAGGAATGGTTAACTAAGACCTCAATTTAATGTTACTAAATGATTTTTAATGAATTGGACCCAGAAGACAAAATTACTAATCAAGGCATGCTCTTTCGTAATATGATTTTTATGGAATTTTATCACGAGGTTTATTGTTAATCTCCCAATCTTAAGATTAAAATAATAATTTAACCCAATGTTCAACGGTTTAGTCGATAGAGAGAGTTTCTGATTTTTACCGATGAAACTTCAGAAGACAAAGTTGCTAAGAAAATACCCTCTATCGGATGTGATTTTTACAGATTTTTCTAAGGTAGTTGTATTTTCGTATGAATAGTGTTTTCCGCGTTTTTAAGTCAGGCTTAAATCACTGATTAAGCCATGTAAATGATTTTTATTAGAGTCAAGTACAGAAGACCAAAGTGTTTACCATGGTCTTTACTAATTGATTACCATTTTTTTGAATTTTTTTTTATATGATAGTCAAAATTTTTACTATTTACTATTTACCACAGTCACTATTCAACATTTAATATTTGTACAGAAACTCGGGGTCTTACACATAATCTATCCAGACGAAAGGTCTGAATTGATTCAAAGATGTGTATGGTAGCTCGGGCGCGAAGCCGTGCGCTGGAAAGCTAGGCTTCATCGTTGATGTAGCTCTAATCAGCTGGATATCTACATCTTTGCATATCACTGATTCTGTTGACTTTTCTTTGGCAATCTTTGAACATTGGTCGGCTTGGGTGCCGATGGTAGAATATCTGTCGACCTGGGCGCCGATAGCTAGAATTTTGATTTCTCTTAGCTGGCCATACTGGCAATCCATATTTGTGATCATCTGTCATCTCGAATGCTGATGGTTAGACATCTCTGGCACTCTAGAGGATCATCGAGCATCTATCGGCCAGGGTGCCGATGGCTGAATGCTTGACATATGTCGGCTAAGATGCTGATGGTTGGATATTTACCCCCTTTGAATACTTGTTGAATCATTTGTCAGCACGAACATCGTTGCCTGGGTACTTGACATCTGTTGGCCTAAGCCTTGGTTAGCGGAACATCTGTCGGCTTGAGCTCCGATCAGCTGGATATCTGACGCCTGTCTGCTTGGGTGCCGACAGCTAGAGTTTTGACTTCTTTTGGTTGGCATGCTGGCGATTCACGTTTGGGAACATCTATCATCTCGAATGCCGAAGGTTAGACATCTCTGGCACTCTGGAGGCTCATCGGGCATCTATCGGCGAGGGTGCCAATGACTGAATGTTTAACATATATCGGCTACGATGCCGATGGTTGTTGGCTTGAAAGTGAATGATCGAACCTCGACATCTGTCGGCTTGGACGCCGATGGGCATACACTTGGCAACTGTGGAAAGTAGTTGAACATCGGTTGGCGCGAACGCCGATAGTTGACATCTTGGGGCATTGTTGAACTTCTTTGAACATCTTATAGGCACTGTTGATGATGGAGGCATCACCCACGATTCCCTTTGGCTCGGGTCCACTTCTTCACACTCGGGAGCTGGTTGAGTTTTGGCCTCACTCTATTAAGGCCCCTTATCCATTTTGTAGCTTTCCTTTGAGTCATTTTGATGTATTTTCATTTTATTTGAGTCATTTCCCTAGGTCTTGCATTTATTTTTCTAAGATTGTGTGTCATTAGATGATGTAATGTGCTAATTGGGCCCAATTCATTGGACTAGGCCCATGTGCACCCCTTCCACCTTCGGTTATTTGCTATTGAGTCTTTTGTCATGGACTTTTGTAGAAATGTGGGTTTCCTATATATAGGACCCCATTTCCCCCATTTGAAGTCAATGAATGAATGATTACATCCTTTTGAGTTAAACTTACCATTTGAGTTCAAATTAGAGTGATTCCTCTAGTTTTTGGGTGAGAGACCCTAGGGGAGAGATTCCCCACCCATTCCCCTCTTAATCTCCCTATTTCTCCCCTCTTTCTCTCTCCTCCAACCCCAAATCCGAATTTCCTTCTCTCTCCTCCCTCCTCCCATCCACTTCCAACCTCCAACCACCTCCTTTAATGCCCTCCACTTCCCCATGGCCTCCATTACTCCACTCCCTAGTTCCTAGGTAGAAGTCTCCCCATTCCAACACCTTCCTCCACCTTCCAACCAAATCTACCCCATTCCAATGCAAGCACTCCACTTCCCAACATAATCACCCACCTTCCAAGACCTTTTGAATTTGAAATCCACCCTTCCCTCCACTCACTTGTGCCCCCCTCACCTTCTCCTCTCACCCACCTTCCCCAAATTCGTAGCTCTTCCTCCTCCACCTGCTAGCACTTGCTTCCAGCCATTCTCCACCTCATTCCCCATCACCATTAGCTCCCTTCTCCACCCCACAAGAGCCCCCACTCTCCCTTAGGTCATTCCTACCATTTCCCTATACCAAAGAAGCCACATCTCCCTCTCATTTCTTCTAGTAGGTTGGAGCTGTGCAGATCTACAGAACAGCCCTTGTTGCAGCGTCAACCACGGATTCATCCTAGTTCTTCAGAAGGCGTGGCCTACCTTTCTGGAAAGGCCTTCCAGTCTACTTCGCAGGCGAGGTGGAATCAACTCGATCGGAGCTCGGAACTGCTAGATAGAGCCATTCTCCCAACAGTGCACAGAGGTCTTCATCCTGGACCAGAGCGTGGAAGATCCTTCTGCCACGACAAACCCCGGCGGATTCAGGCTGAAGCCCCTTCATCAAAGTTCTTCCTCTACCGATCATCTTTCAAGATCAAGAAACAGAACCCCGTTCGGCCACCGGAGGGAGAAGTTACGAATTTTCTCCCCCGATCTATCTAGTTCTATTTTCTGCTGTCTACTCCGACCAGTACCCACTCTTCTGGGTGCCCCGGCCATCCTTGACCTCTGAATGCATCTCCGTCACCTCCTGCTGAAAGCTACCTCGACCACGAAGATGATGCCGCTTGTTTCACGCTGATCGGAGCTCGGGAGGGCGCTCAGTCACTTCTGCAACTTGCTGTTACAGTCCAGACAGTACCTGCGGCCAGACAGAGGAGGCTACTTCCTGTTGCTGGTGCAGCCACCTCCGACCGTCTGAGCTTCCCCAAAAAATTCTGGAATCCACCTCTTCCAGTCAGGAAGCTTCAGGAGCTGGTTTCGATCAATTTGGAGTCCGGACAAGCCCGGCATAGCCATCACAGCGACCCCCTGTCCAGAATTCCAGATTGAAGCTGCAACTTCCCTAGTTCTCATTTCTCTTCGTTTCGGTCCACCAACCCCTCCCCGCTTGGCCGGCTGAAGGCCCCACCCTGCGTGGTGGTAGTGTTTGAATGTATCATATTAACCCCTACCCCAAGATCCCCCCTCCTGCGAGAGGAGTAGTTTTGTAAGTGGTTTGGCAGGTCAAGCGACACCGCCGCGGCGTGTGGGGAACCACCGCCTCCCCGCTCGCCCTCATCTCCGACCGGGACCGGTTTCTTCAAACCGGTCGAGTAAGTGTCTCTTCCTTGCTCACCTAGTGTAGCTCTCTCAATATTTGATTCATGCACCGCTGAATTCGTGAGGAGCGCCCGATCCTCAAGTCCATGACTTAGAGTGATCGCCGTGGGTTAGTGTGACCCGGTGCCCGAGTGCACTTTGTCGGCCCCAATCGAATTGGGCAACCAACCTTGGGGAATCAATTCTTGGCCTTGCTGGCCCTCTACCAGCAAGGGTCCATTCCCATAAGTCACCCTTGGTATCACATAGTCACCCCGGGAATAGAGTGCAACGAAGAGAGCGGTGGCCCATTAAGGCCCATTTGGATGCTTAGATGTGCTTGTTTGACTAAGTCCGAGGTTGTGTCACATCAAGTGGTATCAGAGCAAGTCTTTGACTTGTCTCTATCAAGTCAAGTCCTAGGGCATTCTTGCATTAGAGTCATCATCAATCCGACCCTTGCATTGATCCCCCCGATCATCATGGCCAACTACTTAGCCTACTCACCAACCTTGAATTTCATTCTAGATGGGGACATTACCTTTGACGGATCACATTCTAGTGATTATCTTAGGTGGGAAACTACCATGGAAAGATATTTTGAACGGACTTGGGTATATGGACCCGCGAGAGTCCGCAAGGCCAAGGGACGATTTCGGGGTCAAGCCAAGAGTAAATGGGCAAACATAGAGGGATTAAGAAGGGTTAGGAGGCAAGAGCCCATTTCTTCGTGGGATGATATGAAGAAGGAACTTAGGAAGATCTACATCCCAAAATATTCCCAACCCTCCTACTCGAACACCCCAAGCCCGAGGAGCACTACCACTCCTCCATCCTCACCCGACCAATTTGAGACCGACCTTTGGTCTCCACCCCCACCAATCCCAACAAATCACCTCTCAACCATCATAACTACACTTCGCAACGAAGTCCTCTCCCTTAAGACCCTAATAAACCAAACATCCACCTCTCCACCTAACCCCATGAGGGCCCCCATACCCCAACCAAAACCCCCTTCCCTAACCTACGCTAGTCAAGCCCCTTTAGCTCCCACTTCCACCCCAAACGATCCTAAGGGCAAGAGACCCCTAATCGACCCAATCCCCTCCATGATGATCACCACTCAACCAACCCTCACCATTCAAAACCAAGTGGACACCGTGTCCACCCCTCCACCTAGGCCCATGATTGTCACCACCCTCCAATCCAGAAGCTCCCACCAAACCCCTACCCCATAAAACCCCTTGGTCCCCACCACCACCCCTCCCTTGTCCCCGAAAAAGGACATTCCCCCCAAAACCAATCAACCCAAGCCACCCCAACCAACCCATCTCCCACTCCCTACCCCAAAAGTCCAAAGTCCTAGGCTTCCACTACTTCCCCTCCCTATCCAAGCCAAAGTTTCCCATCACCCACCACCCCGGGTACACCATGCACCAACCATCATCACCCCACCCCCAATAGACCTTCCCATTCCCTTGAGAAAGGAGACCACAACCATCCACATGGGAGTAGATGAACCCATCCCCATCATTGAGGAGACCCAAGTTCATATCCGTGGTAAGGAAGAATCACAAATGTCCCCTAGCTTGGACCCCCAAGAGCCACAAGCCTTCACAAATAGCACCATAATCATAGATGGGCCCCTAGCTAGATGGCTAAAGGAGAGACCACTTCACCCCATCGTGTCCTATGTTTACCCACCCATGGAGAAAAACCTTCCCATTGCACCCATTAACTCCTATCACACCATAATCCAAACATCCTACCAAGTGGAAACCTTAGAGGATCTTCTTAAGGGCGTAGCATGGCAAATTGAGTTCACTAGCATGTTGACCCCTATGGCCAAACCACCTAGGAGCCTTGGCCTCCTACACCTATGCATAGGGTCTATCACCTTGATTTGCACCATTGGTTGCTACACTAGTGACCTCCTTCTATTCCTCCCTACACCCGATGAGCCCAACCTTCTCCTCGATTTAGAGCTTCTTATCTCGGGTAGAAAGCCTAGTCCTCCATTCATGGCCGACCATCCCACCAAAAACTTTGGCCCGATCACTTTACTAGAGGAGGAGAATCCACCATCATGGGGTTGTGAGGACCAAAAGGACCTAGGGTTCCTCTCCTTAGGTGACCCTTACCATGACCCCTTCGATCCCTTCCTATACCCACCCATTAAGATCCCAAACACTTTGTTCGGCCAACCCACTAGAAAACTTGGCCCACTTACCTTGGAGGAGGATGACTCACAATTTGGGAACCTTGAAGACATAGAGTGCCTCCCTCTAGGAAGACCTTTCTACGACCCCTTTGATCCCTTCCTATGGGAGTCTAGTTCCCCATGTAACCCAACCATCTTACCCACCACCCACCCTTTCCTACCCTCACCCATCATATTGGGCCAAACCAATCTCATCCATGACCCGGGTTACACCTTGGGAGCCAAGACCTTGGGCCACATATCCCTAGGTAATAAGGTTGTGCCCCACCCCATGATGACCACCTTCTTAGATCCATTCGATCCGTTCCAATGGGAATTCAAAGGTTGTCCCACCCCTATACACATGGAAGTCACTTTTGGGAAAAGTATGCATGTGTCTAGGCTTTCCACACCCCTTGGCATGAACACTATGTTGGGTCCATTCATTCATATCACCCACATGTCAAGTAGAAAGCATGAGTGGTCCAAATTTGGATGTAGTGGTCCACCTTCATTCATCATGGGTCTTAAGCATATCAAAGGCATCTACGGATGTCCGGGTCCCCCGACATGCATCACCACTTTGCATGATAGATTCACATATGGTTGCCCCGGTCCACCTAAGCCCACCAAAGTCTACATGACAACATTACATGATAAGTCCACATATGGTTGCCCCGGCCCACCAAGGCTCATCATGGTCCATATGGCATCATGGCATAAATGGTCTATATATGGTTGTCCAGGTCCACCCATAACCACTAGAAGGTCAGCACTCACAAAATTGCATGAGGAAATCCGCAAGCACATTAGCATAAAAAATGAGGCTTATAAAAGGTTGGCTGACTCTCACCGGCGTCACTTAGAGTTCCAAGAGGGTGACTTTGTGATGGTAAGGACGGAGAGGCTCTCCCCAGGAGCCAACTCCAAGTTGAGGCCACGTGGGACTGGTCCCTTCCAGGTTTTGAGGCGCATTGATGCAAATGCTTATTGGTTAGATCTCCCTGAGGACTATGGGGTAAGTCTAACATTCAATGTCGCCGACTTAGTGCCATACAAGGGCCCCACGGTGGTACCTAGTGAGGAGATTGAGCCTACTTCTTCCTTTGAGAGAGCACCCACCCGTGAGGAGAGTCCACTAGCCAAGAGAGCTCAGCGCGAACGCATTGAACGAATATTGGATGAGCAGGTCACTACCACCCGGAGCAAGGTATATGAGCGCTATCTCGTCAGGTGGAAGGATCGGCCTCCTTCGGAAGACTCATGGGTGAGTCGGGAGGACCTCCAGCGGTTGGATCCGGACCTCCTCGAGCGGTACCTTAGCCGGATGGACCCTTACTCGACGGAGTCGAGCTCTTCGCGGCCCAGGGGATTTGATGGAGGCATCACCCACGATTCCCTTTGGCTCGGGTCCACTTCTTCACACTCGGGAGCTGGTTGAGTTTTGGCCTCACTCTATTAAGGCCCCTTATCCATTTTGTAACTTTCCTTTGAGTCATTTTGATGTATTTTCATTTTATTTGAGTCATTTCCCTAGGTCTTGCATTTATTTTTCTAAGATTGTGTGTCATTAGATGATGTAATGTGCTAATTGGGCCCAATTCATTGGACTAGGCCCATGTGCACCCCTTCCACCTTCGGTTATTTGCTATTGAGTCTTTTGTCATGGACTTTTGTAGAAATGTGGGTTTCCTATATATAGGACCCCATTTCCCCCATTTGAAGTCAATGAATGAATGATTACATCCTTTTGAGTTAAACTTGCCATTTGAGTTCAAATTGGAGTGATTCCTCTAGTTTTTGGGTGAGAGACCCTAGGGGAGAGATTCCCCACCCATTCCCCTCTTAATCTCTCTATTTCACCCCTCTTTCTCTCTCCTCCAACCCCAAATCCGAATTTCCTTCTCTCTCCTCCCTCCTCCCATCCACTTCCAACCTCCAACCACCTCCTTTAATGCCCTCCACTTCCCCATGGCCTCCATTACTCCACTCCCTAGTTCCTAGGTAGAAGTCTCCCCATTCCAACACCTTCCTCCACCTTCCAACCAAATCTACCCCATTCCAATGCAAGCACTCCACTTCCCAACATAATCACCCACCTTCTAAGACCTTTTGAATTTGAAATCCACCCTTCCCTCCACTCACTTGTGCCCCCCTCACCTTCTCCTCTCACCCACCTTCCCCAAATTCGTAGCTCTTCCTCCTCCACCTGCTAGCACTTGCTTCCAGCCATTCTCCACCTCATTCCCCATCACCATTAGCTCCCTTCTCCACCCCACAAGAGCCCCCACTCTCCCTTAGGTCATTCCTACCATTTCCCTATACCAAAGAAGCCACATCTCCCTCTCATTTCTTCTAGTAGGTTGGAGCTGTGCAGATCTGCAGAACAGCCCTTGTTGCAGCGTCAACCACGGATTCATCCTAGTTCTTCAGAAGGCGTGGCCTACCTTTCTGGAAAGGCCTTCCAGTCTACTTCGCAGGCGAGGTGGAATCAACTCGATCGGAGCTCGGAACTGCCAGATAGAGCCATTCTCCCAACAGTGCGCAGAGAGGTCTTCATCCTGGACCAGAGCGTGGAAGATCCTTCTGCCACGACAAACCCCAGCGGATTCAGGCTGAAGCCCCTTCATCAAAGTTCTTCCTCTACCGATCATCTTTCAAGATCAAGAAACAGAACCCCGTTCGGCCACCGGAGGAAGAAGTTACGAATTTTCTCCCCCGATCTATCTAGTTCTATTTTCTGCTGTCTACTCCGACCAGTACCCACTCTTCTGGGTGCCCCGGCCATCCTCGACCTCTGAATGCATCTCCGTCACCTCCTGCTGAAAGCTACCTCGACCACGAAGATGATGCCGCTTGTTTCACGCTGATCGGAGCTCGGGAGGGCGCTCAGTCACTTCTGCAACTTGCTGTTACAGTCCAGACAGTACCTGCGGCCAGACAGAGGAGGCTACTTCCTGTTGCTGGTGCAGCCACCTCCGACCGTCTGAGCTTCCCCAAAAAATTCTGGAATCCACCTCTTCCAGTCAGGAAGCTTCAGGAGCTGGTTTCGATCAATTTGGAGTCCGGACAAGCCCGGCATAGCCATCACAGCGACCCCCTGTCCAGAATTCCAGATTGAAGCTGCAACTTCCCTAGTTCTCATTTCTCTTCGTTTCGGTCCACCAACCCCTCCCCGCTTGGCCGGCTGAAGGCCCCACCCTGCGTGGTGGTAGTGTTTGAATGTATCATATTAACCCCTACCCCAAGATCCCCCCTCCTGCGAGAGGAGTAGTTTTGTAAGTGGTTTGGCAGGTCAAGCGACACCGCCGCGGCGTGTGGGGAACCACCGCCTCCCCGCTCGCCCTCGTCTCCGACCGGGACCGGTTTCTTCAAACCGGTCGAGTAAGTGTCTCTTCCTTGCTCACCTAGTGTAGCTCTCTCAATATTTGATTCATGCACCGCTGAATTCGTGAGGAGCGCCCGATCCTCAAGTCCATGACTTAGAGTGATCGCCGTGGGTTAGTGTGACCCGGTGCCCGAGTGCACTTTGTCGGCCCCAATCGAATTGGGCAACCAACCTTGGGGAATCAATTCTTGGCCTTGCTGGCCCTCTACCAGCAAGGATCTATTCCCATAAGTCACCCTTGGTATCACATAGTCACCCCGGGAATAGAGTGCAACGAAGAGAGCGGTGGCCCATTAAGGCCCATTTGGATGCTTAGATGTGCTTGTTTGACTAAGTCCGAGGTTGTGTCACATCAGTTGAACATCTATTAGCTTGGGCGCCGATGTATTCATCATCTTCATCTTGGAGCATCTATCGGTCTGATTACCGATGTATCTATCATTCACTCATCCGAGTGCCATTGTTCATCCATCAGCTTACATGCCGACACCTTGATGTTTGATATATATATATATATTTTTGGATCTCATCGAGCATCTGTTGACCTGAACGCCGGTGGTTAGGCGAGCTTCCATCATTCTTCATTGATCCATCATTCATTGTTCATTGCCATCTGGGATTCCATCATTTGGATAGTCCCTGACGTCAGCAGCAGACGTGCAGTGTAAGAATCTGCGACATGATGGCCCTTGAAAGGTCAATGCTCCAATTTTATTCATCATTGCCATAAATGATCATTGCCCCTTTCAAGGGGTGAGCATATCCAGCAACGGCCAGGCATGCCGCCATTGATATTTCATACATTTACCCCTAGAATGGGGAACCATGTGTGTCTTCCATCATTCTTTTGGTGTACATTTGTCCCAAGAATGGGATACCATCAATATTTCTCATTGTTTGGCATACATTTGCCCCCGGGATGGGATACCATTTGGAACTTCCATCATCTCATAATCATCATTTTCTTTCTATTTTCTTCTTCTTTCTTCTTCTTTTTTTTTTGATATGCATCCCCCTCCTTAGAATGGGGTATCATCTGTATCTTCCATCATTTCATCATCTTTCTCATTTTTTTCATTTTTTTGATGTGCATCACCCGTCAAATGGGAGTACCCTCTATATTTTTTAATTTCACCATTTTTTATCATCATTTTTTTATTCACATGTGCCCCCAGGACGGGGTATCATCCATACCTTTCATCATTTCATTTTTTTTTGTTAATACATCTGCCCTCAGAACGGGGTATCATCTGCATCGCTCATCATTCATTTTTTTTAATCTTTTATATGTACATCTGCCCCTTGTTTAGTCTCATACAGTTCTGCCTTAGTAATTTCTTCCTCGGCAGGTTTCATTTCCCTCATCTGTTCTATTTTGGGCCCACCCGTCACCGCCAGAATTGGTGGATTTGAGTGCAAACCAGTTATATGAAAACCCATTTCATTCAGCTTGCTCTGCAGCACTTCAACTTCTTGTAATTTTTCATATAATTCTGTCATCATGGCAAGGCCAAGAACGTGGCCCCCTGTCCCGATCTCAGGAGGGACTGGCGGTGTTCTATTAAAGACACCAGACGCATCCAGGCTTTCAGAGATTGACATCTTTGCCCTCAGGCCTCCACATGGAGGAGGAGTGGAGTAGCATGCTTCTTCTTTTGGTGGTGGGAGGTGCCTATACTTCTCCCTGGTTTTATCATCATGACGGGAGACTGAAGCTTTGGCTTGCTCTGACCTTACCGGTGTGGAGCATATCTGTTCATCATCTTCTTTGAGAGTCTGGCCATTGCCGGGCGAGACCGACATCATGTTACAGGAGAAGACTTTGTCCCTCCTCGTATTTCTTCGCATCTGCTTTTCCTTCCTTTTGGCGGTCGGCATCTGCACCCCTAAGGGGTCATCTAGCACATCTGGCACTTTTGATTTACCTTTCATCTTCTTCATCAGGCCCGGGGATTTGACATGCTCCCACATGACGGGTCCATTGGTGCCTTCTGCACAGGCTTTTGACACCTCTTTAGGCAATTGCCGGTATAGAGATATCACATAGACTGTTCTTCTTAGCTCAGGCAACTCATGCGGGCATGGAGGATCCACCCTGTATTCACCCAACTCGAGGTCCCCTTTCTTAATCATTCTTTCAATAACATCTTTGAATACATAGCAATCTTCAATGGGATGACCCAACGCCTGGTGATATGGGTAGAAGCGGGGGTCATCTTTTCTTTTGGCATCATCAGATCTCTTTGGATCTGGAAGGACAGTTTTGTCAAATTGGGAGGCCCATTCAAACAGGAGCCGAGTCTTTTCCTTAGGAAAGGAATAAGGCTTGCTCCTCCTGGCTCGCAGAGCGGGGCCATCCTTCTGATCAACCGGCCTGGTGGGAGGAGGGCGGGCAACATCTTTTTTTCTATCATTTTGTTGCTCAAATATCTTGAAGTCTACTGTATCAACTTCTGTAGGCACGGGCCATTTATCAGCTGATCTAGCTTTGTGGTATACAGCAGTAGCAGTCGAAGGACCACTGGAGAGGAAGGCCTCGACCTCCACTGCAGCGTTGTTTAGTCGGTCAAATGACCTTGTCTCCATCCCAATCATTCTTTCGAGAGTCTCCCGCCGAAGATTCTGCTTGCAAATATGGACGGCGTCCTCTTGATGCGGAGGCCGCCTGCATCTCATGGCGAGATCCCTCCATCTTTTTATATAATCCAGAGCGCTCTCATCTTGCTTCTGTCTTGTTGCATACAGTTCGGCTATTGTAATTTCTCTTTCTGTAATATGGAATCTGTCCCGGAATTTTCGCTGCATATCGGGCCAATCAGTCACTGACCCAGCCGGTAGGCCAGAGTACCATTCAAAGGCTAACCCTGTAAGGGACGAGCTGAAGAACTTCAGGAGGTAGGCTTCATCAGACGCCAGGTCGCCCATGATTGTTGTATAGTAGGCTATATGCTCTTTGGGGGAGCCCTGGCCATTGAATCTTTCAAATTTCGGCGGCTTGCTGACGCCTGGTGGTAGTTTCTTAGTAGCATAATGCGCAGGATATGGTACCTTATAAACATCATAGGTACTGGAATTCCTGGTCCTTTCGGACAGCTTCATTTCAATAATCTTTTCTATCATCAGCTTGCCAGCCACATCCGGATCTATGGGCTCCGGGAAGAAGTGTGCCCGCTGCCGGCTGAAGGGGGTTGTCATAATTGTTGTATGCAGAGCAGGCACGGTAGGCTGCGTTTGAGACGTAGAGGGCTGAGCTGCCGCTTATTGTTGAGAATGTTGACTCGGCACCTTGCCTTTGTCAGTTTGAGCAGGATGGACCGGAGAGGCCACCCCCATCCAGCTGGAAGTCCGTCCAGCTGGCTCAGCATGCTTGGAGACAGGTGTATGCTCGCCTCTTTCATTGAGCTGTCTTCTGAGGGAGTCAATCTCCTGCTGATATCTCTTGAACATCATCTGGATCATGGGATCCAGGGTTGTCGGGATCTGTATTTCTCCCGATATTTCTTCAGTGGAAACACCCAGAGGGTTGTCTTCTTCTTCTGCAGTCACTACATTGACTGTCATCATAGTGATTTCTTGAGCTTCATCAGCAGCCATTATCTTTTCTTTCGCTGCTCGGCTTCTTCTTGTGGCGGCATTTGGCCTGTGTGCCAATTTAATCAGGTCTTCAGGCTGGTTTGGCAGTGTGTTATATTTCCCGGTGACACCGGCCATATTGCAGGAAAAAACCTACATCTTTCCCTTCCGACTGTGGACTTTCCTTCTGACCCGACTCGGATATGCGAGGCGGTCGAAGACTGAAGTCCTTTCTTCTGCTTCTTCCCTCTTGGGGCTATCTTTTCGATGTCTGACCCTACGGCCATCCTCATAGTCGTTGGAGTCTGAGGATGAGACTCCAAACGCCACATCTTCTGGGGTTTCATCTTTTTCATGTAGGGTGCCCAAGGCAAGAGACAATCTTTGCTGCCCTAGGGAGGAATTCCCTAGATAGTGGAAGTAGTCTTGAACCACCTGGTTCATTTCTTCTTGGCTATGCCTTTGTAGATCTGATCGAGGTAGCAGCCTCTCTTCGATCTTTGGATGATAAACCAGTCTTGAAATTTGGGCAGCCAAATGCTTCGACTTGGAATTATTGAAGATATCAGCCTGTCTGGCGTAGGCCTTCGGTCTCTTTGGAATAGCAGCATAGGCTGGATCTTCCATTCTTCTTTGTTCTTCCCTTTGGCAGTATATATTGTCCCCCCCCTTTGTGGCGAGTGGCAATGGCATTTTTTCTCCTTCTGCCCCCAGCCCTGGGGTGAATGACAGTAGCATTTTCTTTTCCTCTGCCCCCAGTTCCGGGGTGAACGACAGCAACATCTTCTTTTCTTTCTTCCCATCTCCTGCTCCCAGTCCTAGGGCGGATAATAGCGGCATATTCTTCTTTCTTCTGGCATCTTCTGCCCCCAGCTCTGGGGCGGATGGCAGTGGTATTTTCTTCTTTTCTTTCCCATCTTCTGCCCCCTGCTCTGGGGCGGATGGCAATAGTCTCTTCTTTTCTTTTCTCATCTCTCCTGACTCTGGCTTCAGGGTGGATAGCAGTGGCACCTTGCTCTTGAGCCGGAATCCAGCTCTGTATCTTCTTCGGCCTCCATATCTGTTTATATCTCACTGGCTTGGGCGCCAGCGGCTTCCTCTCATCAGTTCCCCAGTTGGCCCTCCTAGTGCCAGAATTTGGAACTTGTTATCGGTCCGGACGGTTGGGACAACCCTGTCCGGCCGGACGTCTTTGGGGCAACCATTGAGGTTCACCCTAACATCTCCGATCATCATCGTCTTTCCAAAATTTGAAAGACGACGGCTTGTAGCAGCATACCGGCTCCTCCGGTTAGTTCTTCTTCCCCTCTGGGCAGCAGCGGGGACCGTGTCCCTCCTTTGGATGTGGTGGACGAAGCAGGCGACAACAGCCGGGGTCGCCCTCTTCGTCAAGATCTTCCCTTTATTAGCTTTTGTTGGGGCACTTGCAGCAACACCTTGCTTTTTGTTGTCGACCTCCAGTAGGTCGACGAAGACGAGGCCCAGACAATTGGGCAGTCCAACATCAGGGGGCATGGACCCGAACATCGTGGGCAACACCAGGTAGCCCTCACGCACGTGAGCATCGACGACCTGTTGGCCGAAATGGAGGGAGGCGAGTCCACTCGTCATTTTAGTTCCTGTAAATAGGATTAGCGCATAGTTAGAATTTAAGAGGGGCCACCGGGCCTCCTATTTTGGCGTAGAGATGAAGGGAGGCCCTGTCCCACCGGGCGTGCCAAACTTGTGGACGCGGATTCTTTTCCGTCTGTTATTTATTGGTTAGTTTATTAGGCGTGCCAGTCACCGGAGTGATGATTTTATTGTGCGCTCGATCTGACTTGGTCAGTCGATTGTGAAGTCCGAGTCGGGACCAGAAGTCCGCCATACCGTAAAGGCTATGATGTTAATTACGCCCTTCCCAAGAAGGACAACCCTTGATTAAACGCCAAAATAGGAGGCCGCTAGGGGCGGTTGAAATTGATGGTGCGAAATATGAAATTCTTATTATTCTAGGAACATACTTGAATAGACGACAGCTTATTAAATCAACGTGACCCCCTTATATGGATCATGCTGGGTAGGAATAGGACACCGTCCACGCAATGGCGGGATGGGGCCTGAACAATCATCGGGGACATGTCCCCCTTTCACGTTTCTCATCCGGCCAGAGGCCTCGAAGTATTTATATCCCTGAAGAATTGAGCCAGATGGGAAGTGTATGATATACGCTTCCCGGGGCTCGTCGGGGTTAAAGCATCAATCGATATTTCGGCAGCATTTCCCCTTAATCCGGATTATGCCCAGGGGGAAATAGGCTATCATCCACGGAGTGCCGGGATGAAAGCCGGGAGAGAGAGAGAGGCCAAACCTCCCGAATTACATATATCTGCCATGAGACAATGTTTGATATTCCCTTAGATTTATCCCTAGGGCAAGTCTGGTGACTCATGGGTATCCCTGGGTGGGTCTGATTAAGCTATCAGAGGCTCCACTGGATGGCAGGGCAGGTCCTCGGCGCAGCTCAAGGTGGGTGGGGTTCCCGGCGCGAAGGCAAGATGGCCAGGGAGTTCCCGGCGCGCAGGCAAAGAGGCTAAGGGGGGTTCTTGGCGCAAGGGCCAAATGGCCAAGGGGGGTTCTCGGCGCAAGGGCCAAATGGCCAAGGGGGTTCTCGGCGCGAACTGGAGTGGATGAATTCTCGGCGCGAGAAGACTTGCGTCGAGAGCATCTGACCTATTCTACTGTGCGTGATGCCGAGAGGTAGGATGCTGCCGAGACAGTTCCTAAGGGTTTACGGAACTCTATTTTCTGGGTTTCTTGACGATTCAGGATAAGGTAGATGGATTCTGTGAGGTCAAAGTGGATCAATTCATCAGATTTGAACTGGATTGGGTTAGGTTGCAAAGGAAGGCCAAGATCAGAGAGGAAATGGGGAAGATCAGGGTCTAGAGAATCCCTATCACCAGTGTCGTGCAGAGTCCCGGGGACAGCTTAATGTCGACTTTCATCATCCTGGGAGAATTTTGGCAGCACCTCCCCTGGACTTAGCATTTGTCAGGGAATGATAAACAATCACCCACGGAGTGCCGGGGTAAGAGCCAAAAGTAGAAGGGTATTGGACCCCTGACCCATGTACGTGCTTGCAGCACTATCTTAATATCCCTTTTGAGACCATTGAAGCTTGTGCAGTGGCAGGGCTTCCTGGGTTCGTCAGGTTATAAAAATAGATCAAGCCCCGGGGGGCCATGTAAGGGGGGGGGGGGTGGTTTTCCCCATTGATTTTCATCCTTGAGGTCCATATGGTGACCCGGGATGTCCCTCGACAGAATATAGGGCTACATTGAGTGGATTACAGGGGTATCTGTATGGTTTCTTGACTGGTGGCAAGAGGTTTTCATCATGGGGTTCAAGGGATGGAGCATTCATAGCATAAAGGGGCTCACGGCACAAGGGGGTAGTTCCCGGCGCGAAAACCACCGCGCCGGGAAGGGTTCTTCATAAGGCACTATTCTTGGCGCCGGGAAGCTGGCATAGGGAGTTCCCGGCGTGCAAACAGCCGCGCCGGGAAGGTTTCTTCGTGGGCACTATTTTGGGCGCCGGGAAGCTGGCAAGGGAGGTTCCCGGCGCGTCCATCCTCGCGCCGGGAAGGTCTCTTCATGGACTACTGTTCTTGGCGCCGGGAAGGTTCCGGGTCTCTGTTCTTGGTTCTTTTGGTTTCAGACAGGGATTCAGGTTGGATTTTCTAGCACAGGTAGAGCAGGACCAAAAGGGTTTTATAGGCATGAAGGCCAAGGTTTAAGGGAGGGTAGCATCAGTCGAAGGACAGGATCATCCATCATTGAACCCTCGGGAGATATATGGGGTTTTTGTCACCTACTGTTCAGACGATCAAGAGATTGATGTCTCTGACCCTGAACAAGCTGGGAGCCCGGCAGAAATCCATGTCATGCGAGAAAACCCATCATCAAAGGGAGGGAAGGAGGGGACAGAGCCCAATGACTCATTGAATGAGGGTTGGGACTCCGTCTTCATCTTTCATGAGAGAACGGACCCAGAGGTGTGAAGCATAAACCGGAAATCCGGAGCATCTAAGTAGATAAATGTTTTGAAGAACAGCAGATACAGAGGGGGAGACAGATAGTAGATATTTCAATCACCCAGCACCCAGATGGGCCATCGTAGCATTTCGTTTCATTACATCATTCCAAGACTCACACCAATCACAAGAAGGGAGTGAGGGAAAGGGAGATAAAACAGAGGCCGGGACATCCCGGTTACATTCGGTGAATCAAGATGAAACTCATAGGAATACATAAAGAGAAAAGAAAAGAAACATGGGGGAGGGCGGAGCATTGACTCCTCTCCCTCCCCAGCTGCCTGCCCACCTGGAACTTCCTCTTCTTCTCTTTATCTTCGGATTGATCTCTTCCCTCTTTTCTCAGCAGATGAGGCTCTCTCTCTCTGTTGGTCTCTTCTGGTCTGGTGGTCTCTTCTCTTTTTTTTTCTTTTCTCTTCGAAGCCCTTCCTCTTCTCGAGCCCCCTCTTTTTCTTTTCTCTCGTTCTATCCTCTCTCTTCTTGTGGGCGAAGAAAGGGTTTATATAAGCCCTTCCTTTTGCAGATAGCACTCGGCGCACTTGCTTTGGTGGAAGAGGTTCCCGGCGCGCCTGCAGCAGTGGGCAAGTTCCCGGCGCGCTTGCTCTCTCCCAAGCTCTCGGCGCAAAGGAGTTTCATTGAAGCCCATTCAATAGGCCCATTTAAGGCTTTTTCCCCCTTTAAAGCTCCTATTGTCCTTAGCTTCGTTGGATTCCTTTGATCATATTGGAACTAACGAAGGCCCCTTGTGTGCATCATCATCTGAATAATCCAGAGGTTTCTCATCAGTCAACAGACCGGAGTTTCATCAGTATTGCCGTTTAGAAGATGACGACACTGGACATCAGCCAGGCCTGAGAAGGTCCTGGCCGGTTTAGTAGTTGGTGGTGAGGGCTCTCCCTCAATCCTGACTTTGCAGAAATCTTCCAGTCTTCATTGCTAGTCTGGTCTCATCTTTTATATTTGTTCATATTTTATCTGTTAACAGGCACGGGCCAGACCGAGCCAGCGGCACGAATTATAAAACCGAAGGCAGTGTCAGCGGCAGGCCCGTATGATCAACCCAAAGCTGTCTGGAACCTCGAGAATGGCCGTACGCCAACCCGGGAGCTTCGACAAGACATCCCGCCAAGGTTTCGAGGGGCATTGGCGAGATAATGTTCACGGTGACTCCCGGAATCATCCCTGGACTCATCGACTGGCTTGAAGCGCACGAGGAGCATTAGCCCGGCGCGCCTTAAACCGGCGCGCCCCTCATTCGATGCCCCTGATCCCGGCGTGCTAAATCCCCTTCGACGCCTGGCTATTCCGGCGTGCAAGTCACCCTATCGGATGGCTCCAACCCCGGCGCGATAGGCTGATGAAGTCTCATCCCGACGCGCCAATCCCACGCCGGTTTAACATTCGAACTCATGCCCCTATATATAGATGGCTGCTCGAGAAGAAGAAACAGGGGGAGAGAGACAGATCGATTGAAAAAAAAAGAGAAGAGCGAAGGGAGAGAAAGGCTTCTGGAGAGGTTTTTTTTTTTACTGAAGTAGAGAGAGAAGGGTTCCTTCGGAGGAGCTTCCGCCGGTCGTCTTCTTCCTCTACGATACCCTGTTCCCGGAAGAGGTGGGCGCCGGTGCCAGTTCTTTTCCTACTTTCCGCATACTGCTTCTTCTGAAGTTCCCACCCATCGAATGTAAGCGAGGGGGGAAGGAGCGACAATGATATGAGTCGATTCTCCTCCCCCTCTGTGTGATTTTCTATTTTCTCTTCCTTCATTTCTCTGTTTTCGTGGTGCTCTGTATGTCTTCTGCCTCCGTGATCAGCGAGCGGCGACCGAGCAATGGGGTTGGTGCCATGTCCTCACCATGTAAACACTGAATCATTCCCGTTTCTGGGACGTCAATACATATATGTTGAATGCTTGGGTTATCGGGTTGAATGAATGATCCTCAGCCTCCCCCCTTTCTATCTATGCCAATGCGTGTGTCGGAGTTCTTCTCTGCGTAGCTCTAATTCCGGTTTCTCCGAGGTATATAGCGTGCCCTGAATCATCGTGGGCTACATAAACACCCCTCCCCGGGGGCTTTTCCTTCGATCATTCTCATGTTTGATTCAAGGGTTTTCGCATCCCTCTCTCTTCTCGGACAGAGCCGTGCTTCTGCGCATGCCTCTCTCCGCCATGTGCAGGGTTCATCCCCTGAACGTCGCTTTCTAACTGTTCGAGCATATGCCCCTGCAATGGGCCCGTCTCATTTATGCATTTACTGCATCTGTGCATCACGATCATCTGAATGGTTTCGAGGTTTTCTCATCATCTCGATCACCCGGGGAGGGGAACATTCCCCCCGTGGCTTCACGGAACTGCTGGGCAACTAAGAACCCTACCCCTCGATGGCAGGCGTTTCTCCCTGAGCCCACAGCAGATAGCAACAGAGGGGTCTTGGATCAACGAGCTCACCCCCAATAATTCAGGACCCAATGAAGGCCGGGGATATGTGCTCCTCGCAGGCTAGCCCTCGGAGTTTCATCTTCCTAATGGTCAGTCCCTATAAGGGATAAGTCATACACTGTGGGTCATCCACCCTTCGCAGGCTAGCCCTCGGGGTGCTGTTCCCATCGTCAATGGCTTCGTCTCTCCGTTTCTTCCCCCTATGAAAACCTTGGTGCCCCTAGCAGGCTAGTCCTCGGGGTATCCTATCCAATGGGGTTTGCTGGCTGCCTTCGTGTAGACCGACGGTTTAGGGGCTTGTTCCATAGGTGAGCATGACCCCGCTTCTCCCCTGCAACTCTTCAGGTTCAGGGGAGATGCTGTCCAATTTTGGACAGATTAATAATGAATAAACCATAACGAAATACTCATTCTGGACCCAATTATCCCGGTGCTCGAGTAGGAACCTCGCACTGGCTTATCACACCATCCCTCAGGGTTCTGGACTTCAATTTAACAAACAATTGGCCTCAAATGGCTTCAAAACCCTCAACATAAACTTAACAAACTCAAATGATTCAAAATTCATCAAAAATAAGCTAAAACGGCGCGGCCTTAACCCGGCGCGCCCTAATCCGGCGCGGTACCCCCCGCACCGGATTAACGCTAGACTCATAAACAAAAAAATTTTCTTTGCGCCTTTCCGGCGCGCCCTAAACCGGCGCGCCCCAAAGTCTTCGCGCCGTATTAACATTCATCATGGCCGCGCCGGATTAAGACGCTATACCCATGTCTTATCGCACCGTATAAGCTATCCCTCACGTGTCCGCGCCGGCTTTGAACCCCTCTTGTTGTTTTAATCATTCACTCGCCCCCGGAGCGATTCTCGTCTCTCACGGTCAGTGTTAATAAACCACAATTGGTAATAAATTGAATAAAGGAAGGGCCGGACGGGCCTAAACTATACTTTTATTATATCTTCATCACCATGTCCGTTAGCATTGTGCTTTCGCTATCACACTTGTGTTGCCTTCCCTCCTCTCGATGGGGAGTAATAAATGTGGTCGATTACCATTTGCTTCCATGAATTCTATTATCATGCTTAATATAGTCATGAACGTCATATGCGCATGCATGCATAGATCCTCGGGCATATTAAATTTCGTCGACGGAAAGCTGGATTACGTCTGGTCGGAAGTCTTCGCTATGCGCGACAGTGGTCTTCGGACCTATGTCCTCCTCCATGTACCGAGGATCCATAATCCCATGAATTATGCATCTTCTGCATGATAAATGTATGCATCCTGCATGCTTTCGTCATGATCATCATGTAGCTCTTTTTAATTCGGCTTCGACAGCCCGCTATCTCGGCAATTAATCAAAGGTGTTCCCTCCTCGTGGGGGATGTAATTAACGCCATAGCCTTTATGGTATGGCGGACTGCTGGTCCCGACCGAACCTCGCACTCGTTCGACATGGGTCAGAATGAGCGCATCACAAATTCGTCACTCATGTGACTGGCACGCCCGCGTCGTCAATTGATCATTTGACTACCAGTTGGTCAGTTGGTCGATCGACCCGCGAAAGAAAGAAAAGGTCGCAAACAAGTCTGGCACACCCGGTGGGACCAGTGTCACCTTTCATCTCTTTGCCGGGATATTCGGGCTTTGAAGCCCTCTCAAGGCTACTAATTATTGCTTCGTTTGTCTTTGCAGGCCGATCAATGACGATCAACGGGATAGCTGGCGTTGACTTCGATCTTTCGATTGTCGCTGGACACGCGCAAGGGTACCTGGCGGTACCCATGGAATTCGGCAGCTTCCCTGCCGCTGTGGGCTTCCCCAACTTTTTGGGGTTAGCCTTTGTAGATATGCTGGAGGTCGAAGCCCCAGAACCTGTCAAGGAAGCTGTGGAAAAAATGGAGCCTCTGGAGGTTCCCTGCTGCAAAGACTTGTCCGAAAGTCCGGCCCCGGCCGCTAGCTGTCTGGTGCACCACGTCATATGTGGGACCCACCCCAATGTCATCAACAAACACCCTGGAGGACGCCAGCGTCGCCAGGCCCGCAAGAATGCCGCTGTAATCACCGGAACTCTGTCTCAGTCCGGGAAATCTATGCTAGTCGGGGGTATGCGCATCTTCCTCGACAGACGCACTGCACGGGTGACCCCGGACCGAGTCATCCCCAACATTCCTGTCCACAATGCCTATCAGGCTCTCGCCGGAAGGAGGGCAGAAATAGAAGAAGCCGGCCACTGTGGCCAAGGAAGCCCGGCACCCAGGCCGAGGAAGTTTAAACAGGTGTGGGTTCCCAAGCGAACCCGACCTGCCCACCAGCTAACACCCATCTGCCGTCGTCTTGTGAACAATGAGGCGGAAGTGAGAAGAGAAAGGGGCTTGCCCCCGAAGAAGGAAGAAGAGGTGGTTGCGGATCCTCCGCGCCACAGAAGTGTCCGGGCTGCGGCCCGTCAAGCCAACGTCCCTGCTGCGGGATGAAGATTCCAACAGCCGGCCGACAGAGCTCGGCTGGCCTATATCCCTCCTGCTGGAGGTCGACAATCACCCCCCGTCCTATATCAAGAGCGGGGTCGAGAAGAGATGACCTGCTTAGTCAGAAATTATTTCCGAGGCTTAGGCAACCCCTCACTCGGACAGCAGCGACTGATGCAGACAGTCGCCACTGAGGAAGATTACTGCCCGTCGGCGGCAGATGAAGGAGATATGGGAGATAGAATGATGGTGTCGTCAGTCGACGACAACGGATATAATGACGGCTTCGAGATCGAAGCCGATGAAGTTTTCCCCGAGCGGGAAGAAAGGAGAAGGATCTCTGTGTTTGAAAGACTGACCTTCCCGCAGCATGCTAGAAGGAGGGTCTATCAACAAAAGAGAAGGATGCAGGTTTTCACCTGCAACATGGCTGGTATATCTAACCAATATGGGGAGCTTCCTGAAGACCCCCAAGAATTGGCTCAATTGGCCGCACGGCCGGGGCCGACTACCCGCAGAACAGAAGCAGCAAGAGAGCTTCTGATGATGGTTAAAGGGAAACAGTCCCAGGTCTATCCCCACTGGGATGACAAGGCCCCCGTCTTGACCGCTAATGTGGTGACGGCGGAAGAAGAAGACGACGTCCTCCTCGACATCCTGCCTGAGGGTACGTCCGGGGAGACAACAGAGGGTATCCCCACCACCATAGACCCATCAGTTCTGATGCTACTACAAAAATATCAACGAGAGATAGACTCTCTGAAGAAGCAGCTGATGGAAAAAACTGAACACTCATCGGCCTCTAAACCACCCGAAGTCCAGGGTGAGTCATCCCGGGGAGCGGCTCGTCGCGACGACCCTCCACCGCTCTATACACTGCCCCAGCCGTCAGAGCCAAGCATGGCGACAGCACAACAGCGGCCGCCACAGCCTCAGCCGCTGCTACCTCCGGTGCTCCCTCAGGTGCACCCGACACCCCCGCTGCTGCGTCCTCCACAGGCGACCACCCTGGTCACCCCATACTTGCAGCCGGCACACTTCTATCCAGAACCGGTTGACCCCACGGTCGTGAACCGGATGATGGTGGAGAGGATGATCGAGCTGAAGCTCGCAGAGAAAAGTGAAGGTGACTATGTCGCATTTGATGCCTATCGGGTGCCCTACCCGCAACACCATGCGGCTAAACGACTTCCCCCGGGGGTCAACAAGCCGCCTAAGTTTGACAAATTCAACGGGAAAGCGTCCCCTAAAGAGCATATTGCATATTACATGACCGTTATGGGTGATCTGGCCACCGACGAGTCATATTTGCTGAAGTTCTTCGGGTCCTCGCTGACAGGGCTCGCATTTGAATGGTACTCTAGCCTCTCGGCCGGGTCAATCAGTGATTGGTCGGATATGCAGAGAAAGTTCAGAGAAAGATTCCATGTCACAGAGAGGGAGGTCACAGTGGCCGAACTCTACTCAACAAAACAAAGGGCAGATGAGACAGCCCTTGATTACATCAAGAGGTGGAGGAACCTCGGAATGAGATGCAAGCGGCCCCCGCATCAGGAGGACGCGGTACAAATATGCAAACAAAACCTCAGGAGGGAGGTCCTGGAGAAGATGATTGGAATGGAAATACGGTCGTTCGACCGGCTGAATAATGTGGTGGCCGAAGTGGAGGCTTTCCTAGCCAAGCCTGTCCCGGCGTCAGCTGCCAGCACAGCCCAGAAAGGCAAGGCTGCGGAACGGCGCCCCACACCTAAAGAAGCGAATGCGCTTGATATCAAGGCGTTCGAACAGCAGAAGGAGAAAGGCAAGAAGGCGGCTCCCCCGCAGCCTGCAAAAGCTCCGGATGACAAAGAAGGTCCTTCGCTGAGGGACAAGATGAAGAAAGCCTACTCCTTTCCAAAGGACAAGACCCGAGTCCTGTTCGACTGGGTAACAGAATACGGCATGGTCACCCTGCCTGAGCCAAGAAGACCGGAGGACCTGAAAAGAAAAGACAGTCCAAGATTCTGCCCCTACCACCAGATGTTGGGACATCCAATCGAAGACTGTTATGTTTTCAAAGACATCATCGAAGGAATGGTAAAGAAGAATGAAATAGAGCTGGGAGAGTACAAAGTAGACCCTCCTCAGCCACATGAAGCTCCTCCCAGGAGAGCAGCAGTCAACATGGTCTCCCTCTACCAGGCATTACCTGAGGAGATCTCTGAAGCAAGCACACGGAGCACCTACGAAATCCATTTCCTGGAGCCCGTGAAAGAACAGCAGGGGTGGCAGCAGATCCCTGTAAAGCACAAGAAGAAGAGGGCACCTCGCCCGAAAGAGGGGGCACATATCCGTGGCGTTACACCCCGGCCTGCTCCGCCAGTGGTAGCACCCGTATGGGTCACTCCACCTACAGCCATCAGAATACATACACCTAACAGGAGGAGACAGACTCCGCTACCAGTAATCAAGGAAACCAATCCTGGGGTCCTTCGACTACAGCACCTGATTGAAGGGCTAGATGAATATGTGCAGCCCGAATTGAAACCTCTGCTGGTACGGGACCACGTCCCATGGCAAGAGCTGGAACAACTCTCACTCAAACAGGTGGAGGAAGCTGAAGCAGCACCCCCTGAAGAGGGCAGCCTGTTCTGGGGGCAGGCACCCGCAGAAACCAAAAAGAAGAGAAAGCAAAAGAAGAAGAAAAGAAAGGCCGCTGGGGCCAATAAAGCACAGGTTGTCTCCTGCAATACCCTATCAGCACTCTTCAACCTACCCGGAGAAGAGGAAGAAGAAGAAATTTGCTTCACACCCCATGCTGGGGGAGGCAAAGCCGAGGCCGCAACTGCTGCACATGCCACTCGGTCGGGCCGAAAATGGGGGCGCCAGCCACCACCCAACCACAACATCATGTTCAGAGGGGAGCAACCCTACAAGACACCTCCGCCGGAGGTTAAGGGAGTTCAAATCCCCCCTCCGTCAGGCCTATACAACAAAAGTGGGGGCAAGGCAGTCCCTTCATTCCTTGAATTTATGAAAATGTCAAAGGGGAAACAGCCCTGTCAAGAGGCTAACCCTACACCCGGGGCCATTCACCCGCAGCCAGCGCAATCTACTGAGGATGCAAATGCAGATGGAGCTTGCCCTACAGCAACTAATAAAGAAGACCCGACAGCCGGTGCCAGCCAAGAGGATGCCGAGTCCGAGGAAGATGAAGCAGGTCCGTCTGGACCCACAAATCAAAACCTCCCCAAGCCCAGATGGGCTGAAGAGATGAAGCTCTCCAATGTCCGGGCTGGGAGCCGAATAATGAAGTTGCTCAAAAAGCTCCCCGCTCGATTTACGATCTGGGAAATTCTCTCTTTGAGTGAAGAAACTCGACAGGCGATCATCACTGCTCTGCAGACGCCTGCTCATTTTGAAGCCTGCATAGCCGAGGCTATACCAGAAGCCAGTATGACCTTCTCTCCGGAAGACATGCTACTACCTACTGCCAGCCACAACAGGCCACTGTATATGAAAGGGCACCTGAATGGAAGGGAGCTGAACAGAATACTGGTTGATCCCGGTGCAGCAGTCAACATCCTGCCATACAGAATATACGAGAGGCACCACTTTAATGTGCATCTCGAGAAAGTCGGGGATATGCGTATCGCTGGCTTCAACCAAAAATGTGAAGTATCTATGGGAGTGGCAGAATTTACGCTGACCCTGGCAGATTTCACTACAACAGTACAGTTTCATGTCATTGACTCTCGCACCTCCTACAAGGCGCTGCTCGGCCGCCCATGGCTGCATGAGAATATGGTGGTGCCCTCCACGCTCCACCAATGCATCAAATACAGCCTCCAAGGGAAGGAGGAGAGGATATTTGCTGATCTCCACCCGTTCGAGGTATTTGAATGTCACTTGGCAGACGCCAACCTATATACGGGGCCTCCCCGGAAGGTTTCTGAAGCTAAAGCCCCCATAGGGGCCTCGAAGAATAGATCGGGTGACGGTTGGTATCCACCACCGCCACGCGGATATGTCAAGCCGAAGGTGGTCTCCCACATCACAGCTTCTGGAGACGTCGGCAGGGTAACACCCCCAGCATTATATCCCAAAGCTAAGGAAGTGCAGGTCAATCGACAGCACGACCGCATCGGAGTCCCGGCCGGCCTCACCAAGCCAGTCCTCGGCCTCAACGACCCCACTGTCGAACCTTTCAAAGCTTGGGAGGTGACACAGGAAGATGGGCCCAGCAGCTTGTTCTATACAGCTGAGGAGCATCCCACTCGGGAAGACACAGACTGCAGCCTCCCTGAAGATCTAGCCAACCCGCGGGTTCCTGTCCAAGGTCTGGCGTTCACGACCGATCGGATGGCCAGAATGTTTCAGAAGCAACACCTTCCTCCCGATCAGTCTCAAAAGCGCAAAGAAGCTTTCCAGAAGATGTGGTATCCTGCAAATCTGGATAAGGAAATGAGACGTGTCTCTCAGCATCCAGGGTTGGGCTTCACCCTGGAGGAATATTATTACAGTGGGCGGTACGAGGTGGATACTATCTCCGCCTTCTATCCTACTGAAGATAGCCCTCTGGGGGCAACCTTTGATGAGTATCCGGTGGAAGCCGAATATCTTGAACTGGCTCGGTCCGGGAATCAAGAAGTAGAAACCTCGGCCCCTTGCCGATGCTGGGAGCAAGTTCATCCTGAAGAAGCGGCCTTTCAAGCCGAATTTGATACGGCTAGCAGCAGCGAAGCCGAAGACATTCAAGCAGTAGGAGTCTCTCCCTCCATAGGGGTCCTACTAATGACAACTTCAACACCCTTTCTGCCAATCAGGGAAGCCTTGGTCAACTCCAATCAAGGGGAGCCAGCTACCAGGAAAGAAAAAGCCACTTCTGCGGAAGATACAACTGTCCCAGAAGGCGAGACTTCCTCAGCTTCTGCTATAAAACCAGTATGCTGTCCGAGTCCGGCTGTAAACAGCTACCAGTCCGTTATGGCTGCAACCTCATCCACAAATACCAAGGCTGCTCTCTCATCCTTGGAAGCTGCGACGGCGATGGATTTGCTAATAGAACAATCCACCCAGCCGCTAGCACAAGAAATCAAGAAACCTCAAGAAGCTCTGGTGGTGTCTGACGAGGAAGTCGAAGTACTCGACCCTCAAGATGGTATTCCAGACTTCGTTGACCTCCAACCGGCACCTCCGGAGATAGAAGACGGAGGCCAGGCCACAGTCGATGAACTAATAGAAGTCAACTTGGGAAATGAGGAGGACCCTAGGCCCACCTTCCTCAGCGCCCAACTGTCCCCAGAAGAACGGGAGTTGTACATCCAGCTGCTGCTAGAGTACCGGGATTGCTTCGCCTGGACTTACAAAGAGATGCCAGGTCTAAGCCCCGCTGTCTCACAACATGAGCTAACAATCAGCCCTGAGGCCGAGCCAGTGAAGCAACCACCGCGGCGCATGAGGCCAGAGCTCATCACCCAAATTTGTGCTGAAGTCGACAAGCTCATTGACGTGGGATTTGTTGAAGAAAACCAGTACACTACATGGCTGGCGAATATCATCCCCGTGAAGAAGAAGAATGGACAGATCCGGATATGTGTCGACTTCCGAGATCTAAATAAAGCCTGCCCCAAAGATGACTTCCCGGTGCCAATAACCGAGGTCATGATTGATGCTACAACCGGCCATGAAGCCCTGTCATTCATGGATGGGTCTTCCGGTTACAATCAGATTTGGATCGCGGAGCCTGACCGAGTCCATACTGCTTTCCGAACTCCTAAAGGCATTTATCATTACAAGAGAATGCCGTTCGGACTGAAAAATGCTGGCGCAACCTATCAGCGCGCAATGACCAAAATCTTTGACGAGTTGCTCTACCACAAGGTCGAATGCTACATAGATGACCTGGTGGTCAAGACCAAAAGAAAAGAAGATCATCTGCAAGACCTCCGGATTGTCTTTCAGAGGCTGAGGCAGCATGAGCTAAAGATGAACCCCATGAAATGTGCGTTCGGAGTGTCGAGCGGAAAATTCCTGGGTTTCATCGTCCGATATCGGGGAATCGAGATAGACCCCGCAAAGATCAAGGCAATTCAGGAGTTACCTCCGCCAAGGAACATCTCCGAGCTGAGATCACTACAGGGCCGCTTAGCTTATATCCGGCGGTTCATTTCCAATTTGTCAGGGCGATGTCAGCCTTTTCACAAGTTGATGATGAAAGAGGTTCCCTTTTATTGGGATGAAGATTGCCAGACGGCCTTTGACAAGCTGAAAGACTATCTGAAAACTCCTCCAGTGCTGGGCGCACCGGTGAAAGGACGACCATTGATACTGTATATAGCAGCTACACATAATTCTCTGGGGGCAATGCTGGCCCAGAATAATGAAGAAGGGAAAGAGCAAGCCCTCTATTACCTCAGTCGGAGACTGGTCAGAACTGAAGAGAAATATACTTATATTGAGAAGATCTGTCTGGCGCTGGTCTTCGCAGTTAAGAAGCTCCGACACTATATGTTGTCGCATGAAATCAGCTTGGTGTCCAAAGAGGATCCCCTGAAGTACATCATGTCTCAACCGGCACTCAAAGGCCGCCTGGGCAAATGGGCGGTAATCCTTATGGAGTTTGATATCTCCTACGTGCCGCGCAAGGCCGTCAAGGGCCAAGCTATTGCAGACTTCTTCGCTGAGCACCCAGTGCCTGGGGATTGCCCGTTGGAGCCGGAGCTTCCTGAAGATGAAACCCTAGAAGCCGTGCAAGTACAGCCCTCTCTATGGCAGCTATACTTTGATGGCGCTTCCAGAATTGACACCTCTGCCACCGGATCATCCAGGGTCAGAGCAGGAGCAGGCATAGTCTTGAAATCCCCAGAAGGAGAAGTGGTACATACATCCTGCTCCATAAACAAACAATGCACCAACAATGAAGCGCAATATGAAGCCCTGATAATCGGGTTGCAAATTGCTCTGTCCATGGGAATTCAGATGCTGGAAGGAGAGTTCGATGTGCGAAAGCAAGAGCTCCTCCCCTATCACCAGTTGGCAACTCGCCTGATGTCAAGATTTTACTTCATCAGCATCAAGCACATCAATCGAGGCCAGAATGCTCAGGCAGACGCCCTCGCTAAGCTGGCCAGTTCATTGGCGGTCCCGCCAGACACAAGCCTGAATATAATAGTGATCAACCACCGACAGGTCCCCAGCGTAACAGGGGTCCTGGCCGACGAACAAGAAATGGAAGTAGCAGTCATCGAAGGGGTTCAGCGGCCCGATTGGCGAGAGCATCTCCTACACTGGTTTCAACACCAGTAACTTCCAAAAGAAAAGGAACAGAGGATGAAGCTCCTGAGGATCAAGGATTATTACGAGATGCGAAGCGGGACCTTGTTCCGAATTATGGCATATGCCCGAAGGAAAGTCCTACTCCGTTGCTTGTCTTCAGTAGAAGCGGGACAGGTGATGCAGGAGGTCCATGCAGGATCAGCTGGAGCACACCAGGCTGGCCCAAAGATGAAAATTGAGATAAAGAAACTGGGTTACTATTGGCCCACTATATTTGATGATTGCTGCAGGTTTGCCAAAGCTTGTCAGAAGTGTCAAGAACACGCTAATGTGGCAAGGAGACCTCCAGTGCCATTGCATCCCACCCTACCAAGCTGGCCGTTTGCTCAGTGGGGCACGGATGTAGTAGGGCCGCTACCAGCATCTTCATCAGGGTGCAGATACATCTTAGCAGCTACAGACTACTTCTCCAGATGGGCGGAGGCAATAGCACTAAGAGATGTGACGGGAGAACTAGTTGCAAGGTTCTTCCGGCAGAATGTAATATTTCAGTTCGGGATCCCCAGCCGAATCATCTCTGATAATGGCAGTCATTTTAGGAACCAGAAGGTTTATCGGCTGGCCGACAAATACAAAATCGACTGGAGGACGTCGTCCCCCTACAACCCTCAGGCCAATGGACTCGCAGAAGCCTTTAATAAGACATTATGTACATTGCTGGCAAAGACTGTCAAGTCTAATAAAAAAGATTGGGAAGGAAGGATGTACGAAGCACTTTGGGCCTATCGTACTATCTACAAGACCCCAACCGGCTGTTCACCTTTCTCCCTCATCTATGGGTCGGAAGCTGTAGTGCCCATTGAACTTGAAGTTCCTTCATTGCGAGTTGCCATCCAGCACAGACTAGTCAGTGGTGAGCAGACCAATGCAGAAAGAAGATTGGAGGAGCTCGCTGAGCTCGAAGGAAAACGCCTCCGGGCACAGCAAAACATCCAACTCTACCAAGCTCGCATGGCCCGTGCTTTTGACAAGCTAGTCAAGGGTCGAGAATTCAAGAAATGAGACCTGGTAATGGTCAAAAGAAAAGAAGTGATGGCCTCCAACCCCAAAGGGAAGTTGGTCGAAAACTGGGTCGGGCCGTATATCGTCCGCCGAGTATATGAAGGGGGTGCCTACGTCCTTGTAGACCACAAAGGAGTCATTCAGTTCTCTCCCCTCAACGGAAAACGCATTAAGCTGTATCATGCAGCGCAGCCGACATGTCCCGAGTGATCGGTCGGAGCTACCTTTTCCTTGGTTTAGTGGCACTCCGCCCTAATCAAGCTACCTCCCCTTTGGTTAGTGGCGTTTCGCCCTAATCAAGCTACTTTCCTTGGTTAGTGGCACTCCGCCCTGATCGAGCTACCTCTCCTTGGTTTAGTAGCACTCCGCCCTAACCGAGCTACCCCTTCCTGGGTTTAGTGGCACTCCGCCCTAACCGAGCTACTCTTTCCCTTGGTCTAGTGGCATTCTGCCCTGATCGAGCTACTCTTCTCCTTGGTTTAGTGGCACTCCGCCCTGATCAAGCTACCATTTTCTTGGTTTAGTGGCATCTCGCCCTGATCGAGCTACCTTCCCTTGGTTTAGTGGCACTTCGCCCTAACCAAGCTATCCTTCCCTTGGTCTAGTGGCATTCTGCCCTGATCGAGCTACTCTTCTCCTTGGTTTAGTGGCACTCCGCCCTAAACAAGCTACTTTTCCCCTTGGTTTAGTGGCACTCCGCCCTAACCGAGCTACCTTTTCCTTGGTTTAGTGGCACTCCGCCCTAACCGAGCCACCTTCTCCTTGGTTTAGTGACACTCCGCCCTAACCGAGCTACCTTCCCTTGGTCTAGTGGCATTCTGCCCTGATCGAGCTACTCTTCTCCTTGGTTTAGTGGCACTCCGCCCTAACCGAGCTACCTTTTCCTTGGTTTAGTGGCACTTCGCCCTAACTAAGCTACCCTTTCCTGGGTTTAGTGGCACTCCGCCCTAACCGAGCTACTCTTCTCCTTGGTTTAGTGGCACTCCGCCCTAACCGAGCTATCTTTTCCTTGGTTTAGTGGCACTCCGCCCTAACCGAGTTACCTTTTCCTTGGTTTAGTGGCACTCCGCCCTAACCGAGCTACCCTCCTCCTTGGTTTAGTGGCACTCCGCCCTAAACAAGCTACTCTTCTCCTTGGTTTAGTGGCACTCCGCCCTAAACAAGCTACTCTTCTCCTTGGTTTAGTGGCACTCCGCCCTAACCAAGCTACCCTTTCCTGGGTTTAATGGCACTCCGCCCTAACCGAGCTACTCTTCTCCTTGGTTTAGTGGCACTCCGCCCTAACCGAGCTACCCTCTCCTTGGTTTAGTGGCACTTCGCCCTAACCAAGTTACCTTCCGTGGTGTAGTGGCACTCCGCCCTAAACAAGCTACTCTTCTCCTTAGTTTAGTGGCACTCCGCCCTAACCGAGCTACCCTTCTCCTTGGTTTAGTGGCACTCCACCCTAGCCGAGCTACCTTTCCTTGGTCCAGTGGCATTCCGCCCTGACCGAGCTACCCTTCCCTTTGGTCCAGTGGCATTCCGCCCTGATCAAGCTACCCTCTCCTTGGTCTAGTGGCATTCCGCCCTGATCAAGCTTCCAAAAGAATACGCCACACTGCCATTACGAGCCTTACGTTCGGATTGGCACGAAAGCCCTTCCTTACGTTAGCATTATCTTCCCGCTAACGAATAAACCTGAGTCGGCTAAAGGCTTTGTGTTCTAGCTGGCATTCTCACATTGTTGCCACTACGGGCCATCCACTGTCGACCAGGCATCGAACATTACACTTCGACCTGCCACCCTATACAAATAAAAAAAATGGGGTTAAAAATAGAGATACCCCGCCAGACTTGCTCCTATATTAGGACAAGTGCAAAAATGGCTATAACCCAGCTGTGGCGAAAACCCGAAGGGGCGCTGCAGGCAAAATCGGGTACCTCGCTGCGTGAAAACCCGAAAGGGCGCGCGGGCAAAAGCAAGAGGGGGCTGGCTCCGACGAAAACCAGAAAGGGCGCTTGAGTCAGTAAAGTGGTAATTTCCAAATTCCTCTCCTATTCTCCACCCAATGAAACTCCAAAAGGGACAACCATCAAAGTCCCACCGGAAATCCTTTAACAAACCCACATTCGACCCTCGTCATCATCGGCGAGATCGGTCAATCTCTACCCTTAACTTGGACTTTACGTCCCTGTTGATAATCTCATCTTTGCTTCGGCATGTGACCCATGTTGATGAATAAACCCATGGTCGACCCTCGTCATCATCGGCGAGATCGGTCTATCTCTACCCTTAACTTGGACTTTCCGTCCTGATGTGTCCTGATGTGACACGACCCTTTGGACCTAGAATTTGCAAGGAATACAACAATTTGGCAACGTCACACAAGCGAACTCACTCGCATTGGCACACTCGGGTTCGTAGGTGGACCGGCGATGGCGGAGAGGGTCCGAGGTTGGACCTCAAGGTTCCATGGGTATGGCCAGCTAGGGATGGACCCCAACGGGCCAGGGATGCCCAATATCAAGGGCAGCCGGCACGCCGAGGGCGTGGGATGTAGGGTCGCACTCTCAACTCACTCCGCGGTGGTCGCTCAAATCGATGATATATATATTTTTTTGGGATCGGGCACTCACTCACCGACCGACGGCACTAAGATGCTATACTAAACAAGCAAAGTGACCCCAGTAGAGAAGTGTAACCAGGAGCTCACCTGATCGGCGTGAAGACGCCGATCCCGGCCGGAGACGAGGGCGAGCGAGGAAGCGTGGGCTTACCCGCACGCTGCGCCGATGAAGCTTCAGCCGAAGACCTGCTAGTACATGCACTACGCCCTCGCAGAGGGGGTGGACTAGGGGTAGGGATAATTAGTTACAGCCAAAACTACCTCCACGCAGGGAGGGGCGGTCAGCCGGCCAGGCGAGATCGGACGGAGAGCTAAAGGAGTCGCCGAATGAAGACTTTGCCGATCCTGCCCGTATCTGGAACTGCTGGACAGGTGGGCGATGTTGACGCTGCCACGGATGCTCCCGAACTCAGAAGCTGACGAAACCAGCGCCGAAATGTCACTGACAGACCAAGGCACATCTGTGAATTTTTTTGGGTGGTCCCGAAGTCGTCACCGGCAAGGACGGGCTCTGGAACAGGGTCCTTGCGCTCAGACACGGACTGTTCCCAGGGGGCAGCAGCGGATGGATGAAGTCACCACGGCAGCTCCCGAAGTCCGAATGAGGCGAGACCAAGTCGAGGACGACCGTGGACAAGTCTTTTCCGAGCATCAACCAAGATGGGAACCAGCCGATGTCGGGGTGGCGAGGAGGGGTCCGTTGCGTGAGGGGAGGTCAGGACAGGACCCTGATGGCCTGTTCTGTGCACCTGGGAGCGAAAAAATTAAAAACTGCTCTTCCTGATTCTGAACGGGATGCTGCTTGTTGGTGATGGTGGATGCCTTGTGGTAGAAGCTCTCGCCAAGTAGCGCCTCCAGAAGTTGAGGGGTGTGGCTGTGGTAGCTTCTGCACTGCAGCTCTGGTCCAGGTTCTGGTCCCGGCTGCGCACTTGGACGAGAATTGGTACCACGAACTGTAGTGAAGTCGGAACGAGATGATTCCACCTCGCCTACGAAGAAGACTTGAAGACCTTTCCGGAGATGTATGGTACAACTCCAAATGACGTTGGATGACTCCGGAGCAGGCTCTACAAGTCGGGCCCCAATCTGCTACCTGCGGGTTGAACAGAGTAAAGGGGCTATTTGGTGGAGAAGGGTTGAAGGGACTGCAATGGGGAGGGGGCTAATGGCTGTGGGGCTTGGATGGTGGTGGGTAGAGATGGTGGAGAGGTTGGAGAAGGAGGTTGGGTCGCAGCTAGCAGGTGGAGGGGGAGGGGGGTGCGGCCAAGGGTGGAGGGTGAGAAGGGGGGCGCAAGTGGCTTGGAGGGAGAGGGAGATTTGAACTTGGTTTAATGTGGGGATGGTTAATGTGGTCTTGGGAAGGGGAAGAGGTGTGTTGGGGATGTGGAGAGGTGCTTGGGGAGGTGGGATTCTCCCTTGGGAGATGGAGGGGTGGCTTGGGAAAGGGAGAGGTTGTCTTGGAAGGTGAAAGGTTGCTTGGGGATATGGTGTGAGTAATGGGAGGAATTAAGTGGACCTTGGGAAGGGGAAGGGTTGGGATGAGGTGGAGGATGATGTGGCAAGGAGAAGAGAGAGAGAGGGGTGAAATTTGGAGAGAGAGGGGGAGGAGAGAGAGAGGGGGCCGCCCCCTTTAGAGAGAGAGAGAGGTAGAGAGATAGAGAGCTAGAGAGAGAGAGAGAGAGAGAGCAAGAGACACAATTCTTGTGGATTTTAAACTCAATAATTCATTAGCGTCAAATGGGGGGAATTGGGGTCCTATTTATAGGAAACCCATAATTTAACAAAAGACCCTGAGTTTTTGACAAATGACAATAAACCAAGGGGGGAAGGGGGTGTCCATGGGCCTAGCCCACTTAATTGGGCCCAACTGACTCATTAACCACTCTAATGCTAATTAACCTAGGGACTTGACTCAAATAAAAGGAAGATTACATAATAAGAAAATGAAAGATACATCATATGACTCAAAATAAAGTGGCGGGCAAGATGTAGCACTGCTGGCGATCATCAGGAGCCCCCAAAGCTGTGGAGTGGTCAGAGATGACCCCATCATACCCCCGGGGTGCGGAGAACTCGACTCCGTCGAGTATGGGTCCACGGGGGAGGTGGTCCTCTAAAGCAGCTCGGGATGAACCTCAACCTCCAAACTCAGCCCTACGTCCGCAACTAGGGGACGGTCCTTCATCCTCTCGAGGTGGCTCGGTCGCACCCTCTTACTGGCGATGGAACCCTGCTTGCCTAGTATTGCCTCCGTGTGCACACGTCGGACTCTCAGGCTGATTTTTGGTGGCTCTCCGAGGGTGTCCCTCTCAAAGGAAGATATAGGCTCGAGGCACTCACTAGGATCCACCGCGGTGCCCATATAGGGTGCCGGATCCGCCACGTGGGAAATGGGGTGAATCCCAAAACCCATTAATAAGTCCAACCCGTTAGCCGGGTTGCCAAAACCACTCGGAACTTGGGAAGGTCCAAGTCCTCGTGCCCTCGAATTGGAGCTGACCCTAGGGTAGAGCCACTCCGACACCATCATCACCAGATCGCCTACTTGGAATTCCAAGTGGCGCTTGCAAGCTCTTGTACGCTCTTTGTGAATCTCACCGCTCGTTGTGAATTGCTTGCGTGTATGCTCATGCCATGCATTATGATGTGGTGAGTGGTTGTGAGAGTGAGTAGTGTGCAAAGGTGGACCGGGGCAACCATAAATTGACCTATCATGCTTTGATGCCATGTGGACCTTGATGAACTTAGGTGGACCGGGGCAGCCACAAGTGGCCCTATCCTGCATGGACGTCATAACAATGGTTGGAGGGCCGTGGTATATGTAGGGGAACCTATCATACAAAGTGGTGATGAATGCTGGGGACCCGGACATCCGTAGATGCTCCTAACATGCGTATGATCAATGATGAATGAGGGAGGGCCGTTACACCCGAATATAGACCAATCATGCATCCTACTTGACATGTGGGTGATATGAACGAGTGGACCCGACTTAATAATCTTGCCAAGTAGTGATGTACGCCAAGACTTATGCACTTTTGTACCAAAGATGTCCCCTATGTGTGGGCTTTTGGACTTCCATTGGAATGGGTCAAAGGGGTCTAGAAGGTGGATTTCCTGAAGTGGGGCACTTCCTCACTCCCTAAGTGTATATTGCCCGAAGTCATGGCTCTCATGGTGTAATCTGAGTCTTGGAGAGATGGGCTTGGTCCAACATAGTGGGTGATGGTAGGAAAAGGTCGGTGGCGAGTAAGGTGGGGGGGTGTAGGAAGGGATAGAAGGGGTCATGGTAAGGGTCACCTAAGGAGAGGGACTCTAGGTCCTCATGGTCCTCACAACCCTTTGATGGCGGATTCTCTTCCTCTAGTAAAATGATCGGGCCAAAGTTTTTGGTGGGATGGTCGGCCATGAATGGAGGGCTGGATGTTCTCCCCGAGATAAGCAACTCAAGTTTGTGATAGCATCGGGCTCATCGGGTGTAGGGAGGAGTAAAAGAAGGTCGCTAGTGTAGCAACCCACAGTGTAAATTGAGGAGATGGACCCGACACATAGGTGGAGGAGGTCAAGGCTCTTAGGTCGGTCGGCCACTGTGGTCAACATGCCAGTTAACTCCACTTGCCATGCTAGGCCATGAAGGAGATCTCCTAAAGTTTCTACTTGGTAGGAGGATTGGATGGTAGTGTGATAGGAGGAGAAGGGAACTATGGGAAAGTTTTGTTCCATGGGGGAGAAAACATGGGTTGTGATCTCCCTAATTGGGCTCTCCTTTAGCCAACTAACAAGGGGTTCTCCTAAGATGATCTCGGTCCCAACTAGAGAGGGTGGTGTAAGGTGAAGGCCACCATGTGAGGTTTCTTCTTCTTCTTGGACATGGGTGGTCTCCATGGCGGGGATGGGGTCCGGAGTGTTCACTACTATGGGGTCGGGTATGGGTTCCTCTACCAAGGAGGTGAGTGGGTCCTTTGAGGGCAGGATGATAAAGGTTGGTGTATGGTGTACCCAGGGTGGTGAGTGAGGCCGGACTTGGGTTGGGGTTGGGAGTGGAAGTAGTGGAGGGCTAGGTTTGGGTAGGATAGGAGTTGGAAGCGGAAGGTGGATTGGGTGAGTAACTTCGGGTTGGGGAATGGTGGCTGTCACGGGCCTAGGTGGAGGGGTGGACATGGGGTCCATGTGGGTTTGAATGGTGAGGGTGGAGTGAGCCATGATGCTTCTTCCACATGGGATGGGAACTTCTTGGCCTAACCCATGACATTGTGACTCGTATTCTTCTTCCCATTCTGGGGAGGCCTCATGTTCCTCGATTACAATCTTATCCTTTTGGGTGTGGGGGTCTTACTCTCCAAGGGAATGGGAAGGTCTTTTGGGGATGGGGTGATGAAAGTTGGGGCATGGTGTACCCGGGGTGGTGAAGTTTGGACCCTAACGGTGGTCTTGGGTTGACTGGGAGAGAAAGGAGGAGTGGGAGTGCTCCTCGGGTTATGGTTCTCAAGGTAGGAGTGGGAAGGTCGGGGAGTGAAGATCTTCCTAATCTCAATCCTTATCTCTTCCAATGAATCTAAGGGTCCTTTGGGTGGTGGAGTTTGGGTCCTAAGGGAGGTCTTGGGTTGACTGGGAGGGAAAGGGGGAGTGGGAGTGCTCCTCGGGTTATGGTTCTCAAGGTAGGAGTGGGAAGGTCAGGGAGCGTAGATCTTCCTAAGCTTGATCTTCATCTCTTCCCATGATCCTATGGGTTCTTGCCTCCAAATCCTTCTTAAGCTCGCTACGCGATCCCACTCCTTCTTGGCTTGTCCCTGAAGCCACCCTATGGCCCTGCGGACTCTAGCGTGTCCATAGACCCTAGTCCTATCAAAGTGTTTATCCATGGTAGTCTCCCACTTTAGGTAGGCATTAGGACTGGATCCGTCAAAACTAAGGTCCCCTTCTAGGATGATGTCCATGAGGAGGGGTCAATCGGACTCTTGTGGGAGGCCGTGTTGAGGGGACTTAACCAATGTGGAGTGTACATGATGATGCACTGGGTGGCCCAATAATGACTCTAAATGCGAATGCGCCCTAGGACCAACTTGTAGAGAGACAAGTTGTGAACTTGCTCTGATACCATTTGATGTGACACGACCCCTTGGACCTAGAATTTGCAAGCAATAAAATAATTTGGCAACGTCACACAAGCGAACTCACTCGCATTGGCACACTCAGGTCCGTAGGTGGACCGGCGATGGCGGAGAGGGTCCGAGGTTGGACCTCAAGGTTCCATGGGTATGGCCAACTAGGGATGGACCCCAATGGGCCAGGGATGCCCAATATCAAGGGCAGCCGGCACGCCGAGGGCGTGGGATGTAGGGTCGCACTCTCAACTCACTCCGCGGTGGTCGCTCAAATCGATGATATATTTTTTTTTTGGGATCGGGCACTCACTCACCGACCGACGGCACTAAGATGCTATACTAAACAAGCAAAGTGACCCCAGTAGAGAAGTGTAACCAGGATCTCACCTGATCGGCGTGAAGACGCCGATCCCGGCCGGAGACGAGGGCGAGCGAGGAAGCGTGGGCTTACCCGCACGCTGCGCCGATGAAGCTTCAGCCGAAGACCTGCTAGTACATGCACTACGCCCTCGCAGAGGGGGTGGACTAGGGGTAGGGATAATTAGTTACAGCCAAAACTACCTCCACGCAGGGAGGGGCGGTCAGCCGGCCAGGCGAGATCGGACGGAGAGCTAAAGGAGTCGTCGAATGAAGACTTTGCTGATCCTGCCCGTATCTGAAACTGCTGGACAGGTGGGCGATGTTGACGTTGCCACGGATGCTCCCGAACTCAGAAGCTGACGAAACCAGCGCCGAAATGTCACTGACAGAACAGGGCACATCTGTGAATTTTTTTAGGCGGTCCCAAAGTCGTCTCCGGCAGGTACGGGCTCTGGAACAGGGTCCTTGCGCTCAGACACGGACTGTTCCCAGGGGGCAGCAGCGGATGGATGAAGTCACCACGGCAGCTCCCGAAGTCCGAATGAGGCGAGACCAAGTCGAGGACGACCGTGGATGAGTCTTCTCCGAGCATCAACCAAGATGGGCACCAGCCGATGTTGGGGTGGCGAGGAGGGGTCCGTTGAGTGAGGGGAGGTCAGGACAGGACCCTGACGGCCTGTTCTGCGCACCTGGGAGAGAAAAAATTGAAAACTGCTCTTACTGATGCCGAAAGGGATGCCGCTTGTTGGTGATGGTGGATGCCTTGTGGTAGAAGCTCTCGGCCAAGTGGCGCCTCCAGAAGTTGAGGGGTGTGGCCGTGGTAGCTTCTGCACTGCAGCTCTGGTCCAGGTTCTGGTCCCAGTTGCGCAGTTGGACGAGAATTGGTACCACGAACTGTAGTGAAGTCGGAACGAGATGATTCCACCTCGCCTGCGAAGAAGACTTGAAGACCTTTCCGGCGATGTATGGTACAACTCCAGATGACGTTGGATGACTCCGGAGCAGGCTCTGCAAGTCGGGCCCCAATCTGCTACCTGCGGGTTGAACAGAGTAAAGGGGCTATTTGGTGGAGAAGGGTTGAAGGGACTGCAATGGGGAGGGGGCTAATGGCTGTGGGGCTTGGATGGTGGTGGGTAGAGATGGTGGAGAGGTTGGAGAAGGAGGTTGGGTCGCAGCTAGCAGGTGGAGGGGGAGGGGGGTGCGGCCAAGGGTGGAGGGTGAGAAGGGGGGCGCAAGTGGCTTGGAGGGAGAGGGAGATTTGAACTTGGTTTAATGTGGGGATGGTTAATGTGGTCTTGGGAAGGGGAAGAGGTGTGTTGGGGATGTGGAGAGGTGCTTGGGGAGGTGGGATTCTCCCTTGGGAGATGGAGGGGTGGCTTGGGAAAAGGAGAGGTTGTCTTGGAAGGTGAAAGGTTGCTTGGGGATATGGTGTGAGTAATGGGAGGAATTAAGTGGACCTTGGGAAGGGGAAGGGTTGGGATGAGGTGGAGGATGATGTGGCAAGGAGAAGAGAGAGAGAGAGGGGAGAAATTTGGAGAGAGAGGGGGAGGAGAGAGAGAGGGGGCCGCCCCCTTTAGAGAGAGAGAGAGGTAGAGAGATAGAGAGTTAGAGAGAGAGAGAGAGAGAGCAAGAGACACAATTCTTGTGGATTTTAAACTCAATAATTCATTAGCTTCAAATGGGGGGAATTGGGGTCCTATTTATAGGAAACCCACAATTTAACAAAAGACCCTGAGTTTTTGACAAATGACAATAAACCAAGGGGGGAAGGGGGTGCCCATGGGCCTAGCCCACTTAATTGGGCCCAACTGACTCATTAACCACTCTAATGCTAATTAACCTAGGGACTTGACTCAAATAAAAGGAAGATTACATAATAAGAAAATGAAAGATACATCATATGACTCAAAATAAAGTGGCGGGCAAGATGTAGCACTGCTGGCGATCATCAGGAGCCCCCAAAGCTGTGGAGTGGTCAGAGATGACCCCATCATGTCCCTGTTAATAACCCTACCTTTGCCTCGGCATGTGGCCCATGCCGATGAATAAACCCACGTTCGACCCTCGTCATCATCGGCGAGACCGGTCGATCTTTACCCTTAGCTCGGATCTTACATCCTTGTTAATAGACCGTATCCTTTGCTTCAATATCTAACCAGTGTCGACAGACCAGAGCAGGGTCCAATCCTTGTCATCATCGACAAGGCCAGTCAATATTTTCGCGGTCCAATTCTTCTGCATCCCGAATTCAAGAAAAAAGAAAGAAAGAAAAGAAAATGAGGTTAAAAATAGAGATACCCCGCCAGACTTGTTCCTATATTAGGACAAGTGCAAAAATGGCTATAACCCAGCTGTGGCGAAAACCCGAAAGGGCGTCGCAGGCAAAATCGGGTGCCCCGCCGCGTGAAAACCCGAAAGGGCACGCGGGCAAAAGCAAGAGGGGGCTGGCCTCGGTGAAAACCCGAAAGGGCGCTTAGGTCAGTAATGTGAATAAAAAAATTGAATGATGAATAGTGATGATTCATTCTCTATCCGGAAGACCCCTTACGAGGTCGACGGGAAATTTTCATCCGATATCCCGCCTATATACATCTATTGTCTACCCTTTTCGACCCTTGTCACCATCGGCAAGATCGGTCGCTACCCTATCCGGTTTTTGTCACCATCGGCAAGACCGTCTACCCTTTTCGACCCTTGTCACCATCGGCAAGATCGGTCGCTACCCTATCCGATTTTTGTCACCATCGACAAGGCCGTCTACCCTTTTCGACCCTTGTCACCATCGGCAAGATCAGTCGCTACCCTACCCGGTTTTTGTCACCATCGGCAAGACCGCCTACCCTTTTCGACCCTTGTCACCATTGGCAAGATCGGTCGCTACCCTATCTGGTTTTTGTCACCATCGGTAAGACCGTCTACCCTTTTCGACCCTTGTCACCATCGGCAAGATCGGTCGCTACCCTATCCGGTTTTCGTCACCATCGGCAAGACCTTCTACCCTTTCCGACCCTTGTCACCATCGGCAAGATCGGTCGCTATCCTATCCGATTTTTGCCACCATCGGCAAGACCGTCTACCCTTTTCGACCCTTGTCACCATCGACAAGATCGGTCGCTACCCTATCCGATTTTTGTCACCATCGGCAAGACCGTCTACCCTTTTCGACCCTTGTCACCATCGGCAAGATCGGTCGCTACCCTATCCGATTTTTGTCACCGTCAGCAAGACCGTCTACCCTTTTCGACCCTTGTCACCATCGGCAAGATCGGTCGCTACCCTATCCGGTTTTTGTCACCATCGGCAAGACCGTCTACCCTTTTCGACCCTTGTCACCATCGGCAAGATCGGTCGCTACCCTATCCGGTTTTTGTCACCATCGACAAGACCGTCTAACCTTTTCGACCCTTGTCACCATCGGCAAGATCGGTCGCTATCCTATCCGGTTTTTGTCACCATCGGCAAGACCGTCTACCCCTTTCGACCCTTGTCACCATCGGCAAGATCGGTCGCTACCCTATCCGATTTTTATCACCATCGGTCGTCACCATCGGCAAGGCCGTCTACCCTCTTCGACCCTTGTCACCATCGGCAAGATCGGTCGCTACTCTACCCTGTTTTTGTCACCATCGGCAAGACCGTCTACCCTTTTTGACCCTTGTCACCATCGATAAGATCGGTCGCTACCCTATCCAGTTTTTGTCACCATCGGTAAGACCGTCTACCCTTTTCGACCCTTGTCACCATCGGCAAGATCGGTCGCTACCCTACCCAGTTTTTGTCACCATCGGCAAGACCGTCTACCCTTTTCGACCCTTGTCACCATCGGCAAGATCGGTCGCTACCCTAGTCCGGTTCTTGTCATCATCGTCAAGACCGTCTACCCTTTTTCGACCTTCGTCATCATCGACAGGACCGGTCACTACCCATTCTCGGGTCTTGCCATCCTCGGTAGGACCGCTTACCCGCCAGTTTTGATATACCCTCTTGAGTCCCCCTGACTCTCGGCTGGCATAGGCCGTTGTTAGTCTCGAGAAAAGTCACGGCGCGGTGGAGTGAACACCTCACCCCTTTGCTGAAGGCGTGAGCGCTCTCCTGCCCTAGTGACTCATACACTCGGATTAGAAACAACGGGCGAATGGAAGAGAAAAGAATAATGACAAGATGGAGTCTTCATTCAAAAAGCACGATGGAGAATTTCCATTACTATGAAGTAAAAAGGTACATGTTACACGGGCCATCCCCCTGAGTACATGAAGTGCGTCGAAAAGGGAGCAAATAAAGAGAAAAAAAGACTACGGCAGAGGGCGTCGGAAGATGTCCTCCAGCGCAGGAATACCCAGGGAAGGATGGCGGGTCAGTTCTTGCAATCGGAACTCGGTAGCCTCCAGCTCAGATAGCTTCTCCTCGAGGGAAGCAGCTTGTCCCTCGGCCATCTCTACATCTTCCGCCTTCTGGACTCCCAGGCGATCTACTTCTTCAAGTTTGGCCTCTACCCTTGAAAGTTCGGCCTGTAATGCCGCCATCCGGGCCGTCAAGAAGCTTCGGTGCTGTAAAGAGGCATTGGCTTCATCCCTCATCCTCGCCGCAGTCCCTTGCAGGGAAATGAGAGCTGTCCGGCATTCAGCCCACTCCAATGTTATGGCCGCCAGCTGGTCAGCTGCTTCCCGGCCTAGAAATTCCCTCCTGTTTACATACTTCAGGAGCAGGATCACCCGTGGAGTAGGGCAACCAAAGGCCAACAGCGATCGGGAAAGATGATCTATCAAGCCCCTCAGCTGAACATAAGTTAAATCCCTGCTAGCCGTTATGGTCTGTTGAAGAGTCCCCAAAAACTGCCACACAAGGTCATTTGAAGATTGAAGACCCAGTGGCGACGTCTCGGGCAGTTCAAATTCCACTCTGCTATCTACAGCAGCCCAGATATCATCGGTCGACCCGGAAGATGACGATGGTATGAGCTGCAGTCCACTGCGGTGGGGAACAACTGCACTGGCAGATACGGTGGCTGGAGCCTCAACAACAACAATTTCTTTGCCTGCCCCCTGGGATGGGGGTCCAACGGGAACGTAGAGAGCCGAAGACGTCTGTTCTTCAATAATCTCTCCGGCTTCTATCTCAGCAGGACCACCCTTTTCCACAATTGACTGCTGTACAGCCTCCATTGGCGGAGAATCTCCGGCTGTCGCCGAACTATCAACTTCGACGAAATGCCCGGGACCGCACCGGATTAAAAAGCCCAAGGGCCATGTGCGCGTCGGGTTAAAATGTAAACGGCGCCGGACTAACATTCGGGCCAAATTAAGGGCCATTCAAAGCTTCTGTCAACCGAAGAGGAGGTCAGGCCTGGTGGAGTACATCCGTCGGCCCTGCTACACTCGTGCCTCGCGCGCAACACCCACGTCTGGGGGGCATTTGTTGGCACCCAAAATATGATCATCGGCGACCAAGCCATAAGGACGAATGACCCGGCCCACCGAAGCATGGAAGCCGATAAAGATAAACATATCAAAGATTTCTCAGGTTGCCAGAGCCTCGAGTCACTCCATATGGACATGGGGACTTCACCTCAGGGGAGCCGACACAAACTCACAACCAACCGGCAGTGCGACCAAGCCTGCCCAATGAACCGGCATCGACTCTGTCATGCCGCTACCCTACATCCGTCACCCGACCAAGGACGACGGTCTACCCGGTGACTCTCCTGAGGAGGAAGAACGTCCTCGGCCATTCACAACAAGGGGGCCGAAGGTTCTGTCGGCAGAAGACCCCGATCACCCGGCACGGGTGCGGCTTCCCGCCAAGATGGGCCCGTCAGTGGCCGAATGATCGCCCAGATCGGGCGGAACTATCCCTGGTGTTATCTCGCCTTCGAAGGAGCTTCGGGCACGGGCCAGACTTAGCCAGCGGCACGAATTATAAAACCGAAGGCAGTGTCAGCGGTAGGCCCGTATGATCAACCCAAAGCTATCTGGAACCTCGAGAATGGCCGTACGCCAACCCGGGAGCTTCGACAAGACATCCCGCCAAGGTTTCAAGGGGCATTGGCGAGATAATGTTCACGGTGACTCCCGGAATCATCCCCGGACTCATCGACTGGCTTGAAGCGCACGAGGAGCATTAGCCCGGCGCGCCTTAAACCGGCGCGCCCCTCATTCGATGCCCCTGATCCCGTCGCGCTAAATCCCCTTCGACGCCTGGCTATTCCGGCACGCAAGTCACCCTATCAGATGGCTCCAACCCCGGCGCGATAGGCTGATGAAGTCTCTTCTCGGCGCGCCAATCCCACGCCGGTTTAACATTCGAACTCATGCCCCTATATATAGATGGCTGCTCGAGAAGAAGAAACAGGGGGAGAGAGACAGATCGATTGAAAAAAAAGAGAAGAGCGGAGGGAGAGAAAGGCTTCTGGAGAGGTTTTTTTTTACTGAAGCAGAGAGAGAAGGGTTCCTTCGGAGGAGCTTCCGCCGGTCGTCTTCTTCCTCTACGATATCCTATTCCCGGAAGAGGTGGGCGCCGGTGCCAGTTCTTTTCCTGCTTTCCGCAGACTGCTTCTTCTGAAGTTCCCACCCATTGAATGTAAGCGAGGGGGGAAGGAGCGACAATGATATGAGTCGATTCTCCTCCCCCTCTGTGCGATTTTCTATTTTCTCTTCCTTCCTTTCTCTGTTTTCGTGGTGCTCTATATGTCTTCTGCCTCCGTGATCGGCGAGCGGCGACCGAGCAATGGGGTTGGCGCTATGTCCTCACCATGTAAACACTGAATCATTCCCGTTTCTGGGATGTTAATACATATATGTTGAATGCTTGGGTTATCGGGTTGAATGAATGATCCTCAGCCTCCCCCCTTTCTATCCATGCCAATGCGTGTGTCGGAGTTCTTCTCTGCGTAGATCTCATTCCGGTTTCTCCGAGGTCTATAGCGTGCCCTGAATCATCGTGGGCTACATAAACACCCCTCCCCGGGGGCTTTCCTTCGATCATTCTCATGTTTGATTCAAGGGTTTTCGCATCCCTCTCTCTTCTCGGACAGAGCCGTGCTTCTGCGCATGCCTCTCTCCGCCATGTGCAGGGTTCATCCCCTGAACGTCGCTTTCTAACTGTTCGAGCATATGCCCCTGTAATGGGCCCGTCTCATTTATGCATTTACTGCATCTGTGCATCACGATCATCTGAATGGTTTCGAGGTTTTCTCATCGTCTCGATCACCCGGGGAGGGGAACATTCCCCCCGTGGCTTCACGGAACTGCTGGGCAACTAAGAACCCTACCCCTTGATGGCAGGCGTTTCTCCCTGAGCCCACAACAGATAGCAACAGAGGGGTCTTGGCTCAACGAGCTCGCCCCCAACAATTCAGGACCCAATGAAGGCCGGGGATATGTGCTCCTCGCAGGCTAGCCCTCGGAGTTTCATCTTCCTAATGGTCAGTCCCTATAAGGGATAAGTCATACACTGTGGGTCATCCACCCTTCGCAGGCTAGCCCTCGGGGTGCTGTTCCCATCGTCAATGGCTTCGTCTCTCCGTTTCTTCCCCCTATGAAACCTTGGTGCCCCTAGCAGGCTAGTCCTCGGGGTATCCTATCCAATGGGGTTTGCTGGCTGCCTTCGTGTAGACCGACGGTTTAGGGGCTTGTTCCATAGGTGAGCATGACCCCGCTTCTCCCCTGCAACTCTTCAGGTTCAGGGGAGATGCTGTCCAATTTTGGACAGATTAATAATGAATAAACCATAACGAAATACTCATTCTGGACCCAATTATCCCGGTGCTCGAGTAGGAACCTCGCACTGGCTTATCACACCATCCCTCAGGGTTCTGGACTTCAATTTAACAAACAATTGGCCTCAAATGGCTTCAAAACCCTCAACATAAACTTAACAAACTCAAATGATTCAAAATTCATCAAAAATAAGCTAAAACGGCGCGGCCTTAACCCGGCGCGCCCTAATCCGGCGCGGTACCCCCCCGCACCGGATTAACGCTAGACTCATAAACAAAAAAATTTTCTTTGCGCCTTTCCGGCGCGCCCTAAACCGGCGCGCCCCAAAGTCTTCGCGCTGTATTAACATTCATCATGGCCGCGCCGGATTAAGACTCTATACCCATGTCTTATCGCGCCGTATAAGCTATCCCTCACGTGTCCGCGCCGGTTTTGAACCCCTCTTGTTGTTTTAATCATTCACTCGCCCCCAGAGTGATTCTCGTCTCTCACGGTCAGTGTTAATAAACCACAATTGGTAATAAATTGAATAAAGGAAGGGCCGGACGGGCCTAAACTATACTTTTATTATATCTTCATCACCATGTCCGTTAGCATTGCGCTTTCGCTATCACACTTGTGTTGCCTTCCCTCCTCTCGATGGGGAGTAATAAATGTGGTCGATTACTATTTGCTTCCATGAATTCTATTATCATGCTTAATATAGTCATGAACGTCATGTGTGCATGCATGCATAGATCCTCGGGTATATTAAATGGCGTCGACGGAAATCCGGATTACGTCTGGTCGGAAGTCTTCGCTATGCGCGACGGTGGTCTTCGGACCTATGTCCTCCGCCATGTACCGAGGATCCATAATCCCATGAATTATGCATCTTCTGCACGATAAATGTATGCATCCTGCATGCTTTCGTCATGATCATCATGTAGCTCTTTTTAATTCGGCTTCGACAGCCCGCTATCTCGGCAATTAATCAAAGGTGTTCCCTCCTCGTGGGGGATGTAATTAACGCCATAGCCTTTATGGTATGGCGGACTGCTGGTCCCGACCGAACCTCGCACTCGCCCGACATGGGTCAGAATGAGCGCATCACAAATTCGTCACTCATGTGACTGGCACACCCGCGTCGTCAATTGATCATTTGACTACCAGTTGGTCAGTTGGTCGATCGACCCGCGAAAGAAAGAAAAGGTCGCAAATAGTGAGTCAACTCCCTTTTTCAATAAGATCTTCATTGATGCACTCCTTTGAGTTCCAAATATGAATCATGGATTTTTATCCTGTAAATCAAAATATTCAAAGCATGAGATCCTTAAATACAAATCGTTCATATAACTTTCAAATATGAACAGAGTTAACCCCCTTTAAGAAGAAGAGCTTCATTGATGGACTCCTTTAGATTCCAAGTATGCGCCATGAATTTATGTTCCTACAAACCAACATAAATATCACATTAGTTCCTTAAACACCAAGGGCTCACATGGCTTTCAAGAGTGAACATTGACTCCATCTTTCAACTCATCAAATCAAGATATAAAATATGTTGCTCAATGAAACACATACACACACAAACACAATCGTTTTGATATCATTGAAACCAAACACGAACTAGGGGATGCAACACCGGGAAGGCCCGATAACCCGAGACTCGAACCGCCGCCCACGAGCCGGGAGGGCTCGGAAGGGCTAAAAGGAGTGTAGAGGCACAAAGAAATAGGAAATAAAGCAGGACAGACCAACACTTAACAGAAATAAGTAAACAACTACAACAGAGTCCAGTCCAACAGAAAGAACAGTCTAAAGCAGTAAAATGTACAACATGCCGAGTGAACACTCGGCCCGACGAGCTGGCAACTGAGAAGCTCCGCACCGCGCCCTCGAACCTCGAGGAAGAATCGCCACACCTGAAAAGCAGGGAATGAGTCTCCAAAACAGATACTTAGCGGGGATCCCGCGGAACCCTAATCGGAAACAACGGCGGTAGCGGAAAGGAAGGCTACAACGACAGCAGGAACAGCGAACCGGTGGCCGGTCAAAACTCGGCACTACAGCTACTCCTACTGTACCAGAAACACACCCCGATCTCACGGTCGGGGGCTACCGAACTACACTAGTACCGCTTACCGAAGTAAAAACCCACGGCGACCATGCCGTAGCGGCATGTCTCCAAGGACACGGCCAACCTGGACACACTGTCCAAAGTGCAACCCTGACCTCCTGGTCACGGGTACCGCACAACAAAACGCAATCTCGGCAAAGCTATTAGCACCAGTCTCATGGCACAAAAATCGACACACGTGCCACGGCGAGACAACTGAAACTCAACTGTCAACACGACCGAAAACCCGAAGGTCGAAGTCACGAAAACTGACAGTCTGTCACTCTCTGTCCAGAACAGGAGTACCTCCCACTAGAAGCAAGGCCGAATGCGTCCACTGACGTCTTAGTCCGCGCCTCAAGTGTCTCCCTCTGGCCCAGCGGGAACTGATACACCGTACAAGTAACCATAAACAAGTGACTAGCTGGGGTCACGCCCGTCGACGTGGGTCCAACCGCCCCCAACCACGTGCGCACACACAGACCGTCCGTCCCTGGTCTGGCCCTCTGACCGATTTTCCCCTCAGCCGGACTCTGGCTGCTAGACGCGGGGCCTGTGGGCGCACTTTTTGTCTAACAGTTCTTTTATTCATTGGTTGGTTTATTAAGTGCGTGGGCGTGCCAGTCACCGAGGTGACAATTTATTCGGGCTCCGAAGAGCCCATGGTGCGCTCGATCTGACTTCGTCAGACGATTGTGTGGTTCGTGTCGGGACCAAAACCCGCCGCGCCGTAAAGGTCACGACGTCATTTACATCCCCCATACGAGGGAACACCCTTGATTAATCACCGAGATTCAGGGCCTCATGGCCGAGAGATTGATTGTATAAAAGGTCTATTAGGGGGTATCGAAGTCCTCGCGCAAGGGCGAGAAGAAAACCACTTGAGATCATGTCGGTCATGTGCTGACCATTTAATGTTCAGACGAGTGTCCGTCTCGGGAAAAGCGCGATCGTCGCGGGATGACCGGAGCGTGTGTATGCCAAGGTACGGCAAGTTTATTGTTCGGGAGAACGAAAGACGTTTGGTTGAACCTTGGTTAGAGCGGTCAGAAACCGGTGAACCTGTTGGCCCGGTGCAAGAGCAGGCTGCGACCATACTACGGTGGGCCCCCCGCGGTCGTAACAAGACTTGCATGAGCGTCATTAGTATTTCCGGTGCCAAAGGGCGGCGCGGGAGTATCCCTTGAATTGGCTGAAGAGCCCTGTGTCCCGGAGAAGCGGGCGTTCAAAACATGCCGGTCGTTCGGGAGACCGTTTAATATTCGGACGGGAGTCCAGCTTGAGAATATTGTAACCGTCGCGGGAGGACCTGGAGCATATGCATGCTGGGATACGGCAAGTATATTATTCCGAGACACTGAAAAACATTCGGTTGAATCTCGGTTATTGTAGCCGGAAACTGGAGAACCTATTGGCCCAGTGCAAGATCGGGTCAGGACCATATTGGGGGCGCCTCCCGTGGTCCGCACAGGGCTTGCGTGGGCATCATTAATATTCCCGGTGCCCGGGGGCAACGGGGGAGAGTCCCGGGACTGGATTTCAAAACCGAAACGCGTTCGAAAGGAGCGGGCTATAGACCGAGGGTATGAGCCAGACGATGACCATGATCGGGGCGGGCCCGAGGTCCAAGTATGGCCCATGGAGGTCTTATTGATATTCCCACGGAAGGAGTCCGGGGGTGGCCAGGGCCATCTTGTTCCATTCCATTTCTGTCGGTCGCTTGCGGACCTTTTCATGTTCGGGCAGGGGCCCATATCGAAAGTGCGACGCGGGCGGAAACAGCCCCGTACAAATGTGTGCCGAGTTTACGGCAATTTCAATGAAAGAGCGGGAGCGAATCCCGTTGGAACAAATCCGGAATTGATGAGCTATTGGCCCGGAGCAATGCCGGCTCACAACCATATCGGGGTAGGAGCCCCAGGCTATGCAGGTCGCTCGCGGGCCTTTCCCTGTTCGAACGCAGGTCCGTAATAGAAACGCGGCGGGAATCAAGGGGAATCCGTTCAAATTTCTGCCGAACGTGCGGCAATTTTAGTAGCGGCTCGGAAAGGATCCGGTCGGAGAAATGAGTCCTGTTTAATCGGAATGTTAGCCCGAGGCGAGGTTGGGTCATGGCCATTTCGGGATAATTCCCAAGACTCAGGCCCAGCCCGCCAGGGCGACATTGTTGTTCCTTCGGCACCGGGTCACGGGAGAGACGGGGCTGCCACGTGGATTACATTATCTTATTGTTATTTAAAATTTTATCATTATTATTCGTTAATTTGTAGATTTATAGATATATTTGTGTGGGTTCTTTATTACCATTTATTCATTTTTCTTATGATTGATTCGTTTATTATGGTTAACATTAGGTTTGTTATTATTTTGTTCGTTTTGTTATCATTCATTTACTTGTCATTTTTTGTTAAGTTTGTTATTATTATTTATTTATTTTTGTTATCGTTCATTTATCTATTTACTATTATTATTATTTTTAAGCTTATTATTATTATTTATTTCTTTATTGTTCTTATTTACTTATTCATTTTCTTTTGAATTTGTTATTGTTTATTGTTGTTATTATCATTATTGTTTGTTATTATTTCTCCCTCTTCCTTTGAGTTTGCTGTTATTGTCATTATTATTATTTTTATTATTATTTGTTTATTTATTACGTTTTCTTTTAGCTTATTATCTTTATTGTTGTCATTATTTCTGGTGTACCGCTGGGCCAAGGGAGAGTGTACCGCTGAGGGGCGCCGTGGAGCGTGCCGCTGAGCGGCCATGAAGGGTGTGTCGGCGAAGAGGCGCAGGGGCCGTGATGGGTGTGCCAGCGAGGGCCAAGCAAGGTGCGCCGGGGAAGGCACCAAGGCAGGTGTGCCGGCGAAGGCCTGGCCATGCGTGCCGGCGAAGGAAGGAAATGAGCGTGCCGGGGAAGGCAGCCAGGCAGGCGTGCCGGGGAAGGCACGTACCGGGGAAGGCAGCCAGGCAGGCGTGCCGGCGAAGGAAGGAAATGAGCGTGCCGGGGAAGGTAGCAAGGCAGGCGTGCCGGCGAAGGCCTGGCCATGTGTGCTGGCGAAGGAAGGAAATGAGCGTACCGGGGAAGGCAGCCAGGCAGGCGGGCCGGCGACGGGCTGGCCAGGGGTGTACCGGTGAAGGCCCACTCTCCCTCTCGCTCTTATGTCTTTTCCTCTTCTCTCTTGGTTTCATTAAGTTTGCTTGGGTTTCTTATTTTCTTCTCTTGATTAAGTTTCGTTCTCTCTCTTGTGAGAGCGGATGTTCAAGTTGTTTAGTTGTTCGATTCGGTTCTCTTCATATTGATTACGGTTCTCTTGCCTCGGTTGAAGTGTTTTATCGTCGTTCTTTTCGTTTGTTTGTTGCTGTCTTTTTTGTCTTTTAAAGTGTTATAGTTTCTAACGAAAATTCGGCAGCATCTCCCCTTAACCCGAGCGTAAGGGAGATAAAGGGAACGCGCCCACATGGAGTGGCGGAACCCGACAACTGGAGGTGGGCGCCCGGAGGCAACAACACCTTTATAGAACCTCGGAAAACGCAAAGGAAAGGGCTCGGGGCAGGGCCAAGAAGTGTGCCACTGAGGGCCTGAAAGGTGTGTGCCGGCCAAGGGCCAAGAGGGAGTGTGCCGGCCAAGGATCAATCGGGGTGTGTGCCGCCGGAGGTGAAAAGGGTGTGTGCCGCCGAAGGCAGAAAGGGGGTGTGCCGCTGAGGGCACATGAGATGTGCCGCTAAGGGCCAAAACTAGTGTGCCGGCCAAAGCTCGGAGAGGTGTGCTGGAGGGTTGAAAGGGCTAAGTGCATGGGTTGGGAGGTTTGCAGGCCGTTCAGGGAAAGAAGAAGAGAAGTTTAAGGCTTGGGATAGGCCACTGATGGCTGTGTGTTCGGAGAGAGGACAATGGTCTCCCTCTCTCCTCAAGCACGGTGAGCACAATAGATGGCCGTGGAAGGGAACGAAGAACCCGTGAGGCCAAAACGCATGAGGGGGAAGTCACTTTGTGACGGGGGCGCCAACAACACCGATGGAAAAGGGGAAAAGAACAACACATCACATGCATCGCGAAGGCGGGAGCAAAACAACAGAAATGGCAGGAAAGACCCGAGAAGGGTGATTTTCATTCATGGGAAGCCAAGGGACCAAAGCCCTACACATACATCGACGGACATGTCCGAGCCAAGGCTACGGGCAAGACAGGAAACCCAAAAGCAAAGGGAAGGGGAAAGGGAAACGAAGATACAAGGGGGAAAAGGGGAACGGAGCATGGGCTCCCCCCCCTCCCAGACCTCACTCCTCTCTTCTTCTCTTCTTCTTCTTCTTCTCTTCTCTCTTCTTCTCTTCTTCTTCTTCTTCTCTTCTCTCTTCTCCGGCAATGGTGGACGGGGCAGCAGGGGGAGCCCCTCCCTCTTCTTCTTCTCTTCTTCTCTTCTTCTTCTCTTCTTATCCTCTTCTCTGTTCGTTTGTGTGTGTGTGTCTCTCCCCTCTCTGTCGAAAACAGGGGGTCTTTTATACCCCGAGCCGCCGGAGCCTTTTAGCACGGCCGTCGAAGGCGGGAAGTGGATTGTGATGATGCGGTTGACCTGCCCCGTCCTGGGTGTCAGTGGGGTAGGCTATGTGGCCCAATGATCAGCTGCCACCTCAGACGGTTCCACTGCGCGCCAAGGATGTATAGGGCATGGGCTTCACGTCGCATTGACGTTGAAAAGCTTCACCGCTGTGCCGCTGGAGAGTTGAAAAGGCGTGCCGTGGGGGAGCCAAAACGGCGTGCCGTTGAAGCCCCTAAAGGGCGTGCCGCTGAGACCTGCTGAGGGCGTGCCGCTGAAGCCAGCTGAGGGCGTGCCGCTGAAGCCTGCTGAGGGCGTGCCGCTGAAGGCATGCTGAGGGCGTGCCGCTGAAGGCCTGCTGAGGGCGTGCCGCTGAGGCCCCTGCTGAGGGCGTGCTGCTGAGCACCCCAGGGGGTGTGCCGCTGAACACCCCATGGGGCGTGCCGCTGGAGCCCCACCAGGGCGTGCCGTTGAGGCCCCTTGGGGGCTGGGCGTGCCGCTGAAGGGCTCCCCACGGGGCGTGTATTCGGGGACCGTTCTGAGCCCGTTGCGAGCACGAGTCACGGCCCGTTTGATTTCCTTTGGGGCCCACGAACTGTGGGGCCCTTTGTGCTTGATTTCTCCGGGGTTTCTTCACTCGGCGCCGTTGTTGATACTGGGCCGAGCATGACATTTGGATGTGCAATTTTCGGTGTCCACAAATGCCCCCCACCCAAGGGTAGCGCAGGCGAAGGATGAGCCGGGCGGTGCACGTGGGTGTCTTCGTCCCTTCTCTCTTTGTCGATGTCGGCGGGGGTGCCAAGAGCCGACCTGGTTTGTTGTTTGTTGGTCTCTTTGTTAGTACCGACGGAGCGTCTGGAGCTGAGGTAGCATGTTAGTCTCTTTGTCTCTTCATCAGTGCCGACGTGGCGTCAGGAACTGAAGCAGTGTGTTGGTCTCTTTGTTAGTGCCGACGGAGCGTCGGGAACTGACCTGGTTTGTTGTCTCTTAGTCTCTTGGTCTCTTGGTCTCTTCGCCGGTGCCGACAGGACGCCGGGAACTGACCTGGTTTGTTGTTTCTTAGTCTCTTGGTCTCTTGGTCTCTTCGCCAGTGCCGACAGGAGTCGGGAGCTGGACTGGTTTGTTGATCTCTTGGTCTCTTCGCCAGTGCCGACAGGATGCCGGGCGCTGACCTGGTTTGTTGATCTCTTGGTCTCTTCCCCAGTGCCGACAGGATGTCGGGAACTGGCATGCTTTGTTGTCTCTTTGTCTCTTCGCCAGTGTCGACAGGGTGTCGGGAGTTGGCCTGGTCTGTTGTTCTCCTGGTCTCTCCGCCAGTGCCGACAGGGTGTCGGGAGCTGGCCTGGTCTGTTGTTCTCTTTGTCTCTTTGCCAGTGCCGACAGGGTGTCGGGAGCTGGCCTGGTCTGTTGTCTCTTTGTCTCTCCGCCAGTGCCGATAGGGTGTCGGGAGCTGGCATGGTCTGTTGTTCTCTTGGTCTCTTCGCCAGTGCCGACAGGGTGTCGGGAGCTAGTCTGGTCTGTTGTCTCTTTGTCTCTTCGCCAGTGCCGACAGGGTGTCGGGAGCTGGCCTGGTCTGTTGTTCTCTTGGTCTCTTCGCCAGTGCCGACAGGGTGTCGGGAGCTGGCCTGGTCTGTTGTCTCTTTGTCTCTTCGCCAGTGCCGACAGGGTGTCGGGAGCTGGCCTGGTCTGTTGTTCTCTTGGTCTCTTTCTCTTTCTTTTCTTCTCTCTCTTCTCTTCTTCTCTTCTTTTCCTTCTCTTCTCCTTTTGTCATCTCTCTTTTTTTGTTCTTTTGTTGTTGTTTTGTCTCTCTTCTTTTTTTCTCTTCTTTTTTTCTTCTCTTTTTTTTCTCTTTTTTTTTGAACAACTCCGGGTGGCTGCTGGCGTGGATGCCAATGATATAAGAGCTGTCGGCGCGGCGGCCGATGATTGAAAGCTGTTGGCGTGGGAGCCAACAAGAGAAAGCTGTCGACCCGAAGGTCGATGACTGAAAGCTGTCGGCTCAGGGGCCGATGATTGAAAGCTGTTGGCATGGGTGCCAATAATTGAAAAGTTGTCGACCCGAAGGTCGATGATTGAAAAGCTGTTGGCGTGGGAGCCAATAATTAGAAAGCTGTTGGCATGGGAGCCAATAATTGAAAAGCTATCGACCCGAAGGTCGATGACTGAAGCTGTCGGCTCAGGGGCCGATGATTGAAAGCTGTTGGCATGGGAGCCAATAATTGAAAAGCTGTCGGCTAGGAGCCGATGTTTGAAAAGCTGTCGGCTCAGGGGCCGATGATTGAGAGCTGTTGGCATGAGAGCCAATAATTGGAAAGCTGTCGGCTAGGAGCCGATGTTTGAAAAGCTGTCGGCTCAGGGGCCGATGAGAGAGAGAGACCAAAATGGCCATGGCTGGAAGCGGGCTGCGGGACCCGAAGTTGGGAGATTAACGAACCGCGAGGGCAAGAGGTAGGCCATGGGGGCCAAGATTGGGCTCTACGAGCCATAGCCGGGAACGTAGGCTTCGATGGCCGAAATTGAGTCTATTGTATACACGCATTTTTATTATTTATTTATCATTTTATTTCATTTTTATTTATTTTTTATTTATTATTTTTTTATTTATTTATTATATATATATTTTTAAAGCATGCAAGCACTCATTAGCAGACATAACATAGATATAAGTAAGGCAGCTCCCCCTATCGGAGATAGGATAGGGACATCGCCCGTAATTCGTAGATGCGGTGCGGGCCGCGAGGCACAATTGAGGGGTGGTGCACCCGTCAAGAGGATATCGCATGTCTTGCATGCATAGCCTAAATTCACGCATTTCACCCGAGGCAATTCTCTGTGGCGTGGCAGTGCGAATGTGTGAGGAAAGGGCTCTAACCATAGGGATATGCAGGTTTTCCTGGTGACACTTGAGGATCACTCTAGCGCCTTCACATTAGTTCCAGGCTTTCGACTTTCGGTAGCTTCACACAGCCCCCGTCTGTTTATTTTGGTAGCGGATTTCACCGTTCGGCGCGAGTCTCCTCATGTGTCTCAATGGGGATTCCCGGCTACTAGGATTCATCCTTATTATAATTCTATTACGGATTCTACCGTTCGGCGCGAGTCTCCTCATGTGTCTCAATGGGGATTCCCGGCTAATAGGTTTCATCCTTATTATAATTCGCTCCACCATTTCGCGCGAGTCTCCTCATGTGTCTCAATGGGGATTCCCGGCTACTCGGATCCACGTGTCTCTCCTTTTTTTTTCTCTCTTTTTTTTTCCTTACAGTGGGGGTAGGCAGCTTTTTCCTCACGATTACCTTTCACGCGAGTGCAGGAATTCAAGCATCCGTAGAGTGCTAAGAAGAAATTCGGGCAATCCCTATAGTCGAAGGCTATTGAACACATTAAGTGCTAAGTGTGGGAGTGTTGTCTCAGGTTTATTTTGTGAGTTGGGCTTAGCGATTCAGCCATGACTCTTCCCCTTGACGTGTGCACTCGCCATAATTGGGTTCTCTTTGAGCGTACGCCGTGACATCCGTGCATCTGGAATCGGGGTGATATTATTATTATAGCAAGGAAACATGGTCCTAGAAAATTTCAAGGAAGTGTATTATTCTATATTAAGCAGCCATGCAAGCAGGGCAATCATGCATTCTCTTTTTTTGTTTTGTTTTTTTGTTTTCTTCCCCTTTTTTGTTGTTTTTGTTTGTTTGTTTGTTTGTTTGTTTTTTCTTTTGGGTGTTGTTGTTGTTTGTTTGTTTTTGTTTATTTGTTTTTTGGTGTTGTTTTTTTTGTTTTATAAGAAAATATTGTTGTTACGTATAAGTGTAGTGGTAGTAAATATATTAGAGAAGCAGACCACGAACGGCTGAAAGGGTATTAGGGAAGCGGGCTATAGAAGCCGGGAGACAGTGGGAGAGGGCTACAAGGGCCAAAGGTTGGGGAAGCAGGCTACGAGAGCCAACATTGGGAAGTAGGCCATAAAGGCAAAGGGAAGCAAGCTGCAAGAGCCAAAGTTGGGAAGCAGGCTATAAAAGCCGAAGGGAAGCATGCTACGAGAGCCAGAGATAAGCAGGCTACGAGGGCCAGAATTGGGAAGCAGGCCACGAAGGCCAAAGATAAGCAGGCTACGAAGGCCAGAATTGGGGAAGCGGGCTACGAGCCGAAGCTGGGAAGCGGGCTGCAAAGTGCCGAAGTTGGGAAGCAGGCTGTAAAGAGCCGAAGTCAGGAAGCAGGCTATAAGAGCCAAAATTGGGAAGCGGGCCGTGCAGGCCGATGGGGGAAGCAGGCTATAAGAGCCGAGGGGCGTCGGGCAGCAGGACGTGAGAGTCGAAGAGAAGGGTCTCTTTTATTCTCTGGCCGGGGAGGGATCCGAACCAAAGTGGAAGGTTTATTTTTTTTGCTCCCTGGCCGGGGAAGGATCCGAACCAAGGTGAGAGGTCAATTTTTTTGACTGGGAAGCTGTCGGCTGGGGTGCCAATGATGAGATAGCTGTCGGCTAGGAGCCGATGATGAGATAGCTGTCGGCTAGGAGCCGATGATGAGGTAGCTGTCGGCTAAAAGCCGATGATGAGATAGCTGTCGGCTAAAAGCCGATGATGAGGTAGCTGTCGGTTAAAAACCGATGATGAGATAGCTGTCGGCTAGGAGCCGATAATTAGATAGCTGTCGACCTAGAGGCCGACGAAGGGGTAGCTGTCGGCTTGAAGCCCTGATGGTTGAACGTTGGTCGGTTTAACGTCCCGTCGGCGGAAGGTCTAGTCGGTTTAACGCCCCGTCGGCGGAAGGGTCTAGTCGGTTTAACGCCCCGTCGGCGGAAGATCTAGTCGGTTTAACGCCCCGCTGGCGGAAGGTCTAGTCGGTTTAACGCCCCGTCGGCGGAAGATCTAGTCGGTTTAACGCCCCGTCGGCGGAAGGTCGGAGGCAAAAGTTTGCCTCGTGACCCTTCTTTCTCTTCTTCTCTTCTTCTTTTGTAGGGGGGCAGGTACGAAGACCATGTTCGCCTCATGTCTCTTTTTCTTCTCTTCCCCCCCTTTTTTTTTGGAGAGGTAGGCGCAAGGACCACGTTCGCCTCGTGACTGTTCTCTCTCTTTTTTTTCTCTTCCTCTTTTGTGTAGAGAGGCGGGTGCAGGGACCATGTTCGCCTCATGTCTCTTTCTTCTCTTCTATTCTTCTCTTCTTCTTTTGTGTAGAGAGGCGGGTGCAGGGACCATGTTCGCCTCATGTCTCTTTCTTCTCTTCTATTCTTCTTTTATGGGGAGGCAGGTGCAGAGACCATGTTCGCCTCGTGACTGTTCTTTCTCTTCTTCTCTTCTTCTTTTATGGAGAGGCAGGTGCAAGGACCATGTTCGCCTCGTGACTGTTCTCTTTTTTTTTCTTCTTCTCTTCCTCTTTTATGGAGAGGCAGGTGCAAAGACCGTGTTCGCCTCCTGACTGCCCTTTCTCTTCTTCTCTTCTTCTTTTATGTGGAGAGGCGGGTGCAAAGACCGCGTCTGCCTCGCGACTCTTCTTTCTCTTCTTCTCTTCTTCTTTTATGGAGAGGCGGGTGCAAAGACCGCGTCTGCCTCGTGACTCATCTTTCTCTTCTTCTTTTATGGAGAGATAGGTGCAGGGACCATGTTCGCCTCATGTCTCTCTCTTTTTTTTTTTCTATTCTTCTTTTGTAGAGAGGCAGGTGCAGAGACCATGTTTGCCTCATGATTGCTCTTTCTCTTCTTCTCTTCTTCTTTTATGGAGAGGCAGGTGCAAGGACCATGTTTACCTCGTGATCATTTCTTTCTTTTCTTCTCTTCTTCTTTTATGTAGGGAGGCGGGTGCGAAGACCGCGTCTACCTCGTGCCTCTTTTTTTCTTCTATTCTTCTCTTGTAGAGAGGCAGGTGCAAGGACCATGTTCGCCTTATGTGCATTCTTTCTTTTCTTTTCTTCTTTTGTGTGATGAGGCGGGCTCGAAGGACCACGTCTGCCTCATGTGTCTTCTTTTGGTTCTGCTCTTCTTCTTTTGTGTGAAAAGGCGGGTCCAGGGACCACGGCTACCTCATGTGTTTTTTCTTCCTCTTCTTCTCTTCTTTTGTGTGATGAGGCGGGCTCGAAGACCACGTCTGCCTCATGTGTCTTTACCTCATCTTCTTCTCTTCTTTTGTGTGATGAGGCGGGCTCGAAGACCACGTCTGCCTCATGTGTCTTTACCTCATCTTCTTCTCTTCTTTCGTGTGATGAGGCGGGCTCGAAGACCGCGTCTGCCTCATGTGTCTTTACCTCCTCTTCTTCTCTTCTTTTGTGTGATGAGGCGGGCTCGAAGACCATGTCTGCCTCATGTGTCTTTACCTCCTCTTCTTCTCTTCTTTTGTGTGATGAGGCGGGCTCGAAGACCATGTCTGCCTCGTGACTCTTTTTTTCTTTTCTTCTCTTTTTTTATGGGATGAGACGGGCTCGAAGACCACCTCTGCCTCGTATGCCCCTTTTTCTTTCTTTTCTGCTCTTATTTTCTCATTAACGCTTCCGTGCTGGAGCGTATTTCTCTTAATGTGCTCCCAGGTTGGGGTGTAGCTTCATTTGGTGTGCACCCCCCCTGAGGGGTATGTTTTGCCTCTTCGCTTCTGTGCCCCCAGGCGGGGTGTATTTTTTTGGCTTCTATGTCCCCAGACCAGGGCGTGTTTTTTTTTAATGTCCCCGAGGCGGGGTGTAGCTCTCTTCAAATACCCCCATGGTGGGGTATACTCTTCACGGCTTCTATGCCCCCAGGTGGGGTATGTTTCTTCTTCATATGCCCCTAAGCCAGGGTGGACTCTCTTCATATGCCCCTGAGCCGGGACGTGTTCTTTATAGCTTCTAGACCCTCGAGGCGAGGTATGCTTCTTCTTCATATGCCCCTAAGGCGGGGTATGTTTCTTCTTCATATGCCCCTGGTACGGGGCATGTCTTTTGTTTCTTATACCCCCCCCATAGCGGGGGCGAATTCTGCTCTCTTTCTACCCCTGAAGGCGGAGGAGTGCTTCTCTTCATTTGTCCCCGGCACGGGGTGTATCTCTTGCTTCTTATGCCCCCCTGAGGCGGGGTGTATCTCTTTACGGCTTCTATGCCCCCGAAGCAGGGTATGTTGTTTCTTCAAATGCCGCTTGGGCGGAGTATATCTTTCTTCTTATGCTCCCAGATCGGGATGTATGTCTCTTTGTTTATGTGCCCCGGGTTGGGGTAGATGCTTCTGCTTCTTATCTGCCAAGGGCAGAGTGTATTTTTTTCTGTGCCCCTAGGCTGGGGTACATTCTTCATATTTCTCATACCCTTTTCGCAGGGCGTATTCTCTTGCTTCTCATGTCCCTGGATTGGGGCGTATGTTTCTTCTTCTGACGCCCCTAGGTCGGGGTATATTCTTTCTCCATGTGCTCCCAGGTCGGGATGTATGCCTCTTTGCTTCGGTCCCCCCGGGCGGAGGTGTACTCTGTCTCTTTGCTTCTGCGTCCCCCAGGCGGGGTATGTTTCTTCTTCAAATGCCCCTGAGCCGACGCATATTCTTTATGGCTTCTATGCCCCCTGGCGGGCTATATTTCTTCTTCAAATATCCCTAAGACGGGGTGTATTCTTATCTTTCTTATGCTCCCGAGGCGGGATGTATTTTCTTCAAATACCCCTGAGCCGGGGGGTGTTCTTTATGGCTTCTATGCCCCCTGGCGGGGTATGTTTCTTCTTCAAATACCCCTAGGCCGGGGTGGACTTCTCTTCATATGCCCCCGAGTCGGGGCGTGCTCTTTATAGCTTCTAGGCCCTCGAGGCGAGGTATGCTTCTTCTTCAAATACTCCCGAGACAGGGGTGTGATTCTTGGCTTCCTATGCCCCCAATACGGGGGGGTATCTTGCTTCTTGTGCCCCCCCCATGGATGGGGTGGAATTCTCTTCAGTTACCCCTGAGTCGGGGTTGATCCTTCTGCTTCTTATGCCCCAAGGTGGGGTACACTTCTCTTCTTATGCCCCCAAGGCGGGACGTGGCTTCTTCAAATGCCCCTAAGCCAGGGCTTATTCTTTATGGCTTTTTATGCCCCCAGGCGGGGTATGTTTCTTTTTCAATTATCCCTAGGATGGGGTGTACTCTTCTTTTTTCTATGCTCCCGAAGCGGGATGTAGCTTCTTCAAATGCCCCTAAGCCGGGGTGTGTTCTTTATAGCTTCTAGGCCCTCGAGGCGAGGTATACTTCTTCTTCAAATACCCCCAAGACGGGGGTGTGATTCTCCCACTTCCTCTGCCCCAGAGTAGGGTATACTTCTCTTTGTATTCCCCTAAGCCAGGGTGTATTCTTTTCGCTTCATATGCCCCTAGGGTGGGATGCGCCTTCTGCTTCTCATGACCCCGGGATGGAGTGTATTCTCTTCATGTGCCCCCGGCACGAGGGTGTATCTTTGATTTTTATGCCCCCGGGGGGAATTCTTCTTCTTTTGCCCCGACATGCTAGGGAATGTTTGCTTCTTGTGCCCCCAAAAGTGGGGTGTATGCTTTTTTCTTCAGGCTCCCCTAAGGCGAGGTGTATTCTTTGTTGCTTCATGTCCCCCGAGTCGGGGTGGATTCTCTTCATGTGCCCCCATGGCGGGGTGTACTCTCTTTATGTGTCCCCAGGAGTGGGGTGTGGTTTGCTTCCTGTGCGTCCTAGCAGGGTGTATTGCTGCTTGCAATGTCCCCCGAGGCGGGGTATCCTTCTTCTTCAAATACCCCTAAGCCGGGGCGTATTCTTTATGGCTTCTATGCCCCTATAGCGGGGTGTGCTTCTTCTTCAAATACCCCTGAGATGGGGTGGACTCTTTTCTTCTTATACCCCCAAGGCAGGATGTAGCTTCTTCAAATGCCCCTGATCCGAGGCGTGTTCTTTACGGCTTCTATGCCCCCAGGCGGGGTATATTTCTTCTTCAAATACCCCTAAGCCGGGGTGTATTCTTGCTACTTCTTATGCTCCCGAGGTGGGATGTGACTTCTTCAAATGCCCTTAGGCAGGGGTTGATTCTTCTCTTCTTATGTTCCCAAGGCGGGACGTAGCTTCTTCAAATGCCCCTAAACCGGAGCATATTCTTTTATGGCTTCTATGCCCCCAGGCGGGGTATATTTTTTTCTTCAAATACCCCCAAGACGGGGGTGTGATTCTCCCGCTTCCTCTGCCCTAGAGCGGGGTATACTTCTCTTCATATTCCCCTAAGCCAGTGTGTATTCTTTTCGCTTCATATGCCCCCAGGGTGGGATGCGCCTTCTGCTTCTCATGGCCCCGGGATGGAGTGTATTCGCTTCATGTGCCCCCGGCATGAGGGTGTATCTTTGCTTTTTATGCCCCCCGGGGGGGGATTCTTCTTCTTCTGCCCTGACACGCCGGGGAATGTTTGCTTCTTGTGCCCCGAAAGTGGGGTGTGTTCTTAATGGCTCCTGTGCCCCCGTCGGTGGGGTGTATTTTTCTTCTTCAAATTCCCCTAAGGCGGTGTGTATTCTTTGTCGCTTCATGTACCCCCGAGTAGGGGTGAATTCTTTTCTTCTTACGCCCCCATGGCGGGGTATGTCTTTTGCTTCATGTGCCCCCATATCGGGGTGTATTTCTCTTCTTCGAATGCCCCTAAGCTGGAGTGCAACTCTATTTCTTCTTATGTCCCCAGGTCAGGGCGGATTCTTCTGCAAATGCCCCGAAGCCGGGGTGTAGCCTTTGCTTTGTGCCCCTCAGTCGGGGCAGATTCTCTTCATGTGCCCCTGGGAATGGGGTGTATATCTTTCTTTTTTTGCCTCTTATGCCCCCGTAGCAGGGTATATATCTTCTTCTTATCTCCCATGGCGGGGTATATGCATGCTCTCTTCGGGAGTGGTGGCCGTGCTTGGCCTCATTGCTATAAAGCATTCCCCGTAGCGGGCAGCCATTCACCAAGCTACGATTGTGGCTCGCTGGGTCTTTTAACAGCCACTCGAGGGGCCGTCTTGTGCCGGATGGAGACGGCAGGAAGGAGGAACGAGCGGTGTCATTACATCACGGACTCGGAGCCTCCTAGAGTCGGGCGGGATGCCGGGTTTCTTCTTACTCTTTTAGTCGGCGATGCTGGCAGACTTTTCTTCTTTTCTTCTTTCTCTTTTTCTTCTCTTTTTTTTTCTTCTCTCTTCTCTTCTTCTCTTTTTTTTTTGTCCCTTCGTCTCTTCTCTTCTTTTTTGTATGATTGACCAGGGTGGGGGTGCAGGAGGGCGCTCACCCCCTCAGGGAGGGGATGAGTGGTTCGCTCCACCGCATCAACCCCACAGTGGTAATCTTTGTTCAGTACGGGTCTCGACGGACGTGGCCGTACAACCCTCTATTGCCAATTCTTTCTCTTCTTTTTTTGCTTCTTTCTTTTCTCTCTTTTTTTTTCTTCTTTTCTACCTTTCTTCCTTTCTTCTTTTCTTCTTTTCTTCTCTTTCTTCTTGAGGGAAACGGGAGGCTTGATTTCCCCTCCCTTCTGTTCTCTTTCTCTTATCTTCTCTTCCCCCTTTTTTTTTATAACAGCCCCCATGATTCTTGGAAGCTGCATATGCTTCGAAGCAGCGTTCTCGAGGCCACGAAGGCAGCTGCACCGAGCCAGGCTTTTCTCCCCATAGGACTGGCGAAGACAGCACCTGCAATTCATCAAAGCAGGCAAACATCGTTTATTAGAGGGGGCCACGAGGCCCTGAATCCCGGCGAAGAGATGAAGGGTAGTTTGGTCCCACCGGGCGTGCCAGACTTGTGGGCGCACTTTTTGTTTAACAGTTCTTTTATTCGTTGGTTGATTTATTAAGTGCGTGGGCGTGCCAGTCACCGAGGTGACAATTTATTCGGGCTCCGAAGAGCCCATGGTGCGCTCGATCTGACTTCGTCAGACGATTGTGTGATTCGTGTCGGGACCAAAACCCGCCGCGCCATAAAGGTCACGACGTCATTTACATCCCCCATACGAGGGAACACCCTTGATTAATCGCCGAGATTCAGGGCCTCATGGCCGAGAGATTGATTGTATAAAAGGTCTATTGGGGGGTATCGAAGTCCTCGCGCAAGGGCGAGAAGAAAACCATTTGAGATCATGTCGGTCATGTGCTGACCATTAAATGTTCGGACGAGTGTCCGTCTCGGGAAAAGCGCGATCGTCGCGGGAAGACCGGAGCGTGTGTATGCCAAGGTACGGCAAGTTTATTGTTCGGGAGAACGAAAGACGTTCGGTTGAACCTTGGTTAGAGCGGTCGGAAACCGGTGAACCTGTTGGCCCGGTGCAAGAGCAGGCTGCGACCATACTACGGTGGGCCCCCCGCGGTCGTAACAAGACTTGCATGAGCGTCATTAGTATTTCCGGTGCCAAAGGGCGGCGCGGGAGTATCCCTTGAATTGGCTGAAGAGCCCTGTGTCCCGGAGAAGCGGGAGTTCAAAACATGCCGGTCGTTCGGGAGACCGTTTAATATTCGGACGGGAGTCCAGCTTGAGAATATTGTAACCGTCGCGGGAGGACCTGGAGCATATGCATGCTGGGATACGGCAAGTATATTATTCCGAGACACTGAAAACATTCGGTTGAATCTCGGTTATTGTAGCCGAAAACTGGAGAACCTATTGGCCCAGTGCAAGATCGGGTCAGGACCATATTGGGGGCGCCTCCCGTGGTCCGAACAGGGCTTGCGTGGGCATCATTAATATTCCCGGTGCCCGGGGGCAACGGGGGAGAGTCCCGGGACTGGATTTCAAAACCGAAACGCGTTCGAAAGGAGCGGGCTATAGACCGAGGGTATGAGCCAGACGATGACCATGATCGGGGCGGGCCCGAGGTCCAAGTATGGCCCATGGAGGTCTTATTGATAATCCCACGGAAGGAGTCCGGGGGTGGCCAGGGCCATCTTGTTCCATTCCATTTCTGTCGGTCGCTTGCGGACCTTTTCATGTTCGGGCAGGGGCCCATATCGAAAGTGGGACGCGGGCGGAAACAGCCCCGTACAAATGTGTGCCGAGTTTACGGCAATTTCAATGAAAGAGCGGGAGCGAATCCCGTTGGAACAAATCCAGAATTGATGAGCTATTGGCCCGGAGCAATGCCGGCTCACAACTATATCGGGGTAGGAGCCCCAGGCTATGCAGGTCGCTCGCGGGTCTTTCCATGTTCGAACGCAGGTCCGTAATAGAAACGCGGCGGGAATCAAGGGGAATCCGTTCAAATGTCTGCCGAACGCGTGGCAATTTTAGTAGCGGCTCGGAAAGGATCCGGTCGGAGAAATGAGTCCGGTTTAATCGGAATGTTAGCCCGAGGCGAGGTCGGGTCATGGCCATTTCGGGATAATTCCCAAGACTCAGGCCCAGCCCGCCAGGGCGACATTGTTGTTCCTTCGGCACCGGGTCACGGGAGAGACGGGGCTGCCACGTGGATTACATTATTTTATTGTTATTTAAAAATTTATCATTATTATTCGTTAATTTGTAGATTTATAGATATATTTGGGTGGGTTCTTTATTACCATTTATTCATTTTTCTTGTGATTGATTCGTTTATTATGGTTAACATTAGGTTTGTTATTATTTTGTTCGTTTTGTTATCATTCATTTACTTGTCATTTTTTGTTAAGTTTGTTATCATTATTTATTTATTTTTGTTATCGTTCATTTATCTATTTACTATTATTATTATTTTTAAGCTTATTATTATTATTTATTTATTTATTGTTCTTATTTACTTATTCATTTTCTTTTGAATTTGTTATTGTTTATTGTTGTTATTATCATTATTGTTTGTTATTATTTCTCCCTCTTCCTTTGAGTTTGCTGTTATTGTCATTATTATTTTTTATTATTATTATTTGTTTATTTATTACGTTTTCTTTTAGCTTATTATCTTTATTGTTGTCATTATTTCTGATGTACCGCTGGGCCAAGGGAGAGTGTACCGCTGAGGGGCGCCGTGGAGCGTGCCGCTGAGCGGCCATGAAGGGTGTGTCGGCGAAGAGGCGCAGGGGCCGTGATGGGTGTGCCAGCGAGGGCCAAGCAAGGTGCGCCGGGGAAGGAACCAAGGCAGGTGTGCCGGCGAAGGCCTGGCCATGCGTGCCGGCGAAGGAAGGAAATGAGCGTGCCGGGGAAGGCAGCCAGGCAGGCGTGCCGGTGAAGGAAGGAAATGAGCGTACCGGGGAAGGCAGCCAGGCAGGCGTGCCGGCGAAGGAAGGAAATGAGCGTGCCGTGGAAGGCAGCAAGGCAGGCGTGCCGGCGAAGGCTTGGCCATGTGTGCTGGCGAAGGAAGGAAATGAGCGTGCCGGGGAAGGCAGCCAGGCAGGCGGGCCGGCGACGGGCTGGCCAGGGGTGTACCGGTGAAGGCCCACTCTCCCTCTCGCTCTTATGTCTTTTCCTCTTCTCTCTTGGTTTCATTAAGTTTGCTTGGGTTTCTTATTTTCTTCTCTTGATTAAGTTTCGTTCTCTCTCTTGAGAGAGCGGATGTTCAAGTTGTTTAGTTGTTCGATTCGGTTCTCTTCATATTGATTACGGTTCTCTTGCCTCGGTTGAAGTGTTTTATCGTCGTTCTTTTCGTTTATTTGTTGCTGTCTTTTTTGTCTTTTAAAGTGTTATAGTTTCTAACGAAAATTCGGCAGCATCTCCCCTTAACCCGAGCGTAAGGGAGATAATGGGAACGCGCCCACATGGAGTGGCGGAACCCGACAACTGGAGGTGGGCGCCCGGAGGCAACAACACCTTTATAGAACCTCAGAAAACGCAAAGGAAAGGGCTCGGGGCAGGGCCAAGAAGTGTGCCACTGAGGGCCTGAAAGGTGTGTGCCGGCCAAGGGCCAAGAGGGAGTGTGCCGACCAAGGATCAATCGGGGTGTGTGCCGCCGGAGGGCAAAAGGGTGTGTGCCGCCGAAGGCAGAAAGGGGGTGTGCCGCTGAGGGCACATGAGATGTGCAGCTAAGGGCCAAAACTAGTGTGCCGGCCAAAGCTCGGAGAGGTGTGCTGGAGGGTTGAAAGGGCTAAGTGCATGGGTTGGGAGGTTTGTAGGCCGTTCAGGGAAAGAAGAAGAGAAGTTTAAGGCTTGGGATAGGCCACTGATGGCTGTGTGTTCGGAGAGAGGACAATGGTCTCCCTCTCTCCTCAAGCTCGGTGAGCACAATAGATGGCCGTGGAAGGGAACGAAGAACCCGTGAGGCCAAAACGCATGAGGGGGAAGTCACTTTGTGACGGGGGCGCCAACAACACCGACGGAAAAGGGGAAAAGAACAACACATCACATGCATCGCGAAGGCGGGAGCAAAACAACAGAAATGGCAGGAAAGACCCGAGAAGGGTGATTTTCATTCATGGGAAGCCAAGGGACCAAAGCCCTACACATACATCGACGGACATGTCCGAGCCAAGGCTACGAGCAAGACAGGAAACCCAAAAGCAAAGGGAAGGGGAAAGGGAAACGAAGATACAAGGGGGAAAAGGGGAACGGAGCATGGGCACCCCCCCCTCCCAGACCTCACTCCTCTCTTCTTCTCTTCTCTCTTCTTCTCTTCTTCTTCTTCTTCTTCTCTTCTCTCTTCTCCGGCAATGGTGGACGGGGCAGCAGGGGGAGCCCCTCCCTCTTCTTCTTCTCTTCTTCTCTTCTTCTTCTCTTCTTATCCTCTTCTCTGTTCGTCTGTGTGTGTGTGTCTGTCCCCTCTCTGTCGAAAACAGGGGGTCTTTTATACCCCGAGCCGCCGGAGCCTTTTAGCACGGCCGTCGAAGGCGGGAAGTGGATTGTGATGATGCGGTTGACCTGCCCCGTCCTGGGTGTCAGTGGGGTAGGCTATGTGGCCCAACGATCAGCTGCCACCTCAGACGGTTCCACTGCGCGCCAAGGATGTATAGGGCATGGGCTTCACGTCGCATTGACGTTGAAAAGCTTCACCGCTGTGCCGCTGGAGAGTTGAAAAGGCGTGCCGTGGGGGAGCCAAAACGGCGTGCCGTTGAAGCCCCTAAAGGGCGTGCCGCTGAGACCTGCTGAGGGCGTGCCGCTGAAGCCCGTTGAGGGCGTGCCGCTGAAGCCTGCTGAGGGCGTGCCGCTGAAGGCCTGCTGAGGGCGTGCCGTTGAAGGCCTGCTGAGGGCGTGCCACTGAGGCCCCTGCTGAGGGCGTGCTGCTGAGCACCCCAGGGGGTGTGCCGCTGAACACCCCATGGGGCGTGCCGCTGGAGCCCCACCAGGGCGTGCCGTTGAGGCCCCTTGGGGGCTGGGCGTGCCGCTGAAGGGCTCCCCACGGGGAGTGTATTCGGGGACCGTTCTGAGCCCGTTGCGAGCACGAGTCACGGCCCGTTTGATTTCCTTTGGGGCCCACGGACTGTGGGGCCCTTTGTGCTTGATTTCTCCGGGGTTTCTTCACTCGGCGCCGTTGTTGATACTGGGCCGAGCATGACATTTGGATGTGCAATTTTCGGTGTCCACAAATGCCCCCCACCCAAGGGTAGCGCAGGCGAAGGATGAGCCGGGCGGTGCACGTGGGTGTCTTCAGGCCTTCTCTCTTTGTCGATGTCGGCGGGGGTGCCGAGAGCCGACCTGGTTTGTTGTTTGTTGGTCTCTTTGTTAGTACCGACGGAGCGTCGGGAGCTGAGGTAGCATGTTGGTCTCTTTGTCTCTTCATCAGTGCCGACGTGGCGTCAGGAACTGAAGCAGTGTGTTGGTCTCTTTGTTAGTGCCGACGGAGCGTCGGGAACTGACCTGGTTTGTTGTCTCTTAGTCTCTTGGTCTCTTGGTCTCTTCGCCGGTGCCGACAGGACGCCGGGAACTGACCTGGTTTGTTGTTTCTTAGTCTCTTGGTCTCTTGGTCTCTTCGTCAGTGCCGACAGGAGTCGGGAGCTGGACTGGTTTGTTGATCTCTTGGTCTCTTCGCCAGTGCCGACAGGATGCCGGGTGCTGACCTGGTTTGTTGATCTCTTGGTCTCTTCGCCAGTGCCGACAGGATGTCGGGAACTGGCATGCTTTGTTGTCTCTTTGTCTCTTCGCCAGTGTCGATAGGGTGTCGGGAGTTGGCCTGGTCTGTTGTTCTCCTGGTCTCTCCGCCAGTGCCGACAGGGTGTCGGGAGCTGGCCTGGTCTGTTGTTCTCTTTGTCTCTTTGCCAGTGCCGACAGGGTGTCGGGAGCTGGCCTGGTCTGTTGTCTCTTTGTCTCTCCGCCAGTGCCGATAGGGTGTCGGGAGCTGGCATGGTCTGTTGTTCTCTTGGTCTCTTCGCCAGTGCCGACAGGGTGTCGGGAGCTAGTCTGGTCTGTTGTCTCTTTGTCTCTTCGCCAGTGCCGACAGGGTGTCGGGAGCTGGCCTGGTCTGTTGTTCTCTTGGTCTCTTCGCCAGTGCCGACAGGGTGTCGGGAGCTGGCCTGGTCTGTTGTCTCTTTGTCTCTTCGCCAGTGCCGACAGAGTGTCGGGAGCTGGCCTGGTCTGTTGTTCTCTTGGTCTCTTTCTCTTTCTTTTCTTCTCTCTCTTCTCTTCTTCTCTTCTTTTCCTTCTCTTCTCCTTTTGTCATCTCTCTTTTTTTGTTCTTTTGTTGTTGTTTTGTCTCTCTTCTTTTTTTCTCTTTTTTTTTTCTTCTCTTTTTTTTCTCTTTTTTTTTTGAACAACTCCGGGTGGCTGCTGGCGTGGATGCCAATGATATAAGAGCTGTCGGCGCGGCGGCCGATGATTGAAAGCTGTTGGCGTGGGAGCCAACAAGTGAAAGCTGTCGACCCGAAGGTCGATGACTGAAAGCTGTCGGCTCAGGGGCCGATGATTGAAAGCTGTTGGCATGGGAGCCAATAATTGAAAAGTTATCGACCCGAAGGTCGATGATTGAAAAGCTGTTGGCGTGGGAGCCAATAATTAGAAAGCTGTTGGCATGGGAGCCAATAATTGAAAAGCTGTCGACCCGAAGGTCGATGACTGAAGCTGTCGGCTCAGGGGCCGATGATTGAAAGCTGTTGGCATGGGAGCCAATAATTGAAAAGCTGTCGGCTAGGAGCCGATGTTTGAAAAGCTGTCGGCTCAGGGGCCGATGATTGAGAGCTGTTGGCATGAGAGCCAATAATTGGAAAGCTGTCGGCTAGGAGCCGATGTTTGAAAAGCTGTCGGCTCAGGGGCCGATGAGAGAGAGAGACCAAAATGGCCATGGCTGGAAGCGGGCTGCGGGACCCGAAGTTGGGAGATTAACGAACCGCGAGGGCAAGAGGTAGGCCATGGGGGCCAAGATTGGGCTCTACGAGCCATAGCCGGGAACGTAGGCTTCGATGGCCGAAATTGAGTCTATTGTATACACGCATTTTTATTATTTATTTATCATTTTATTTCATTTTTATTTATTTTTTATTTATTATTTTTTTATTTATTTATTATATATATATTTTTAAAGCATGCAAGCACTCATTAGCAGACATAACATAGATATAAGTAAGGCAGCTCCCCCTATCGGAGATAGGATAGGGACATCGCCCGTAATTCGTAGATGCGGTGCGGGCCGCGAGGCACAATTGAGGGGTGGTGCACCCGTCAAGAGGATATCGCATGTCTTGCATGCATAGCCTAAATTCACGCATTTCACCCGAGGCAATTCTCTGTGGCGTGGCAGTGCGAATGTGTGAGCAAAGGGCCCTAACCATAGGGATATGCAGGTTTTCCTGGTGACACTTGAGGATCACTCTAGCGCCTTCACATTAGTTCCAGGCTTTCGACTTTCGGTAGCTTCACACAGCCCCCGTCTGTTTATTTTGGTAGCGGATTTCACCGTTCGGCGCGAGTCTCCTCATGTGTCTCAATGGGGATTCCCGGCTACTAGGATTCATCCTTATTATAATTCTATTACGGATTCTACCGTTCGGCGCGAGTCTCCTCATGTGTCTCAATGGGGATTCCCGGCTAATAGGTTTCATCCTTATTATAATTCGCTCCACCATTTCGCGCGAGTCTCCTCATGTGTCTCAATGGGGATTCCCGGCTACTCGGATCCACGTGTCTCTCCTTTTTTTTTTCTCTCTTTTTTTTTCTCTCTTTTTTTTTCCTTACAGTGGGGGTAGGCAGCTTTTTCCTCACGATTACCTTTCACGCGAGTGCAGGAATTCAAGCATCCGTAGAGTGCTAAGAAGAAATTCGGGCAATCCCTATAGTCGAAGGCTATTGAACACATTAAGTGCTAAGTGTGGGAGTGTTGTCTCAGGTTTATTTTGTGAGTTGGGCTTAGCGATTCAGCTATGACTCTTCCCCTTGACGTGTGCACTCGCCATAATTGGGTTCCCTTCGAGCGTACGCCGTGACATCCGTGCATCTGGAATCGGGGTGATATTATTATTATAGCAAGGAAACATGGTCCTAGAAAATTTCAAGGAAGTATATTATTCTATATTAAGCAGCCATGCAAGCAGGGCAATCATGCATTCTCTTTTTTTGTTTTGTTTTTTTGTTTTCTTCCCCTTTTTTGTTGTTTTTGTTTGTTTGTTTGTTTGTTTGTTTTTTCTTTTGGGTGTTGTTGTTGTTTGTTTTCTGTTGGGCAATCATGCAAGCAGGCCGTTCAGGGAAAGAAGAAGAGAAGTTTAAGGCTTGGGATAGGCCACTGATGGCTGTGTGTTCGGAGAGAGGACAATGGTCTCCCTCTCTCCTCAAGCTCGGTGAGCACAATAGATGGCCGTGGAAGGGAACGAAGAACCCGTGAGGCCAAAACGCATGAGGGGGAAGTCACTTTGTGACGGGGGCGCCAACAACACCGACGGAAAAGGGGAAAAGAACAACACATCACATGCATCGCGAAGGCGGGAGCAAAACAACAGAAATGGCAGGAAAGACCCGAGAAGGGTGATTTTCATTCATGGGAAGCCAAGGGACCAAAGCCCTACACATACATCGACGGACATGTCCGAGCCAAGGCTACGGGCAAGACAGGAAACCCAAAAGCAAAGGGAAGGGGAAAGGGAAACGAAGATACAAGGGGGAAAAGGGGAACGGAGCATGGGCTCCCCCCCCTCCCAGACCTCACTCCTCTCTTCTTCTCTTCTTCTTCTTCTTCTCTTCTCTCTTCTTCTCTTCTTCTTCTTCTTCTCTTCTCTCTTCTCCGGCAATGGTGGACGGGGCAGCAGGGGGAGCCCCTCCCTCTTCTTCTTCTCTTCTTCTTCTCTTCTTCTCCTCTTCTCTGTTCGTCTGTGTGTGTGTGTCTGTCCCCTCTCTGTCGAAAACAGGGGGTCTTTTATACCCCGAGCCGCCGGAGCCTTTTAGCACGGCCGTCGAAGGCGGGAAGTGGATTGTGATGATGCGGTTGATCTGCCCCGTCCTGGGTGTCAGTGGGGTAGGCTATGTGGCCCAACGATCAGCTGCCACCTCAGACGGTTCCACTGCGCGCCAAGGATGTAAAGGGCATGGGCTTCACGTCGCATTGACGTTGAAAAGCTTCACCGCTGTGCCGCTGGAGAGTTGAAAAGGCGTGCCGTGGGGGAGCCAAAACGGCGTGCCGTTGAAGCCCCTAAAGGGCGTGCCGCTGAGACCTGCTGAGGGCGTGCCGCTGAAGCCCGCTGAGGGCGTGCCGCTGAAGGCCTGCTGAGGGCGTGCCGCTGAAGGCCTGCTGAGGGCGTGCCGCTGAGGCCCCTGCTGAGGGCGTGCCGCTGAGCACCCCAGGGGGTGTGCCGCTGAACACCCCATGGGGCGTGCCGCTGGAGCCCCACCAGGGCGTGCCGTTGAGGCCCCTTGGGGGCTGGGCGTGCCGCTGAAGGGCTCCCCACGGGGCGTGTATTCGGGGACCGTTCTGAGCCCGTTGCGAGCACGAGTCACGGCCAGTTTGATTTCCTTTGGGGCCCACGGACTGTGGGGCCCTTTGTGCTTGATTTCTCCGGGGTTTCTTCACTCGGCGCCGTTGTTGATACTGGGCCGAGCATGACATTTGGATGTGCAATTTTCGGTGTCCACAGGGCCCGACGGAAACTGGTCCACAAATCCTCTCTAAGGGTGTGCCCGTACACCTACTCCCCAGGTGAGACCAGCACACGCGTACTGGTGGGCTACGACTAGTGGAGGGTCACTGAAAGAGTAGACTCTCAAGTCAACGGAAAACAACGTCCGAACCCGACGAAGTACGGGGACCGTCCCACGTACCAACACCGTCGCACGGTGACCACAGTTGGAGAAGAAACGGGACTCACAGTCCACGGGCCACACACTCGGGCACGCGAAAACGCAGAAACACGGTTCCCAAAGCAGCTCCCAGGCCGCCAAACCAAATCCCACTCTCAGGGAAAGACGGGAACCCTCCAGCCCCAGGCTGGCAACTGGACTCACAGTCCAAGGCCACACGCATGGCCCACGCGGAAAGCACAGAAGCATGATTCCCAGGACAACGAACGAGCTGTCACGCTGATAACTGGACTCACAGTCCAAGGCCAAACACATGGCTCACTCAGAAATCATCTTCCAGGAAAACTCACGGCATGCGGGGGAGACCCCACCGCAGCCCCACCGATACACGGTGACGTAACACGAAAGCCCAGCACACGAGGAGTCACCTGGACTCTCAAACCCACGGGCATGCTAAACGAGGTAGCACGGTCCTCCCGACACCCTCAAAATACTGACACAGAATCCCACAAGTGTCTGGGGCACTCACAAGATCGCAAGTCGACCACTGGGTCACGACCGGTTCGACTAGGGACCGACACAACGCGAAACGATCGCGGAGAACACGAAAACTTATCTCGGCACCACACAGAGCCTGACGGTCTAACCTTGGGCCGTCATAGTCTGTAACGGTACAAGCCTCGAAGTCACGACCACTCTGACGTACCAACAAAGGGCCGTTAGACGCTCGGTGCAAACCGGCTGTGACGCGCTAGTCTTGGTGCGTCACGGTCTCTGACGCGCCAGCCCTGGTGCGTCACAGTCTGTGACGCGCCAACCTTGATGCGTCACAAGACAAGATGAAACTAACTGTGACGCATCCCGCTCGGTGCGTCACAGGCTATAACGGACCACTGTTGGTGCGTTACAAGGTGGGAACGCGTCCGCTCTGACGCACCAACACAGGGGCGTTACAAGGCTGTGACGCGCCAGCCTTGGTGCGTCACAGGCCTTGACCCCGAATGGGCAAAACCAACGACCGAAGGCCAACGGTCAGATCATCCCTGACGGTCCAACCCAAGCGCGTCACAGCGCCGTGGCGGTCTATCATGGGACCGTCACACCCACAGACCACCAGTTGGCTAAACGGGCCCTGTGACGCACCCACCTTGGGGCGTCACAGGCTGTGACGGTCACTGGAAGGACCGTCACACCCGTCCGAGAGCGAAATGGCGGGAAACAACCCAAAAATCCGATCCACGCCCCGATCACCCCCGGGTGATGGGGAAACGAAGGAGAATCCATCCCCAAGCCCCTAGGCATGCATCTAAACCCCTGGATCGGCCAAAAATGCCGTGAAATGAGAGATCCGGCTCACTCCCCCAAAACATGGATTTTCCCCAAAATGCGAAAATAAACCCGCTCGGCTCGCCACGGCCTACAAAACTCGTGGGAAAGGGAAAGCACGAGCTGGGGGTCCATCTCCCTACCTCCACTGAAGATTTCGCGCCCCGAGCTCGCCGATCCGTGAAGAAACGCCGTTGAAGCCCTGGCCGGCTCGCGATCCCATGAACCGCCTCCACCATCGCGATCCTCGTCCCAAGCCTGTCGCTCCACGTCCCATGAGCCACGTCGCCCCGCCCTCGCCGCCTCCGTCGGTCGCTCGGAGTGAGAGGGGGAGAGGAGAGAGCATGAGAGAAGAGAGAGGGAGGGAAGAGGGAAATGAGAGGGGAGAGAGAGAAAAAGGGAGGGGGGTTTATATAGAAAATCTAAAAATTCCAAAAAATACCAAAAAATAGAAAAATGCACCCCCGCGATCCTTGGAACACGCTGATCACCGCGGTAATGTCCCGGCGTCAGAGAACACAATGGTTCACGCTATACGGGGTTCCGAAGGTCCGACAGACGGAAAACACGCGTAAAACCCAAAACGCAACCCGGGACCCACAAAGGTGCTCCGAAAAATATAGAAAATTACCGGCGTGCTCCTCACAACACCACGGACCCAAGGAAACTCACGGGCACACCACCAGTGGCTCTGATAATCCGGTAAAAATTGTCCGAAGCTCGATCGGACATAATCCGAAATCCACGGAAAGACGATCCGAAACCCACGGATTCAGATCCGAAAAACCTGGGGCATTACATCTCCCCACTTCTCTTTACAGGAACCTAGATAAAATGGAAGCATCTAAGCCAAGCTTTGTTCCCCAGATGGTACTAGTAGATGTCCAAGCTTATGCGGACCTTGTTAGAAGAGTCCAGGAGCTAGAAAAGGCGGTGGGAGAAAAAGAGAGAGTTGAAAGGAAGGATCAAACAGATAATTCTGAAAAGTTCACCACTACCAAGAAAAGGGTAAATGAGGGTGATATTTCGCAAAAGTGTAAGAAATGCCAGAAATGTAAGAAGTGTAATAAGAAGGGAACTTCCACAGATTACTCGCAAGGTAAATGTAAAGCTTGTGGAAGATATGGTCACCAATCGAAAAAGTGTTTGTGGAGTTCGGGAGTATGTCTGCGTTGCGAAAGCCTAGACCATAAGATAGCAGAATGCCCTATTTTGACCAAAAAGCTTCCAAGAGAAACTCAAGCTGTGGCCGAACTTGCCAAGAGAGAAGTTATGGAAGGTACCCCTCACCCGCAATCCTAAATTAATTCTTCAATTTCTTCTTTACCTATGTAGTATCATAATGAATTATAGCTAAGTCCCCGTCTCGAGTAGAAAGTGGGGGAGGGTGTAATGCCCGGTAATTTTGAAATATGAATAAATATATTTAGAAAGAAACCTATACATAATGATAAATACACATTCGTACAAATAAGTATATAATGTTTAATAAATAAAATTTATTCAAATAAATAAATGTCTAAGTGATATTCCTTTAGGGATGGAAGTAAAAGTCTTACTAAGATCGAACCTGTCTCTGATACCCAAGACCGTGATTAAAAAGGATATTAATACTGAATAGAGAGTTATTTTTAAGAAGGTATTTAATTCATATTCTACTTCTATTTTGAATTAATAATAAATTAAAACCAACAATTAGTTAAGACCCAGACCTTGCGTACAACCCCGTGATTCTCTAATGGGCCTTACAAAAAGATCTCGTACACCCTACCCTTAAATTATAATGGCTTAAGAATATAATGACATTTTAAATAAGAATTTAATTAACATTATAATTTTATTAGAATTAATAATGAATAAACATTGGAGAAAATATCAATTTATATTTTATTAATAATTTATAAATTTTAATATTTCATATTTATTACATTATATTTTTATTTGATAGAATAGGGGTGTATAAATAAGATTTAATACATTACAGATAATTAAAAGGACATGGGATGGACATATATATAATATTGGTTAAATAAGGATGAGAAGGAAATGCTAAAAAGAAATCACGACCATCAAATAGTCGTTGGTAAGCAATATACGACGTAAATAATGTCGTTAATTATATAAAGGCATGTAGATAAGGATAATAGGGATATATCTATAATAATGGTCCTTTGAAGATCGCATTACAAGGGCAAAACGTGAATAGCGTCCAATACCCAAGCGCAACATTTAAATAAAGAGGCATATCCAAAGGCGCTATTTTATTAAATGTGAATAGTGTGGGTGAATAGTGCCACTTTTTATTTTAAAAGAATTTTATAAAACTAATTATATGGAAAAATAGAGAAAAATGAAAAAACATTACCCATAAAACTTCATAACAATACTCCATCAAATAAAAAAGATAAAAATCTCCAAACATTGTAACTAGCATAAATTAACGTGAAATGATGAAAGGCGCCCGATCGAAGGGCGTTATTTCTTTAAAAATGACTGCTACATGGACGCGCCTTAATAAAATGTGACTTGCATATGGACGCGACTTAATAAGACGTGGCTGTCACCCGGTCGTGAATTTCCTTAAAGTATAAAAAGGAAACTGACGGCCGTGTTTCACTCTAACTAGGAAGTGTTTGTATTCTAGAAGGGTTTAATAGGGGAAATACTAATACCACTAGGACTTGTACTAGGAAGTTGAGTCACAATCGAACTCCAAACCCATTGGGTTCTCAAGCACTATAAATACCACCCCTTAGGACTCCCTGTTATTCTCTCCTTCCCTTCAAGATATTAGCTTCGTTCCAACCCCACAAACCTTTTGCTGCTTCTTCTTTCCCCCTTGCTAGACGGATCAACCCATTGAATTTGTCCATCAACGACGGATTGCTTCATCAACATCAACTATTCACCGAAAAGGAAGCCTTGCTTCTTCAGTTTCTTGCTGCCGTGCTGTGGTAGCTGTAGAAGCTTCCTCCTTCTACCTACGGCATACTGTTCGTAAGAAGGGGGCTCTCATCCCTGAAGAATTATCATCTGCAGTTGCCTCTCAGTTTCAGCTTTTCTTATAAAAACTAAGAAAAATAAGTTACATCTATCTCTGTCAGTCGAAGCTTGCATAACAGGATTATAGTATTCTTCATCGTTCTTCAAATTCTTCAACCAAGAAATTGCTGCAGCAGCTTCTGTTAGTTCCAGCCAGTTCGTATTAGATCAAATATCATCGTTCTTCGATTCCATCATCCAAAAATCAACACCCAAGATAGGTTTTCTCAAGTTCTATGCCTAATCTAGTAAATACATAGATTCATGCATGCATCTTGATATACTTTTACACTGTTTTAATGGCTTCTGTTTCAATTTTTAGATTCTCAGTGAAATAGCGACCCGATCATGGGCGCTATTCCTAATTTGCGACCATGTAACAGTTGCTACTTTCTTGATTAATTATTAAACCAGCATGATTCAAAATTTAATAACTTGAAATATGGACATCTAAACATTGACATGCGTGCATGGCTAGAATACTAGTATTTTTCTCTATCTATTCATGTACTTGTCCTTGGAAAATTATTTGATTTGGAAAAACGACAATGTTCAAACATTTTATACTCTGGAATGAACAACGACCCCTATCCTGTCGCTATATTGAAACCAGCGCCCAAGGTCTGGACGCTATTTCCTGAAACATGGCTGCGCCATGGGCGCGAATTAGAACAGAACCAAACGATGTGTTAAAAGGATATAAAAATCCAAGATTTATTTACACTAAAATTAGAACATGAATTTAAAAGTAACGGTTGGGTCACGGGCACGATTCAATAAATAATGGCCGAATCCCAGGCGCTATTAAAGAAATAGCGACAATGACCCAGGCGCCATTTTCTGTCAAGTGAGTTTTCGTTGGTTTCATGTACGCCCTTCCAATGGGTTACATATATGGCACTATATTCCAAGCCGTGAGTATAGTCCCACGTTTCTCGGTGATTTATCGATTACCCTCTATTCTCTCGATGACATACGAGCCCTTCGTTGGACATTCCATTCCTTCGGACTGGTGAGTTAGTAATAGAGACCTCCGTAAGTCTCCTCGATGCCTTGGATTCCCTCAAGGCCGATTGAGCAGGTTGTATCATAAAAACTCATAACACTTTTATTACCATACCCCTCCAGGAACATGGTATACAGGCCCTCATGGTATGCTAAATAGCCGCCATGAGATTAATTCTTGAGCTAATGGAATGGGAAACCATGCCATTGCTAATCATCTTGGATTGCATGCCTCCACGTAGACACCAATTCTTTTACCTTATCATGTACAAAGAACGAGCGCTCATGTGTTTATGAACGCTTATTCTCTGAACTTGAGTCTAGATAGTATTTCCTATTAATTGTCTAGCCAAGTTCGCTAGCGTGTCTTTGGTCGTTTCTTTCCATTATGATGTAGTTGAGTCTACAAGTTTTGAAATTTGAAATTGTAAGAGACTTATATTTAAATAAAATTCTTATTATTACTCCAAATTATTTGGTCTCATACCATTGCTCTTGATCGTTCATGACTGTTTAACTGCCACGTTCCGAGCAAACGACACGTTCCGTTGCTATCGGTTCGGGGCGTGACAAATTCCATTGCCTTCTCAAGATACTTCACCTGTCACTCCCTGAGATATGTAGCAAAATTAAGTCGGGAACGTGAATAGCCGGTAGATAAAACCTCAAGCTAGCAAGATAATCATAGCGCAACATACATCCACACAAAGGAATGAATGCACAAGATATAATCAAAACCTTCACTTTATTAAATAATAATGATCAAAGTTTACATCCAACACTTGACTCTTCTTTGACATAACTAGACTCAAGAAAATAAAAGATTTCATAACATGATCAACTTTACTGCCTATTACAGTGAAGGTACTTAAATTACAATAAGACTCAACTTGACTCATGATACTCTTAAAATTCTAGGGCTTCTCTTGTACTCCACTCGCTCTCGGACTCGCCACTCGAGTACTGCGACTTCGAGCCACTAGAACTTCTTGAAAAAGATTAGAAAAAATAGGGAATGAGCACACTCGCCCAGTAGGTATCTTTGTATCAACATGATGGGATTGTTTAAGTAATTAGCATTTTAGCTCTAGAGAGTATGATAATGAAATGAGATGCGATAAAACGTATGAAATAAAACCAAAGTAACAACAAGTAACAAGATACGTTCAGAGATAGGAGATTTCAAGTAAACATGAGCATGATCAAGCAAGATTATAATATGACCTTTAAATAACAAGAATGTACTAGCATGTAACGAGAATATACTTTTTATAACCTTGAAAAGACTATGCACTAGAAAGTCATGTAACAAGAATGTACTATCAAGCATGTAAATTCATAAGATTGCCACGTGAATTTCACTCGTTTATAAAAAAAGTACTCCCAACATAATGTGACGCCAGTATTCATCATATCCCATGGTTTATAGTATGTTTCTTTCTATCTGTCGAGGGGGCTAGCGTGGATCCCTTGGACACTATCCATGTCCGCTCTTGCATCTTCAGGTTATAAATCAAGCTACTTCCACGAGATATAACACTAAAGTCGACCAATAATATCAAGTTCAAACAATAGTTTCATGGCAACAACACCAAGGTAAGAACATACCAAAATGAGCATGGGAGTTCAAGAAAGATTTAATAAGAATATTATGCTATGGAGGAATTTCGACAGCATAACTGATGGGGACATCGCTTACCACTTCCCATTCCTCCATGGGTCCCGATGATCGCCAATGTGTTCGTTTTGATTTCTTGAGTCAAGTTATGTAATTTTCATATTTTTCTGGAGTCATATCATTGTAATTTTTCTTTTATTTGAGTCAAGTCCCTAGGTTAATGAGTCTTCTACCTAAGTTTATTATCATTACGTCAGTTAGATTGGTTAATGGGCCCAGTTATATGGGCTTGGCCCAGGGGCGCCCCTTTCCCCCTTGGTTAGTTATCATTAGTCTAAGAGTCAGGGACTTTTATTGAATTGTGGGATTCCTATAAATAGGACCCCAATCCCACCAGTTAAAACTAATGACTGAATGAACATTTGAATATTTGAGCATAAGTGCACCTCCCTCTCTCTAGCTCTCTCTCTCTCTCAGGGGGCGAACCCCTCTCTCTCTCTTCCCCCCTTCTCTCTCTCTCCCTTGGGCGAACCTGCCCTTTCACCTCCCCCTTCCCCTGCCACCTCAGCCCTCCACCCCTTCACCTCCCCTAGGCCATTTAATACTCCATCAATTTCCCCTCCACTTCCCAAGCAACCCTCCTACTCCCCATACACCTTCCCCACCTCCAAGACAACTTCCCTCTTCCCCCACACAACCTTCCCTCTCCACCCATAACTATTCCACTTCCCCACACCCTCCCATTCATAGCCCTTGTGCGACCCAAGCCCTCCCCCTACTTGCTGCGCACCCATCCTCAGCAAACCCTCCCCCTCACCTTGGCCGACCCTCCTTCACCCCCTCTCCCAGCTGCGTCTCCACCCCCTCCCCCATCCACCACTCCTAAGCACATCCTCCCCCTCCACCATCACCCACCTTCCACCACCACTAACACCCCCTCTCCATCCCACTTAGTTCTTACACTTTAGATTCCTATCTGCCCAATCTGCAGGTAGCAGAAAGAAGGATGACTTACAGAGGCGACCACGTTCCCCACGGCAAACACCTGAAGGCATATCTTACATTGATGGAAAGGTCGTCCAGTCCCCTACGCAGGCGAGGAAGAATCGTACCATTCCGAGTTTGGGGTCGTCCGGGAGAACCAATCTCCCCCGACTGCGCAGAGCTCCATCAGCAGAGTCCCTGAACCCTGTTCAAAGCTACACCACGGCCGACGGTGAAAGATTCAAGTGAGAGTTCTTCTACAAATATCTTCCTCCACCAGTCCTCTTTCTGGATCAAGAAGCGGAAGTGCATTCGGCATCCAGAGGTCAGAGTTTTGGTCTTTCTTCCTCGGCTGGTCGGGTCTGTCTCCCACAGGTGGCAGTGACCTGCCTCCACTCAACGGCATCCCCCAATCCACCCCGACATAGGACGGCTTCCCCGTCAGTTTTTCAGCGTAGAGGGATTGTCCACGGTTCCAGAAACTCTGACGGTTCGAGATTTGGCATCCGGGAGCGGCCGGGACAACTTCTGCAATCCACTGTTCGTATCTGGTAGCCGCTGTGGCCAGAGTCTGCAACCCGGTTCGTCGCTGCACCACGACTAACAGTGAAGGATTCCGACCAAGGGCCTTTCTTCAAAGTTCTTCCTCCACCTGTCTCCGACCAGAAGTAGGAAGCAGAACCACAGTCGGTGTCCGGGAGCCAACGTTCTGATTTTTCCCCTTCAGTCGCGCGGGTCTGCCTTTCCCAGTCTGCAGCGACCAGCTCCCACTCATCGGCGTCCCCCAGTCCACCCCGACATCGAATGGCTTCCCCGTTAGTTTTATAGCACAGAGGGATTGTCCACGGTTCCTGCAACCCTGACGGTTCGTGATTCGGAGTCCGGGGGTCACCGGAGCAATCTCTGCAACCTGCGGCATCAGAACAGAAGCTGTCAACCCCAAGTTCCATCGCCCTATTCGAACCCCCGCCGTGGCCAGCGACGACATCAGAAGAATTCAATAAAATTCAGAGTTGTCCTAGTTCCTGTTACAAAGAATTTCCCCCTGGTCTCGTCGTCAGAAAACTCCCTGAGTAGGAGCTACGGTTGCAACAGCGGCTTCCTATCGCCTCTCACAGCAAGCGAGCAGATTCAACATTGGCTTCCTCTCCCACGATTTCGGCGAGTTTCCTCTCCCGCCTGGCCGGCTTAGCGCCCCTCCCTGCGTGGAGGTAGTGTTTGCATGTAACTTTACTTCCCCATCCCTAGTCCAACCCTCCTGTGTGAGGAGTAGTGTTTGTAATAAACAACTCAAGCTTCATCGGCACAGTGTGCGGGGAACCACACTTCCCCGCTCGCCCTCGTCTCCGTTCGGGGTTGGTTTCTTCAAACCAACCAGGTGAGCTCTACCCTTGCTCCTTATTCTTGTTCATTTAATATCTGCAAAACTTATTCGCTGGTTGGTGAGAGAGTGCCCGATCCCGGAACCACCACCCTTGTGTGGTCACCGTGGCCTTAGTGAGAGGAGTGTCCTAGTGCCCCCAAGGCACCCGGCTGCCCTTGTTTGTGGGCTTCCTACCTTCGGGAGGGTTAACTTTAGTGGTGCTGGTCCTCTAACCAGCCAGGGGCTTTCTCCACTACCTCGGCTCGGCATCATCGAGTCACCGCGGGAAACGGGTGTGTGCGGTGTAACGGCGACTCTCAAGTTGCTCTCAACCTTGTTGATTGTTACGAATAAAGTCCAAAGGTCTTTTACTTGCTGCATTATTTGTGTCACATCAAGTGGTATCAGAGCAAGTTCTAGACTTGTCTCTACAAGCCTAGGTCCTAGGGTCTTTGCATTTTCATCATCCGTATGCATGTCCACCCATAGTGGTGCCTTGTACCGAGCCGACCCCTCTACCTCGGTTCCCCCATGAATCCCATTCCCCAAGGTTACCCAAACATCCCTAGGGAGGCTTCCCAAGCTCCAATGGACCGACTTGAGGCTGCCATTCAAGCCCTCTCGGAGAAAATGACTGGGATTTCCACCCGCCTAGAGAGACTCGATGAAGCTAGGGCCCCACCTAGGAACCATGCCCAAAGGGCACCCCCTCCACCAGTTGAACTTGATAGGGAGGACCTTGAGGATGACTTCCACCGTGAGTATGAGAGGCCCCGCCAACCTAGACATTTTGAAAGGCGACCACGGGAGGACCCGGATGACTACCTCTTGAGGATGATTAAGGTTGAGGCTCCTAACTTTGATGGGTCACATAATCCACATGTCTACCTAAAATGGGAGAGTGCTATGGACCGATACTTTGGTTGGTACCCTATGACGGAAGATAGGAAAGTTAGGCTCGCAAAAATGCACCTTACCAACCTTGCTAAGACCTATTGGATGAGTGTGGAAACTAGGAAGAGGATTAGGAGGGAAGAACCAATCCATACCTGGGAAGACATGAAGACCCAACTTAGGTTCCAATACCTCCCCAACTCCTACCGTGAGGACCATAACCCGAAGAGCACTCCCACTCCCCCGTTTCCTCCCAGTCAACCCAAGACTTCCCTTAGGACCCAAACTCCACCACCCCAAATGATTCCTATCCCGATCACCACCACCATTCAAACCAAAGTGACCCTCACTCCACCTAGGCCCATGACGGCCATCACCCAACCTAAAATTCTCCATCAAACCCACACCCCACAAGCTTCCACAGTCCCCACCACTACCCCTCCATCTTCCCCTAAAAGGGACACACCTCCCAAAATCAATCAACCCAATCCTCCTCGACCCACCCATCTTCCACTACCAACCCCAATCCTACCCCAACTTAGGTCTCCACTTCTTCCACTCCCAAACCCAACCCAAGTTCAAGCACCCTCACCACCCCGGGTGCACCATACCCCAACCTTCATCACCCCATCCACAAAAGACCTTCCCATTCCTTTGGAAAGCAAAACCCCCACACCCCAAAAGGATGAGAGCGTGATTGAGGAATATGAGGCTTCCCTAGATTGGGAGGAAGAATATGAAGCCCAATGCCAAAGGTTGGGTCAAGAAGGCTCCTCTTTATCCAAAGAGACCACAACGAGCCTAACTAGGAACATCCTCCCCCTTGAGTTGCCAGATGACCAACCAAGTCCCCCCACCCACCCTTCCATAAGAACTGTGATTTTAGGGGAACCTCTCATTGAGTGGCTTAAGCAAAACCTCCTCCTCCACATCATGCACCCCTCTATGGAGAATCATTACCCAATTTTGCCCACTCCTCCATTCCACACAACCTACCAATCGTTCTCCTTTGTGGGAGCCATGAGGGACTTGATTAAGAGTGTACTTTGGCAAATAGAGGTGACAAACATGTGGGCCTTAGAAGCAAGCCACATGGGGTACCTTAGTTTCTCACACTCCTCCCTCGGGACCATCACCTCCATTTACACCAAGGGTCCTTGCATGAGTAAACTCCTATTATTTCTACCCGAGCCTAATGAGTCTTACATCACCCCCTTACCCTCCTACAAGGAGCATTGCATTGGGTCCCACCAGGGTCATGACTTCCACTTCCCTATGTGTGCTAGGGACCCTAGGGCAATCACTTGGATTGAAACCCCCCTCCACGTCACTCACCCCTTAACCCATCTTGATCTGTTTGGCCACCCCTATGGGCTTCCAAGTACCCATCACTCACCACCCACTCCCTCCTACCCTCACCCACCATGTCAGTCCTAACCCACCCATTCCGAAATTCCGCCCACACTATGAGAGTCAATACCAAGGGTGACATCAACCTTGGAAATAAGGGAGTGACCCATCCCAAGAACCGCTTCGATCCCCATGAGTGGAAACCCCCAAAACTCACAAATGGGACCATCTTGATAGGAAACCATGTATCACAACCTTTCGCATCATGTGGTCAGACTAGTCACATCATTTGCGTCACTCACGCACTAGGACCGATGCATGATAGGTTTACATCTGGATGTCCAGGCCCCCCAAAGTCAGTCATCGTGAAGTCTAAGCATGAAGGAAACATTCATGGATGTCCGGGACCCCCGACATCAAACACCCTTTTGCATAATAGGTTCACCTATGGATGTCCCGGTCCTCCTAGGTCCATCAAAGTCTACGTAGCACCATGGCATGCTAGGTCCACTTTTGGTTGTCCAGGACCCCCATTATCCACTGGGAGTCAACACCTTAGAGAGTTGCATGAGGATATTCGCAAAAACATCAACAAGAGCAATGAGATTTACAAGAAGTCAGCTTATTCCCACCGCCGCCACCAAGAATTCCAAGTTGGTGATTTTGTGATGGTGAGAACTGAGAGGTTATTCCCTGGGAATGTCTCAAAGTTGAGGTCGCGTGGAGCCGGCCCCTTTCAGGTGTTGAGGCGCCTTAGCACAAATACTTATGTGTTGGACCTTCCTGAAGAGTACGGAGTAAGCCCCACTTTCTATGTGGCTGACCTGGTGCCCTACAAGGGTCCCACGGTGACACCCAGTGAGGAGATCCAGCCTACCCCACCCCTTGAGAGCGTCCCCACACCTCAGAGAGCTCCATCCAGCCTGAGATACCAGCGTGATCAAGTGGAGCGGATATTAGATGAACAGGTCACCAACACGCGGAGCAAGGCGTATGAGCGATACCTGGTTAGGTGGAAGGGACGGCCACCTTCGGACGATGCCTGGGTGAGTCGGGAGGATCTCCAGCAGCTGGATCCTGACCTATTGGAGCAGTACCGCAGCAGGGAGGACCCTCACTCGACAGAGTCGAGTTCTCTGCACCCCGGGAGTATGATGGGGACATCGCTTACCACTTCCCATTCCTCCATGGGTCCCGATGATCGCCAATGTGTTCGTCTTGATTTCTTGAGTCAAGTTATGTAATTTTCATATTTTTCTGGAGTCATATCATTGTAATTTTTCTTTTATTTGAGTCAAGTCCCTAGGTTAATGAGTCTTCTACCTAAGTTTATTATCATTACGTCAGTTAGATTGGTTAATGGGCCCAGTTATATGGGCTTGGCCCAGGGGCGCCCCTTTCCCCCTTGGTTAGTTGTCATTAGTCTAAGAGTCAGGGACTTTTGTTGAATTGTGGGATTCCTATAAATAGGACCCCAATCCCACCAGTTGAAACTAATGACTGAATGAATATTTGAATATTTGAGCATAAGTGCACCCTCCCTCTCTCTCTAGCTCTCTCATTCTCTCTCACTCTCTCTCCAGGGGGCGAACCCCTCTCTCTCTCTTCCCCCTTCTCTCTCTCTCTCCCTTGGGCGAACCTGCCCTTTCACCTCCCCCTTCCCCTGCCACCTCAGCTGCCACCTCACCCTCCAACCCTTCACCTCCCCTAGGCCATTTAATACTCCATCAATTCCCTCCACTTCCCAAGCAACCCCTCCTACTCCCCATACACCTTCCCCACCTCCAAGACAACCTTCCCTCTTCCCCACACAACCTTCCCTCTCCCCCACACAACTATTCCACTTCCCCACACCCTCCCATTCATAGCCCTTGTGCGACCCAAGCCCTCCCCCTACTTGCTGCGCACCCATCCTCATCAAACCCTCCCCCTCACCTTGGCCGACCCCTCCTTCACCCCCTCTCCCAGCTGCGTCTCCCCCTCCCCCATCCACCACTCCTAAGCACATCCTCCCCCATCTGCTATCACCACCACCCCTCCCTCCATTACCAAACTCCAGTCCCCCTTAACCTGACCCCTCCACCTTCCCCTTCATTTGATCACGTCTGCAGGTGGCAGAAGAAGGCCCGTCTTGCAGAAGCTTCCCCGAGTTCACACGGCGACATCTGAGGGCGTACCTTATCTTTCTGGAAAGGGCGTCCAGTCATCTTCGCAGGCGAGGTGATCCCATCCCGTTCCGAGTTCGAGGTTGTCCGGGAGAGCCAATCTCCCCCGACTGCGCAGAGCTTCGTCAGCAGAGTTCCTGAACCCCGTTCAAAGCTACACCACGGCCGACGGTGGAAGATTCAAGCCGCAAGTTCTTCTACAAACATCTTCTTCCACCAGTCCTCTTTCTGGAACAAGAAGCGGAAGTGCATTTGGCATCCGGAGGTCAGAGTTTTGGTCTTTCTTCCTCGACTGGTCGGGTCTGTCTCCCACAGTCGGTAGTGACCTGCCCCCACTCATCGGCGTCCCCCAGTCCACCCCGACCTCAGAAGGCTTCCCCACCAGTTTTTCAGCGCAGAGGGATTGTCCACGGTTCCAGCAACTCTGACGGTTCGAGATTTGGCATCCGGGAGCGGCCGGGACAACTTCTGCAATCCACTGTTTCGTATCTGGTAGCCGCTGTGGCCAGAGTCTGCAACCCGGTTCGTCGCTGCACCACGACTAACAGTGAGGATTCAGACAAGGGCCTTCTTCAAAGATCTTCCTCCACCTGTCTCCGACCAGAAGCAGAAGCGGAACCCCAGTCGGCATCCGGGAGCCAACGTTCTGATTTTTCCCCTTCAGTCGCGCGGGTCTGCCTCCCCAGTCTGCAGCGACCAGCTCCCACTCATCGGCATCCCCCAGTCCACCCCGACATCGGACGGCTTCCCCGTCAGTTTTGCAGCGCAGAGGGATTGTCCACGGTTCCAGAAACCCTGACGGTTCGTGATTCGGAGTCGGGAGCCACCGGAGCAATCTCTGCAACCTGCTGCATCAGAACAGAAGCTGTCAACCCCAAGTTCCATAGCCCTATTCGAACCCCCGCCGTGGTCAGCGACGACATCAGAAGAATTCAATAAAATTCAGAGGTGTCCTAGTTCCTGTTACAAAGAATTTCCCCCTGGTCTCGTCGTCAGCAAAATTCCTGAGTAGGAGCTACGGTTGCAACAGCGGCTTCCTATCGCCTCTCACAGCAAGCGAGCAGATTCAACATCGGCTTCCTCTCCCACGATTTCGGCGAGTTTCCCCTCCCGCCTGGCCGGCTTAGCGCCCCTCCCTGCGTGGAGGTAGTGTTTGCATGTAAACTTTACTTCCCCATCCCTAGTCCAACCCTCCTGTGTGAGGAGTAGTGTTTGTAATAAACAGCTCAAGCTTCATCGGCGCAGTGTGCGGGGAACCACACTTCCCCGCTCGCCCTCGTCTCCGTTCGGGGTTGGTTTCTTCAAACCAACCAGGTGAGCTCTACCCTTGCTCCTTATTCTTGTTCATTTAATATCTGCAAAACTTATTCGCTGGTTGGTGAGAGAGTGCCCGATCCCGGAACCACCACCCTTGTGTGGTCACCGTGGCCTTAGTGAGAGGAGTGTCCTAGTGCCCCCAAGGCACCCGGCTGCCCTTGTTTGTGGGCTTCCTATCTTCGGGAGGGTTAACTTTAGTGGTGCTGGTCCTCTAACCAGCCAGGGGCTTTCTCCACTACCTCGGCTCGGCATCATCGAGTCACCGCGGGAAACGGGTGTGTGTGGTGTAACGGCGACTCTCAAGTTGCTCTCAACCTTGTTGATTGTTGCGAATAAAGTCCAAAGGTCTTTTGCTTGCGGCATTATTTGTGTCACATCAATAACAGTACATTTCCCTTCCATAGTTCATTAATGACTTAATGAATAAGGTTTGGGTTCCATATAATCAGAAGATCACTGTTGCGTGGGTTTTTTTATGTCGATTACCGAGGTGAGGGAAGGGATACAGTTGTGAAGGAAAATACGGGAGTTTGATGTATCTCGGGTATCCTTGATGTGGGACGGACCACGGACACGACAAGCTCGCGATTGTCCCTTAGCGAGGGAAGCGTCGGACGTGCACGGTTGAGAAACCGGCAGTGAGCTCGGGTGGTCGGCTCTCTCTCGTGCCCGGATCGGGTCACGGGACGGTCACTCTCTCTCTCGCAGCAGCGGGGATACAACAATATATATCGAGCTAACGGCCCTACAACATGCTCTCTAGCAGCGGCATAAAGAGATATATATGTATAAAGCAAATGCCAAGTGAAGGAGCGGACACGATACCTCCACGCTCTCGGCGTGGGGAAGACGGACCCGGCCGAACTCGTACTCCCGGAACAAATATTACACAATAATGACAGCAATGAAATATCACCCACTCCACGCAGGGAGGTAAAGGGCTACACAAGTGGGTCCGGGAGGACCGATTTCGGGTTGACGGGCGGCTTCTCGCGTAGCTTCGGCAGCACATGTACTCGCGACTGTGGGGCCCACGTACTGGTCGGAGGGGCCGTGTGGGACCGGACGGCACCGCTGTAGTGGGGGACGCCTGGGGAAGCGCTCCCTGGGATGGCGGCACGCTGGAACGTCGACCGGAAGCCGGGCGGCTCCGATCGGCACCCGCCGGAATAACCGGCCACGGACCTGCCGGTTCTGTTTTCAGGCGCGCGACCCGACGAGATCGCTTGCTGCGACCAGCACCGATGTCGGAATACGGCGAAACTGGCACCGTTGGAAAGCTGCTTCGAAGGGCTTCGACCCTATGGGATCACAGAAAAATCACCAGCTCTGTATTTCTGGTGGGCGAATTTTGAAGGTTGTTGTTTTCCTTTTCAGATCTGCTCTGGCAGAAACTTCTTTTCCTGAGAGTTGGCGTTGACTAATAGGTAGACCTCCGAATCTGAAGTTGAGTTCTTTAGCAAAGTTCTAGAGATTCAAGAGAGGAAACCGGGGATATTTTTTGTGAAAGGTTTTGTGGAGAATTGAATTTTCTAAAAATTTTATACTGGCGATGGGTCGGATCTGGACTGATGCAGACAGAATAGGTTTGGGAACTTAGACGAATTTTAGAAAATATTTGGAGGGCAAACAAAAAATCAAGAAAATTCATGGTGATAGAGGAAGGTGGACAGAACTTTTAATAAAATTGGGAGCTCCTGAAAAAATCAAAAAGTGGTGCGGATATGGAAAACTCAGGGTTGCTGTCACTGTAGATAGAATCCTGGCAGATCTGGGAATAGAAGGGGAACGAATATTGAAAAATACCAAATGAAGGAATTTTGACTTGAAATTATTTGTGAAGATAGGGGTTCGAGAGGGGAACCACTCCTGAAAATTTTAGCTCCAGAGGAGGTGGGAGGTGGGAGCAGGAATTCGGGGAAGATGCTTCTGTCCTAGATGGACAGAATACCGAAGACGATGGTGGCGGCGCGACGGCGGCACGACGGTGGCGGTGGCGATCACCGGAGATGAAACAGAAGGTAGACAGGATCAATAGGGGAGGGATATCACTCTAGAATTGGGGTTGAGGATGAAGAAACCAGAGGAGAGGAGGAAGGGGGTGCACCAAGCTCTTGGCTCCAAATGGAAATTTTCTTTCATTCATTAATTCCAAATGTAAAATAAAGCTTTTATATGCTACACATCAAATCCAATCTCCACCATTGGATCTAGGGATGGGGAAGGGATGGCCTAGATTAAATGTGATCAACACACAAAAAATAAACTAATCCAAGTGGAAGGGGGCGCCCCCTTGACTAGGAGAGAGGGTTGAATGGGTAGGTAGCATACCCTTTGAAAACTTGGAACCATTGTCTCCCATGTGGAAAATTGACTTGTCAAAGCTTCTAGATGCCACCTAGGAGGGTTGACCAGCCCCACAAGGATGACATGGACCAATGGGAAAGGGGTGAGGGCCCCCTAGCTGGACCTACTACATAGTTGCACGAAAACCCACACAATCCAAGGGAATGACGCATTGGCTTACAAAGCCTTATAATTGCGCATATGCTTTCCCATGGATATAAAAATAAACTAAAGGACATAAATGCAAAATAAAATATACATGCTCGGCGTCGATTCCCATCAACTCTCCCCGGGTGGGAGGAACTCGACCCCTTCGAGTAAGGGGTGCGGCTGCTCGAGTACTCCGGCGGATCCGTCACCGTGCCAAGTAACGCGGGTACGCTCCACTCCAAGTGACTATCACATGCTCATTCCATATATACTCGATATGCGCATGCTGCTATGGGAAGAGGCTAGTGGTGGAACGCTCCAGGGTGGGGTCACTCTCAAGAGAAAGGAGGCGGCTCGAAGACGCACTAGGAATCACCGCTGGGTCCTTGTAGGTGACTAGATCCGAGTATAGAGATAGAACCGATCCCATACTCATCGAGCGAGTCCAATCGCCTCTCACTCTTAAGAGACTGACAACGAGCTTGCACAAGACACATGCAGACTCACCATGCACTAACACACATATGCAAACCACACAAATAAGATACGGACTCATGCATGACTCTAGACAAACCTATTGTTAGTCTAACCCGTACATGGGTGATGGCGGACCAGGACACCCGAATGTGTGCCATGCATGCATTTTATGTAACCGGAGATGGGTGACAGGTACGATGCACCAATCATGGACATTGGGCTTGGATGTGGGAAGTCCGGGAGGTGCGGGTGGTTTAGATGGATCGGGGAAGCCAAAGTTTTCATTACCCCCAAATGAAGGTTCGAACCTATGGCTATGTGGAGGTTGCTTGGCCCGAGTGGAAAAGGCGTGATAGTGAACTCCGCGGAGGAAGTGGAGTGAAGATGGAGGCTTGGGAGTTCACTAGTGAGGGGGTCAAAAGGGTCGAAGAAGGTATGACCCCGTGAGATGGGTTCCAACATGACATGGTCCCAATCATGAAATTCTTGAAGGTGCGCGTGGTCACCTTCATCCGTCATGGTGAATGGAACGGTGGTCATGTGAAAAAAATAGGATTCCTCCCTTGGGCAAAAGAGTATGGAGTCAAACTCGGCCGGCATCGGGAGGAGTAGAAGAATCTCCGTGGTGACGCATCCCATGGTGCACTCGGAGGTAATGGACCCTAAGGCTGGATGGGTGAAGCTAAGACTAGCGGGTTGGTCAAAGCCTCGGGCCAGTAGGTGCGTCAACTTCCATTGTGAATCTAATCCCATGACAAGATCGTCCAACGTGTCAACATGGTGACTAGATCGAAATGTGGTTTGGAATGAGTTGACCGGTACTAAAGATAGGATGGGGTCCATGGCTGGGAAGGGAGGTGGGACCGAGCCTTCCTTGAGCCATCTAAGAAGTGGCTCGGCTATATAAAGAGTACCCGTTAGAAATACGGGTGGCTCGGGCTTTGGTAATTCCAAATGAGGTGGTTCAGAATCAAGTTCGGAAATCGAGAGTGATGACATTGGAGCTCTCATGGGTGATGTCCTTCTCGTGGAGAAGGGGTCCTTGGGGTGGTTCCGGGAACAACCAATCTACCCCGATAGTAAACCGATCTAGGCTAGTACTAAACCGATCTAGGCTTGTACTAAACCTTTGCACTTGTCCCATCATGGCTTGGAACATTGCGCCCACTTCATCGGGACTATAGGCTCGGGGTGCGGCCATGGTTGCAAAGATGGGGTTGGGTCCCCTAGGAATGGAGATGCAAGACCATTTTTTTTACGGTAAAATGTTATGCTAACTAATGCACCTAGACTTAACCAAAACTCGGTACGTGGCGGAGATAACCGATCCGAAGATCACTCGTGCAAGTGTTCGGCCTTCCCGATAGGCGTAGCCTAAAGTTCGGACAACACCTTTTGATATATCGAGTAAAGGGATGCGATGCAAAAAGACACTTTTTTTGTTTTCAAACAATGATGACCCTAAACACGACTTAGACAATGACTAATGAATAGACGTAAATGACACTTTTTTTGACACCCTAGACTCAAACTCGCTCTGATACCAAATTGATGCGGGACGGACCACGGACACGACAAGCTCGCGATTGTCCCTTAGCGAGGGAAGCGTCGGACATGCACGGTTGAGAAACCGGCAGTGAGCTAGGGTGGTCGGCTCTCTCTCGTGCCCGGATCGGGTCACGAGATGGTCACTCTCTCTCTCCCAACAGCGGGGATACAACAATATATATCGAGCTAACGGCCCTACAACATGCTCTCTAGCAGTGGCATAAAGAGATATATATGAATAAAGCAAATGCCAAGTGAAGGAGCGGACACGATACCTCCACGCTCTCGGCGTGGGGAAGACGGACCCGGCAGAACTCGTACTCCCGGAACAAATATTACACAATAATGACAGCAATGAAATATCGCCCACTCCACGCAGGGAGGTAAAGGGCTACACAAGTGGGTCCGGGAGGACCGATTTCGGGTTGACGGGCGACTTCTCGCGTAGCTTCGGCAGCACACGTACTCGCGACCGTGGGGCCCACGTACTGGTCCGAGGGGTCGTGTGGGACCAGGCGGTACCGCTGTAGTGGGGGACGCCTGGGGAAGCGCTCCCTGGGATGGCGGCACGCTGGAACGTCGACCGGAAGCCGGGCGGCTCCGATCGGCACCCGCCGGAGTAACCGGCCACGGACCTGCCGGTTCTATTTTCAGGCGCACGACCCGACGAGATCGCTTGCTGCGACCAGCACTGATGTCGGAATGCGACGAAACCAGCGCCGTTGGAAAGCTGCTTCGAAGGGCTTCGACCCTATGGGATCATAGAAAAATCACCAGCTCTGTATTTCTGGTGGGCGAATTTTGAAGGTTGATGTTTTCCTTTTCAGATCTGCTCTGGCAGAAACTTCTTTTTCTGAGAGTTGGCGTTGACTGATAGGTAGACCTCCGAATCTGAAGTTGAGTTCTTCATCAAAGTTGTATAGATTCAAGAGAGGAAACCGGGGATATTTTTTGTGAAAGGTTTTGGGAGCTCCTGCAAAAATCAAAAAGTGGTGCGGATATGGAAAACTCAGGGTTGCTGTCACTGTAGACAGAATCCTGACAGATCTGGGAATAGAAGGAGAACGAACATTGAAAAATACCAAATGAAGGAATTTTGACTTGAAATTATTTGTGAAGATAGGGGTTCGAGAGGGGAACCACTCCTGAAAATTTCAGCTCCAGAGGAGGTGGGAGGTGGGAGCAGGAATTTGGGGAAGATGCTTATGTCCTGGATGGACATAATACCGAAGACGATGGTGGCGGCGCGACGGCGGCACGACGGCGGCGGCGGCGATCACTGGAGATGAACCAGAAGGTAGAGAGGATCAATAGGGGAGGGATATCACTCTAGAATTGGGGTTGGGGATGAAGAAACCAGAGGAGAGGAGGAAGGGGGCGCACCAAGCTCTTGGCTCCAAATGAAAATTTTCTTTCATTCATTAATTTCCAAATGGAAAATACAAGCTTTTATATGCTACACATCAAATCCAATCTCCACCATTAGATCTAGGGATGGGGAAGGGATGGCCTAGATTAAATGTGATCAACACCCAAAAAAAATAAACTAATCCAAGTGGAAGGGGGCGCCCCCTTGACTAGGAGAGAGGGTTGAATGGGTAGGTAGCCTACCCTTTGAAAACTTGGAACCATTGTCTCCCATGTGGACAATTGACTTGTCAAAGCTTCTAGATGCCACCTAGGAGGGTTGACCAGTCCCACAAGGATGACATGGACCAATGGGAAAGGGGTGAGGGCCCCCTAGCTAGACCTACTACATATTTGCATGAAAACCCACACAATCCAAGGGAATGACGCATTGGCTTACAAAGCCTTACAATTGCGCATATGCTTTCCCATGGATATAAAAATAAACTAAAGGACATAAATGCAAAATAAAATGTATATGCTCGGTGTCGATTCCCATCAATCCTCCTTACGGGTGCATGTCTCTCACGGCGGTACCGAGCACTCTCCTTTCACGTAAAGTCGGAAAGGGTCGAATGGCACGGAAGTGTCGGGATAAGGGTTAACCGGACAAGATGCGGGCGTGCCAGTCGATCTCTCGACAATCACTCATGGAACCAATGTTTGACTAGAGAAGCGCCACCAGGGCGCGACACGTGGGCTCCGGTGATCGGGCGACACGTGGAGAGAAGGGGTTCCATGGGTGCGAGTGCGTAGGTGATTGCGGGAATCGTGTACATGACGTCTTTCCCCACCGGCCGCAAGCAACCGGTGTTTATTTACATCGGATTGAATCCGAATACCTTCGTTCCATGCTGAAGAGAAGTCTGTATATGTGTCTGAAGCCGTAGGTAGAGGGCTGGGGGCATTCAGCAGCTAGGGGTGCGTGTTGGACCGAGGGGCGTTTGCTGGGGTTAGGGTGTCAGGCACGGATGCGAGTGGCGTAGATAGAAGGCCGGGACGTGGGTGCGAGAGCACTCGTCAATCGGCGGTGTTGTGATGAGACATACATTTCTTTACAGGAGAGCCGTAATGGCCAAAGTACAACTGGCACATACCACGGGACAATTCCGACACGTTGGTCGGTCCCTGGGTCGATGCATGATGAATGAACACTTATGCATTTTACAGAGGGCTCCTCCCGTGACGTGGGCCATGGCCGCATTGCCGAACGGGGGCCTATGACTGGATAACTGAGGGGATACATCGATCCGGTATCTGGGCGAGGGTCGGTCGCGACTCGAGTTGAACGGTCGGACATGGCCTCGTAACTGCGAGTAAGCATGAAGTCATGGCACGCGTGTGGTTGCGACCGACGGGCGTGGGAAGGGAAATCCCGGCATGAGGGGACGTCCGCTCATATCACGACGTCTCACATATGGTGGGTGTTGACTTGTGTATGACGGTCACATACGGCGTGAAGGGAGTGCGAATGACATACCCCCGGCGTAGTAGACCGCCGAATAAGTCACCCACACACAATTCTCCTTAGCTCGCTGCTCGGAGCCGCGCTCGAAGTCTTGTGCTTGCCGGGTATCGGACGATCTTGTGTATCACTCTGGATGCCTTGTATTAGATTCCCCACCCCTTGAGATCCTAAGGGGTATTTATAGGGGAAGCTGAAGGGTCACAAGGGGTTTACGCGGACCAGCCAGGGGGGCCTGGCTGGTCCGCCTAAACCCCGGGGTATTTATAGGGGAAGCTGAAGGGTCACAAGGGGTTTACGCGGACCAGCCAGGGGGTCCTGGCTGGTCTGCCTAAACCCCCGGGGGTTTAGGCGGGCTGGCTTCTTTTCTTTTTTGAAAATAATAATAATTTTTTAATAATAATTTAATAATAATTTTTTTTTGGTTGAATGGGGGTTTACGCGGACCAGCCAGGGGGTCCTGGATGGTCCGTGTAAACCCCCCCTGGGGGGTTTATGGGGATTCGCAAGGAGAGAGGGGGGGCTGGTCCCCACCCTATAAAATCTGATTTTTAGGCCCTTTCTTCTTCCTAATTTAACTAAGAAAGAAAAGGACAAGTGGGTGAAGGATATGTGGCGGCTTGTGGAGACTTGTGCGTGTTGACTTGAGGCCGAGCCCGTCGTGCTGTCGCTTTGCGCTTCCACGTCAGCGTGTTGACCCCTCGAACTGGTACGGCACACGAACCGCATCGTAGGACCGTAATCGGGCGAACTGAGGCTGAGTGGGGTCGTGGGACAACCAGGCTGGAGGGAGGGGCGCGGCCCCCAGGGAGTTCGCCCTCCCTGGGGAGCGCGGCCATGCCCCGGGGTGAACTGGCCCCGGGCTGGCCGTAACCCCGAGGGATGGCCCCCAGGGGTCTTCTTGTGTTGCCTGGGGATGCCCTTTGACGGACTTTGAACTCCGGGAGGCTGGCATGGGCCCGTAGGGCCGTTGTTCTTCGAGTCGGAGTAGCCGCTCGCAAGGTGTTCGGGCGAATGCCCGACACACCCCGGGTTGCCGAACGAGCCGCGTAAGTGGCTGACGGGCCTTGGCTTTAGCCTAGGGCCAATGGTAGAAGTCTCTAGGGGCTAGGAGGAGGCACCTTAGGCCCATGGGCCTTGCCTCGTGCTACGTGCCATATTGTATGGCGGGTTGGCAGGGTAGCCTCGGGTTGACCCGAGAGCTAAGTTCAGTGGCTTGTTGCCACGTGTCAGAGGGTCGGGGGTGGCCTCGACTTGCTGGGGGATCGTGTAAGACCCCATTAGCGTGTTGAAACCATGAGCTGGCCCGTGGTCTTATATAGAAGGGTTGAAACATGCGCACCCACAAGTTGTTCGGAAAAATGCCGAACACACGTGTGTGAGCCGTATGCACTTGCTGCGGGCCTCCAAAGCCTGTGGTTGACTTGCTTGGGTCTCCCTTTGACCTTGGAGGGTTGAACGAAGAGTCTCGGAGTGGGCCCGCGCCTCTCTTACTAGATGCCACGTGGCGTGGCTTAACGTCGGGGCGCCCCCGAGTGATCCAGGGCCGCCGTGTAGGGTACGGGGGAGGCCCGTGTGAGAGTGGCCGGGGTTGACCCCGGACAATTACTTGTGTTGCCGTGTGTCACGGTAAGTTGGTTGGGACCCCTGTGGGGACCTACAGGGTGGTAGAAAGGGCTAGGTAGCCCGTGTCTTGAAGGTGTTCGGGGAAATGCCCGAGCCCTTATTTCTGGGTATTTTGGCTGGGAAATAGTCTGGGTACAACAAATGCCCCCCACGGGGCGTGCATCGGAGGCGGGGATGAGGGCGTACGGCCCATGACATCCCCTTTCTGAGTTGTTGTAGTTGTATTTTGATGCTTCATATGTCTTTGTTTTGCTGTGTTGTACATGTGGATTTTCTGGTATGCTGACTATTTTTTTAGGCGCCTTGTCTTGCATCTATGGCACGCTTCAGCAGAGATGGGCGGGTCCCGAGGCGGCTGGCTCGGGAGGAGGATCACTGGGTACAACGGACTGATCGACCAATGTGTCCTCTAGATGCACCTGTGATCACCGTGGCTGGTATAGAGCAATTGGACCGGGGCCATCTGGTCGTGGCGGAGGGTCCGATAGGTGAGAGGACAGCTGGAGCAGGGGCCGTGGAGGTGGCCAGGGTTCTGGAGGCGGGTGAGCTGTATAGTTACGACCAGAGCGGGGGTTATCCATTGGAGTTCCTCCTGGATCGTCATCTGCTTGATGTCATCCGCGGCTATGTCCCTCCTGGCGTGGAGGAGGGCGACTCGCAGATTCCGGGAGCCTGCCACCGGCTTGAGCGGGCCATCCTGATTGGCAGGGACAACCTACTTGGTACCACTTTCTGCAGCTACCCGAGCTTTTCAGAGGACTACTGGAGGCAGTGCCAGTTTCCTAGTGTCGATTGTCTGGGGTTCTTTGGCATGGCGGAGCAGTCTGGAGTCAGAGTTGGGCTGATTGGCCCCGCTAGCTGGGATTTGCACGGCCACCATCGCACAGAGACGGTGGGAATTGCTGGATTGGTATTAGAGCCCGCTGGTGTGCAGTACGCTGGAGAGGGCTACGATGACCACAGTATGCTGAATGGAATCATGCGGCAGATCGTCACTAGCTGGTATGGCCGTTGGATAGTGATCCCGTCACATTACTACCGCCAGGGTGCCACATAGTGGTTGATGGGGATTGTCCACCACTACCGGGTATTGCTGGATCGAGCTGGGATCAGGTACGCGGTGACTGCCAGCTCTGTACGCGTACCCGTGCTACACCGGATTGCTGCAGGGCTTGCTGGAGCGTTTCAACCGTCGTTGGAACACGGTGGCAACAGTAGATGGAGAGACCAGCCTTGACTTGTGGTCTCTGTTCAGGATTTCTGGCTTGTCGATTATCGGCGAAGGGTACGAGGAGGCAGTGCTGGATGACCTCCACCGCAGTCATATTGATGGACTGGGAAGATACCGAGTGCCTTACAGTTATCGGTATCTGATAAAGACCTGGAGAGATTTAGCTCTCGCAGGGAGAGAGAGAGCCACATAGACTCCCTGGGTATCACTGAATGTATGGGTCCGTCATTTCTACAATGGGCCGTTTTGCTTTTACCAAGAGTTCGCCAGGGATCAGACTCCATGGGAGGAGTACACAGAGGTGAAGCTACGCTTTCGGACGTACGCCAAATACGTGTATGCACCGCGGGAGGGATGGAATCCCCCTGGTTTGTCTGACGTGACATATCTTGCAGCGTATCTGGCATATTGGCTGGCGACTTTCATCGTTCCTCACGGAGAGGACGGGTTGTTGAGAGCCGAGTTGCTGTGGCCGGCTTGCTTGTTGGCTGAGGGGGGGAAGTTGGCTCTAGCTCCTGCTGCCCTGGCCAACATCTACCAGGGGCTTGGAGTTCTGGCGGCACACTCAGCGCCGAGGGAGAGGAGTATACTTCTGCCGACCCACTACCTTAGTGTGTGGGCCGGGTTACTGTTCCGGGACTGGTGACGCGAGGTGCTGTGGCGAACCCGACGGCACCACTTTTGTTCAGCTTTACTGGGCAGCCGGATGGAGACACAGAGGAGCAGCTTGAGGGGGCCAGGAGGGCCCTTTGTTACCTGCCCGCCCGGGGCGAGGAGGGACTGCCCTTCGACAGTGCAACGAGGGACCTCGGCCTCTTTCTGGGAGCTTCAGGTGGAGGGGCGACCAGCGCCCACCCTAGTCAGGGGGCGGCCGATACAGGACCACGGACTGAGTGGATACTGAGCACCCGAGCAGCTGTGTTGGCGTTGCACTGGTCGGCGACGAGTTTCTTGGAGCCGTACTACCCACATCGCTTTGCCAGAAACTTCGGGTACGACCAGGGGATTCCGCCGAACAGGGAGTTCCATCTGACAGGCAGACAGTACAAGGGCAAGGACACCCTTCTTGCAACGGCCTGGTGGGATTTCTACTGCCGCCGGGAGCCGGAGCGATTCCTGATGCCGGAGCAGAGTCGTCGGGGACGATTTGACGTGCACTACGCCCGGTGGTGGTTCGGGCACAGTCACCTCTACCGACAGAAGGCCTCTCGATTAGGAAGGCGGAGGAGAGTCGCCTGCTGAGGGAGGATCTGCCTCCCATTGCACTGGACGAGGGGTACCTGAGGACCCGTGTCGCTCGGATCCGTCGGGAGGTCGAGCGGATTGCGGCGTAGTGGCCCCGAAGTGGCCGGGGTTCGTCTTCTGGGGGCCGAAGCAATGGAGGGGCACTAAAGCCCCTGGGACGAGCATCGACGGCAGCGACCGGCGCGAAGGTGTCTCGACCGAGGGCACCTAGGGCTTGGTGGACTCAGTTCTTCGTGGATTGTGGCATCCTGGGCAGAGGGTCGCTGGACCGGGAGCTTCCACACTGGAGCTTTACCGATACAGCGGTCGATGACTGGAGACGACACACCACCCACGCGATCGGGTCAGCTGGGCCCGTGGAGTTCGTGTCCCAGATTGAGTGCGCCCGCACTCCACGAGATATTCAGGAGGCCGTCACGATGGCGGCCCGAGCCCTGGCGATAGGGATGGAGCAGTTGGTGCCCCTACCATTGACCCCCTTTGGGGCTTCAGGTTCGGCTTTCCTCCCTTAGTCTGTTCTCTTTCTTTCATTCTGTAATTCTTGGATACAGAACGGAGATGTTGTATATTGCTGCGCTTACTAGCAGGTTCTGCGGCAGGAGGGGGATCAGCCCTCCACGGGAACATCCTCAGGGATGGGGACGGAGGTCTGCGGCCTCGGAGGAAGGCCCCCCGTGTGGCGGATGCCGCGGTTGAGACTGGTGGGTCATCTGAGGGACCCCAGACTGGAGAGCGAGTTGAGGAGGAGACGGCCTTGAGTGAGTGTCGCCCCAACCCTTTGTTTTTTGTCTCGTTTAGCCAAGATGATTGACTAATCCTATTTTGTTGGACTCGTCTGTCTGTTGCAGCTCCGCTGGCGGTGGTGTGGAGGCGACCTTTTCGCCTCCTCGAGAGGCAGATCCCCCGCGTGAAGAGGAAGCAGGAGGGGAGGTTGACATGGAGGAGCTTACGCGCCTGATGAGCGAACCTTTCCCCAACATGGAGGACTTCCCGACTTTGAGTCGTGGACAGCCACGGGAGGAGCCCGCGCAGGTAAGAGTTTCGAACCTTGGGCGTATGCCGCAGCTTCGGTTTGCCTCTGGTTATTTGTTGTGACTTTCTGGATTATGCAGGGGAGGCCGAGGCACCAGGGGCCGAGGCCCCTGCTGAGACACAGGGTGAAGCGCCTGGCCAGGCCAATGAGCCAGGGTCTACGGTGGCCAGCAGTCGTCAGGGTGAGTGTCCGACCGCCGTCGAGGGGGCCTTCTTGTTGCTGTTGAGCCCCTTTTTGGCAAGCCAAAATTATTGACTTGATTTATGTTACCGGTTTGGCAGGCGAGGACGCGGCGACGACCCTGGAGATGATCTGGGGATTGGTGGATGCCGGCCCGACAGTGGCCCTGCCATCTTTAGGAGATGAGCCCAAACCGGTGACCTTCGTGCCCTCAGCCACCGTTGAGGACCCGTTGGGTAGACCACCGCCGTTGCTGACGAGGGTGCCTCTCCCACCTTTGCTGATCGTAGTGTCGGCCTGTACGGTGGGGCTGGTGGAGTCCTCCAGTGTGGGACCATCAGGTATGTTACTGAGCACTTGATTGTTTCAGGGTGGATTATTTGACTTTCCCGCCCGTGCTGAGCCTTGACTGAGATGGATTGCAGGTACCTCTTTCCCTCTGGAGGAGGGAGAGCTCCCTCGGGACACAGACTGGCCATCAGGAGATGACCCTCCCGTCGCAGCTACTGCTGAGGGCGACGAGGAGTTTGTCGACATTGAGGGGGTTTCTGAAGGAGACGCCCCGACTGGTGAGCATCTTCCCTAGCACCTTTGACTAGGGAGCTGTCTTTATGTGAGGCTGGACTTGATAGTAGCCTAATCTGGTTTCTCGATGTATAGGTGCCCCTGATTTACCCACTGCCGGGGGTTCATCAGAGAGCTCGTCTGGTTCTTCAGAGGGTGGCAGCGCCACGATGGAGACTGACGAGAGCTCGAGCTCGAGTTCTTCTTCTTCTTTCCGAGGCCTCTTCTGCCGGGGATGCCGAGATGGAGGCGGCGCTGGAAGGTATATGCGGCTTCCCCCTTGCCTCCGCATTGGCTTTGATACAGAGGTTTATGACAGAGTGCTGACATTTTTGTGTTATGTCAAGGACTGGAGACTGAGGAAGAGCACGCACCCGGTTCCAGTTGAGGGAGGTCAGGAGGAGCCCTCCGTCACCCCAATGGCCATAGGGGAGGATCGGGTTGCAGGGGAGTCTCTACCCTCTCCGACTCCGGCAGAGGACACTACTGGGGTGGAGGAGAGGTTACCTTCACCGACCCCGAGTGGGGAAATCACAGGCGCTGCAGGAGCTACACCAGGTGAGGGTCAGGACCTTTCTCAGGTTTTTCACCTTGTCTTGTCAAAGGGAAGTCCTGAACATTGTTGACCCGTTTCGTGTTTGATGGGATTGTGCATGTCCCTCCAGTGTGCTGGCCGAGATGGGTCACTCCTCTCTCGAGCTGGAGATTGAGTGGCCTACATCCGTTTCACCATCGGAGCCACTGTTGGACGCCAGCGTAGGTGCGGCCTTGCTTTAGCGAGCGCGGGGCTACGTAGGGGGTGATCCCCTGCCTTCCCCAGAGGAGCTTCGGCAGCGGTTGCGAGAGTGCACACGCGGTTACCATGGCCTCGAGTTCCCTCGTGGGCCCTGGATGTCTGGCTTAGCCGGCCTCTGGGCAGAGTACCTGCGGCTTCTGGAGGCTCAGGAGCAGCGGGCACATCGGCTGGCGGCCATCCGGGAGGTACGGGAGCAGCGCGTTCAGCTTATGGCAGCTGTGACCGAGCAGAGGAGGCTTTCCGACGCGGCCGTGTCTCTTGCTCAGGACCGTGCCAGGCAGCTAGCGAGGCGACCAGCAGAGCGGAGGCCCTGCAGAAGGCCTTGGAGGAGCAGCGGCAAGCCGTAGAGCTTGCTAGAGCTGAGTGGCGGGCTGCCGAAGCCAGAGCCGAGGCCAACGTTCAGCCTGCGTCGGCCTTGGAGGTGGAGCTCACAGCTGTGCAGTCCCGCCTGGCAGAGCTGGAGGGAGCGAGGCTAGGCTGTGATTGTATCACTTCCCTTTCCCCTTTTTGTCTATCCGGACTATGTATTTTTTGTTACCCCAAGGGCATGTCTTGGGCTCCCTATTATAGAGTATCAATGACAAATTCCTGATTTTTGTGTTGTTGTTTGTTGAGTTGTCCTTCTCCCCAATCTGTGGAATAGGGTCGAGTACAAGGGGTGGCTACCACTTACTGTTGGTCATGCTTGATTGTTTTAACACGTGTCGACATAAGGGGCAGCAAACTGGGTTTTACCCGAAACTGGAGTTGAGATTAAAAACTGGGTGAGAGTAGTGTGACTGGATATTAGGTACTGGGTAATGGATGCTGGTTGTTTGTGTTGTTAGCTGGTAATGTAGCTCTTCTGGACTTAAGAAACTAGGACTGAGTTGGCCGAATGGCCTCAAAAGGCATCACAGCCAAAGGCCGTGAGCGGGACAGGAACTGGTCGGTCCACCTGTGGAGGGATAATGACCGAACTTGGAGCTGGGAGCTGGCAGCTAGCCTGTAAAGGCGTCGTAGCTGGTGATTGGAATTGGAAGCTGGCGGCTTGCCTGTGAAGGCGTTGTAGCTGAAGTACTGGGACTGGAGGCTGGAGGCTGGCCTGTGAAGGCGTTGTAGCCGAGGCCGGAGTTGGAAACTGGCGGCTGGCCCATGAAGGCGTTGTAGCCAAAGCTGGAACTGGAGCTTGAGTGGCTGGTCGGTAGAGGCGTTGTAGCCGAAGTGCTAGGACTGGGGCTGGCGGCTAGCCTATGAAGGCGTTGTAGCCGATGTCTGGAGTTGAAAGATGGTGGCTGGCCTGTGAAGGCGTGGTAGCCGGAAACTGGAGTTGAAAACTGGTGGCTGGCCTGTGAAGGCATTGTAGCCAAAAACTGGTGTTGGAAGGTTGGCGGCTGGCCTATGAAGGCGTTGTAGCCAAAGACTAGAGTTGAAAACTGGCGGCTGGCCTGTGAAGGCGTTGTAGCCGAAAACTGGAGTTGAAAGGCTGGCCGCTGGCCTATAAAGGCGTTGTAGCCGAAGACTAGAGTTGAAGACGGGCGGCTGGCCTGTAGAGGCGTTGTAGCTGAAACTGGAAGCTGGAGACTGGCGGCTGGCCTATAGAGGCGTTGTAGTCGAAACTGGAAGCTGGAGACTGGCGGCTAGCCTGTAGAGGCGTTGTAGCCGAAGTGCCGGGACTGGGGCCGGCGATGACCGACCCTCGGGGGTGTAGTGGCCACCATTGTTGTGGAGTTATGTTGAGCTCGCCATCGGGGTGTGTTATAGCCGACGACTTTGTAAGTGAAGAATAGAAAGGGAGAGAGAGCTTTTTTTTTCTTTCTTTTTACCAGCCCTACCGACCTTGCGGGTTTTCGCCAGAGCTGGTCCCCTTTAGCTTTTTTCGGTGCGCCCTTGCGGGTTTTCACACCGAGGGGTTACCCGATTTTGCCTAAGGCACCCTTTCGGGTTTTCACCTTAACTGGGTTAGTGGCAATTTTTGCACTAGTCGGCTCCCTGTAATGGATTCGACCAGGCCCGCCAGGGTACCTCTATTTTTAACCCCATTATTATTATTTTTTTTTGAAACCGTCGTCCATAGCATGCTGCTGTCAGGGGACGTAACCTGAGACTGGAAGGTGTGGATAGCCGAATATTGTTCGGCCATTCATAAGGATTTTTTTTTAAAATCCTCAAGCCATGGTGGCGAAGAGCCACTTTGCCACGGCACGGTATAACTGGAGTTGTGCCTAGTGAATCAGGGATTGTATGGGGGAACTGGGACTATAATGAACTGGAAGGTTTCGAATTTGCAGGGTATGTAGGATGTGGGGGTAGAGAATAATAAGTGGTTGGGGATCTACCGGGATGCAAGCTTAACAAGATGGACTGGGGGATCGACTATCACAGGGACTGGTTGCTCTGTGTTGTCGAAGCAAGGGCTAAAGGTTGGCCAAACTGAGCAGGAAAAATGCAAAGTTAACTGGGGATCGGAGGGTTTGCACTGTAGCAGTGCGAATGGATTGAAGACTGGCTCTAGATGAGGCTAACGGCCCACCAAGGAACAGGTGGAAGGCCGTGCTGACTGGTAGGGAGAAGAAGATTTTCTCGTTATTGGCTCTACCGCCCTTTCGGGTTTTCGCTAGAGCTGACCCCCTTTAGCTTTTTCCGACGTGCCCTTGCGGGTTTTCACGTCGAGGGGTTTCCCCATTTTGCCTGAGGTGCCCTTTCGGGTTTTCACCTCAGCCGGGTTATTGCCCTTTTTGCCCCCAGTCACCCCCCTGTGGTGAGGATGACTGGGTCTGCCGGGGCATCTCTATTTTTAACCCCATTTTTTTTGTTTTGTGTTTTATTGTTGTTGTTTTTACTTACCTGAGAGCCTGGCGGCTAGACTGGTGCTGGTGCAGAAGGGACCGTGTTCCCGTGGTGATGGGAATGAGGGCAGGAGATGAGTCCCAGCGGATGCCTGGCGGCGATTCCGAGGAGCTGAGCTGGCTGGTTGACTGGGGATTGTAGACTGGGAGGATTGGCGGGTTGAATCCTTCACGGGGAAGGACCGGCCTTATTGGTGGTAGCTAGGACGCGCGCCTTAGTCTGGCTGGCATGCGAACTCGTGCTCTGGTGCATAATATAGCTTCATGTGTTTGCCATTGAGAGGCGGGAACGGTCTATGACCTTTGTGATCAACAACCGTGTATGCCCCACCCTCATAGACGTTCTGGATGATGTATAGACCTCGCCAATTTGGCTGTAGTTTTCCACTGGGGCGCCCTGCCATGACCTCTTTTTCCTTGATCATGACAAGGTCACCTTGCTTGAAAGCTCGCTGTTTGACGAGCTTATCGTAGGCTCGGGCCATGCGAGCCTGGTATACTTGTAGGTGTTTGTAGGCTTCGAGTCGCTTGCCTTCTAGATCGGCGAGCTCTTCTAGCCTTCGCTGGTACTCGTCTTCATCAGAGCCGACAAGGCCAGTGTGGATTGCCACACGATAAGAGGTTAACTGGACTTCGATGGGGACAACTACTTCTGTCCCGTAAGCAAGGGAGAATGGCGAACATCCCGTGGGGGTTTTGTAGACCGTCCGATAGGCCCATAATGCTTCGAAGACCTTTTCACCCCAATTGCGTTTCCGGTGGCTAACTATCTTAGCCAGGAGCTTACAGAGGGTTTTGTTGAAGGCTTCTGCCAAACCGTTAGCCTGAAGGTTGTAGACCGAAGAGGCTCTCCAGTCAATATGGAATTTGGCCGCTAACTGGTATACGGCCTTATTCTTGAATGGTGTCCCGTTGTCGGACACTATGCGACTGGGAGTACCGAATCGGTATATGATGTTGTGCCGAACGAATCTAGCAACGATTTCGTCGATGACCTCTTGCAAGGGTAGAGCCTCCGCCCAACGAGAGAAATAGTCAGTGGCGGCCAAGATGTATTTATGGCCCTTGGAAGATGGCGAGAAAGGCCGCGCAATGTCCATGCCCCACTCAGCGAATGGCCAAGTGGGGGCTGTAGGACGCAATGGGTTAGGAGGTCTTCTGGGTACCGGGCCAAAGGCTTGGCATTGATGGCATGTATGGGCATACTGGATGCAGTCCACGTACATGGTCGGCCAGTAGAAGCCTTTGAGCTTGATGTTGTGCTTCATTCGGTCTCTGGCCTGGTGCACACCGCACAATCCGGAGTGGACCTCCTGCATGACGGCTCATGCCTCGACGAGGGAGACACATCTTAGGAGAATTGACCTGTCCCTCTCGTGGACAAGCCGATACAGGGAGTCGTCGATCAACTCGTAAGAGGTTGCACAGCGGAGTAGCTGAACCCTTTGAGCTCGGTCAGGAGGGAGCCATCCTTTCTTGAATCTGATGATGGGCGCACGCCAATCATCTTCTTCTGGAGGTGTGCTCTGGTCAAGGTCGTGGACCTCGTAGATGGTGAGACCGGTGTCACCTTTGAGTGAGCTCGGCATCAGCCTTCTGTGCTTGATGACAATGTCGACCTCGCCCTCGGGCGGAAGCTTGATGGCCGCGGCCAATCTGGCTAAGGCATACGCCTGAGCGTTGTTGCTCCTGGGGATGTGATCTATTTCGAAGAAATAGAACTTCTTGGTTAATCTGGTGACGGCGGTATTGTATGGAACCAATTCTGGCTTCTGCACGTCGTAGACGCCGAGGACCTACCGGACTATCAATTGAAAGTCCCCGTAGGCTTTGAGGCATTTAACACCCATGTGGAGAGCCATCTGGAGCCCAATGAGTAGAGCTTCATACTCGGCTTCATTATTGGTCAGGGACTTCATAAGGGCGCAGGAGTTGTACAAAACTCCGCCCTGAGGAGTCAGGAAGACTATGTCGGCACCTGCCGTGGTGGCTGGATCCTGGTTGCTCCGGGTGATCCCTCGGGAAGCACCATCGAAGTAGATCTCCCAGCAAGGCACGCGGGTTGTGAGAGCGCTTTGCTGCCAATAATGTAAGACATCTCCGCTCTGTTCAACTAGTTGTCGTGATTGAGCAGCAAGGGACTCCTCGTCCAGGAGCTCCGAGTTGAAGGGTGAATCATCCAACACTGGATGGGCCGCCAAGAATTCAGCCATACCCTGTCCTTTGATTACTTTTCTGGGGACATAGGTAATGTTGTATTCCATCAATAGGAGAGCCCACCTCCCCAGTCTGCCTGAGAGGACAGGTCGTCGAAGGCGATACTTCAGAGGGTCGTGCTTGGATATAAGCTTGACTTGATGGGACAGGAGGTAATGCCACAGCTTCTTAACTGCGAATACCAGTGCCAAGCAAACCTTTTCCATAGGGGAGTAGCGGTACTCTACATCGATTAGCTTCCGACTGAGGTAATAGAGGGGATGCTCTTTACCTTCCTTATTGATTTGCGCCAACAGAGCTCCCAGCGAAGCGTCCATGGCAACGATGTAGAGGATGAGGGGTTTACCCTTGAGTGGTGCCCCCAGGACTGGGGGAGTAAGGAGATACTCCTTGATTTACTTGAAAGCCACTTGGCATTCCGAGTCCCATGTAAATAGGGCGTCTTTCTTCATTAGCTTGTTGAAAGGCGCACACCGATCGGAGAGGTTAGAGATAAATCTCCGAATGTAAGTCAGCCTCCCTTGGAAGGACGTGAGTTCAGTGATGTTGCTAGGCGGTGGAAGCTCCCGGATCGCTTTGATCTTGCTAGGATCCACCTCGATTCCTCGGTATCTGACGATGAAACAAAGAAACTTACCGCTGGATACGCCAAAGGCGCATTTCATGGGATTCATCTTGAGCCCATATTGCCGGAGACGCTCAAAGACTTGGCGGAGGTCGCGCAAACGATCTTCCTACCTTTTAGTCTTGACGACGAGGTCGTCCACATAGCATTCGACGATCTTGTGCACCATCTCGTCGAATATTTTAGTCATGGCCCTTTGGTAAGTAGCACCAGCATTCTTCAAACCGAAGGGCATGCGCTTGTAGTTGAAAATCCCCTTGGGGGATCTGAAGGCTGTGTGATTCTTGTGTTTGAGGGACATCCGGATTTGATTATAATCGGACGACCCATCCATGAAAGACAAGGCTTCATGGCCAGTGGTCATGTCGACCATTGTTTCTGTGATTGGAACTGGGAAGTCATCCTTTGGACAGGCTTTGTTGAGGTCCAGGAAGTCAACGCAGATGCGGACCTGACCATTCTTCTTCTTGATTGGAACTATATTGGCGAGCCAGATCGGGTAGATGCACGGCTCGATGAAGTCGACCTCCGCCATTTTATGAACTTCGGCCGAAACCTAGAGCTCCAGCTCATGGCGCATGCGCCGTTGTGGTTGCTTGATCGGAGTGACTGAGGGAGAAATGGCTAGATCGTGCTCCACCACGGAGGGGTCTAGCCCTGGCATCTCCTTGTAAGTCTAGGCGAAACAGTCCCTGTATTCAAGCAGGAGTTACTTGTAGTCATGCTTCTCCGCCTCGGTAAGGAGAGCGCTGACGAATGTAGGCTGAGGGGCTTCATCGTCGCCCAGATTGATCTCCACAAGATCGTCGACGGTCGCCTGGTGATAACGTGAAAATGTATGTCGTTACTACACGTGCGCTAACAATCTTAAAACCGAACTCACACAAAATGATCAAAAGAGAACATAGTACTATAGCAAACACGGGTCGAATCCATAGGGAAGAAGAGATTTTTAGAGTTAAAAATATTGGAGTCCTTTGGAAAATACTTGTGATTTTACTTTACTTAAAGAAAATAGTGCATGGGAATAAATCTATCTAAAGAATATGAGAGGGATTGAGAAGAGAAATTTGAAAAAGGGAGAGAGAAAAGGGAACACAATTTGTCAAAATAAATTTTATTGCTAAAGACATGAAAATTACAATCTATGAAAATTGAGATTACAACCAATATAAACTACAAGATAAGAAAAGAAACTAGAGCCATGAGAGGATGATGAACGCCGTTGTCTCCTCCTCGTCGAGCCTTGGAGAGGATCGCTCCGCCTTGAAGGAGATCGCCGTGGAAAGAGGTGGATGAAGAAGCCGTCGTCGTCCACATCATGAGCCTTGGAACGTCGCCTGCCTTGATGTGCACGCTGCCATGAAAGGAGAGTTGTGGAGGACAAACTTTGGAGAGAAATATAGAGAGGAATGTGGAAGGGTTTGTGTGGAAATGAAGAAGGAAGAAGATGAAAGAGTAAAGTAGAAATACTAAAAATAGAGTAAGAATGAAATTAAAATAACTTTGAAATCGAGAAGATTTAGAGGATGACAAAGAAGAAGAAGTTGAATAGAAGGAAGAGAGTAAGAACTTTGATGAAGGAGGTTGAGAGAGAAAACCTGAGGAAGAGGGTGAAATTGGAGGAAGAAGGAGACAATGGGAAAAATGCAGATGAACAATAAAAAGTGCAGAATAGAAACTTATAAAATTGAGAATAACGTGAAAACGAAGGAGAATTGGAGAAAGAGGAAGAAGAGAGATTTTAATAACTTTGAAAGATCTACAACTTTTGTGAAGAAAGTAGAGAGAGAAAGAAATCACAAAGGGGAGAAAACTGGAGAAGAGCAGGGGGACATAGGTTCGGGTGAACAGTAAATGTGGAAGATAGAACCTTGAAAATTAGAAGATAGCATAAAAAATAAGGAGAATTAGAAACTGACAAAGAAGACAAAGTTGGAGAGCACTTAAAAAGGAAGAATGTTTGTGAAGACAGCAAGAGGAGAAGAGGAAGAAAAGGAGGTGAAAGAAGGGGAAGAACAGAGAGAAATACTAGTTCGCAGATGAATAGGATAGTACATTGACAAATATGAAATAACTTAAAAAGAGGAGAGAATTAGAAGATGATGTAGAAGAAGAAGTTGTAGAGCATAAAAAAATGAAGAACTTTGATGAAGACAGTAAGAGGAGAAAATGAACTTACGTGAGAGAAACCGGAGACCTAAGGTTGGGAGAGAAAGAGTGAAAGATTACCCAAAAGAAGAACTCTATTTTCTCCTCCTTGTCATGGGCTATTTATAGGGAAAGTTGGGTAGATGGAGGGTGGAGATTATATCAAAAGGAGATGGATGGCTGAGATTTAGATAGAATATGATACATGGGGAAGAGGAAAAGTAGGTGGGCACCCCCTTTCTTGGACTTTGGGCACCCCCTTTCCCAAGGCTCATCATATCTCTCCTTTATTTCAAACTTTGAATTCAATTTTCCCTCCAACCAAAATATGTGCTTCTTTTCCTCAATTTTAAACTTTTAAAATTTCTTTTCCCTCCAACCAAAATATGTGCTTTTGACTTGGTCAAAGTGGTGGTGACAGTTTTGCCCCCGGCTTCTTTTGTAATTACCTTCGGTGTCCTGCACACGCATAATTGCACTTTAGTCCATAAAAATTACCACAATGTGCACATAAATCTCAAATGCTCATGATTATGCAATGGAGAATTAATGCTCATGGCCCTCAACTTCAATTTATTATTAAATAATATCACCGAATTAATCAATTTACGTGAAAGCTCCAATTTAAATGCGGAGTTGGGGTTAACTATGAAATATGTATAATTGCCTAATTATATGCACATAAAATGGTGTACATGCGATGAATTATCATAAGAAATGGACACTTATCACCTGGTCACCGTCCTCCAGCTCGGGAGGAGCGGGTTGGAGGTCGATGAAATCGTCATCATCAGTATCGGCTTCGTGTATTTCTTGGTTCTCGAAGCCATCGATTGATGCTGAAGGGACTGGAGAGTGGTTGTCACTGGGATCCACTAGGGATCGATCTGGGTCGTCGGCTTTTGGCCAGTAGTCGTCAACTGGAGCTGTTGAGCTCTGCCCGGGATTGCCTGGCGAAGCAGACATTCTTTCGCAGTTAGGACCAGAGATACCCCCCCTCAGGAGGGTTTGTTGTAATGGGCCCATCGACGGGCTGGGAGACCGGAGGAGCTTCTTCTTCCCCTTTGTCTTGGCAGGGAGACGGAGAAGGTTCCCCAATGGCCTGAGCCGGGGTTCAAGCTTTGGCGGAGATCGGGATCAGGATTTCCTCTCCCTCATCCCCACAGCTGTCGAATTTGGCTTCGACTCTTGTTTGGTCGTCGGCTGGTAGTGCCAAGCCTACGACGTTAGCTGCGTAGTAGACGCGGAAGTCCGGGTCCTGGTCGTAACCAAGCCCCCTGGTATCCTTATGGAAGGACGGGGGTTGCCCCCGGACCTGGGAAGGGTCCCACAGTCGACGGAAGTATCTTTGTTGGGCAGAAGTTTGCCACAGGGGAATGTGTTGCTTCAAACACATTTCTTGAATATGCGGCGATAGCTCGCCCCACACCTGGACTGCTTCAGGGGTGTTATCGGCTTGCCTAGACCAGCCGAAGTCGTCATCCGGCGGGGCTTGAGGGGCCATGTCTCCTTTGTAGAAGACAATGGGTTTATCCCTGTTAGCCTTCCTCTTGTTCTGGCGTTGTCGCTTAAAGGTGACAATAAACATTGTCAGCGACTCGACACTGTGCTCCTCGGATGCACACGGGAGCTGGATGAGTCTGGTGGCAAGCATATACTCTTGTCGATAGCCCGGCTAATGAGATTAGCCTCGAAGTCGATCTGGCGCCTTTCAGGGCGGTCTGGGGTTGACTTGGGGCCAAGGCACAGCCAGTGAAGCTTGGCCTTCTCCTCTTCGATAGAGAAGAGATCATCATCGTCTTCTTCTGAGTGCCAATGGTTGCTTTTGCTCTTGATCACGGGGTAGGGACTAAGCCCCTTGAAGTAGAGCGCAGCGTCGGCTAGGTTGCATTCTACCGGTGTGAACGGCGACAGGTCTGCAAAGACCTTGTGCTGCTCCCCATCCTTGGCATACTTGATGCATTGGTAGAGAGTCGACGGGACGACCCAATTTTCATGGAGCCAGGGTCTACCCAATAGCATCTTGTAAGACGTGTTGGAGTCGATGATGTAGAATGTCGCCTTAAAGGCGAAATCATCGAGCACTAGATAGACGTCCACCCGGCCGAGGATGTCCTCGGTGTTCTGGTTGAAGCCGGATATCTTGACCGCTTGAACTTTCTGGAGATATGGGGTCAGGTATAGAGACTTAAACGTCTTGAGCGGCATGATGTTAACTGCGGCACCGGCATCCACTAGGATCTGGTTCACATCATGCCCGTTGATCTTCCCCTTCATGTAAAGAGGACGATTGTGGCATGGAGGGGAAAGCAGCATGTCTTTCTCCGTGAAGGTGGTGGTGGCTGCGAAGGCTCCATAAGCAGCCGCCTTCATTTCCGCAGCATGCGCTTCATAGACTTCCGGCTCCTGGAGTATTTTGATAAGGGTTTCCCTTAGATCCTTACTCCAAGCGATGGCTTCCCAAATCGAAATATTGGCAGGGAAACACTTCATCTGGTGGAGGACCTTCTGGTCAGCTCAGGCTCGAGCATCCTCCAGAGAGGGTAGTATGTCAGGCTGAGCCTTCTGCGAGCTGCCGCGCTGTTCCCTATCGGGAAGTTGCACTGTCTTGCCCTTACCACTGGGATCAGATTGACCTTGATCACCAGCGGACTCTTGAAACAGGGATGCCAATGACGGCTCTTCTGGGGTGATTGGCGGGCTGGCTCGTCCTTGTCGAACGGTCTCGCTTGCTCTGCTGCAGAAGCCAGTACTGGCACAGGGGCTGGGAGACTAGCAGTAGTCTCGTCAATGCCGGAAGGGTCGAAGACACCGGGTTCGCCCTGAATTTCTACTTCCAGAATGGGAGCCGGTTCCTCTTCTCGAAAGAGGATGATTCGCTTCGGGTCGAAGGTGGACAGGTGAAGAGGTAACTCGGGAGTTCTCCCACGACCTCTACCGCGTCCCCGGCCATGACCTCTGCCGCGACTGGTGTGCTCTGGAGCTGGCTGTAGCCCAAGAGGGGCAACAGTTCTTTGTCTTGTCCGGGAGGCTACTGGGTCGCCTCGCCGAGAAGCGTTGATATTGTCAGGAGGTGGGATGGCCACCATGTTGGAAGTGCAGCGCCGAAGCATTTCTTCCAGCTACTTTGTTGTGATCTCCTTGTCTTTATAGCACAAGGAGAGCTCATCCGGGATTATGAGTCTTTCGCCGTTCTTAAGATTTTGGATCATCTCTTGGACCCAATTTCTGAGGCGGGCTCGTTTCTACATTTCTTCCCACGAGATGTAGCTGTCGAGTGGGAGAGCCCCGATAGGATGAGGAGGAACGTATTCCTCCAAGTCATCAATGAGCCACTGGAGCCTTTGGAGAGGCGTTGGCTCGACTGGGGATTGCAGGGCGGCTGCTTGTTCAGCTTGTTTCTTGAGCCGCCTTCTGAGGTTCTTCCTCGTATTTTTCTCTTGTCTCTTGGTGATAGCCGTCTCCAAGGGAGTAGGAGGGAGAGGTGCTGGAGCCGGAATTGATAAATCCTGATGAGGATATCTCCGAGCGGATGCCGTTGTAAGGCGAGGTCGATGACTCTTCCTCGCCCGGATCTCGATCCAGGCGCCTTCCGCTTGTTGTATCTGGAAGGTGGCATTGATCGCCTGCTCGATCACCTCGAGCGGCAATTCCTGGTATGCTGGAATGCTGGGACCGGCGTCCGGAGACGTATGCGCGGTTTGGTGCCTTAGCCACGGTGGCGATGGGAGCCTACGAGGAGTCGGTAGGCTGGTGCTGACGTCCGAAGACGTGTGCGCAGTTTGATGCCTTAACCGCGGTGGCGATAGAGATGTCTTCTGCTGAGCCGGTATGTTGGGACCGGTGTTAGGGGACACATGCGCGATTTGATGCCTTACCCGCGGTGGCGGCAGAGATGTCTTCTGCTGAGCCGGTATGTTGGGACCGGTGTTAGAGGACACATGCGCGGTTTGATGCCTTACCCGCGGTGGCGGCGGCTTCTGTTGAGAAGCGGGCAGAGAGGTGCACTAGTCATCCTGCTTCTTAGCCTTGCCTTTGCAACCATGCTGAGAGCTGGGCCTAGCAACAACTGACAGCGTCGCAGGACATTGTCGCTCTACACAGTTATCCCAACTTTACGGAATGAAGGAGCCTTGTGGCGGTGGGCCCGCCACTTGAAGCGAAGCCGCTGAAGACTCCAAAGATGTCTTCTTCGTACTCCGGATTGTGTCAACAGGTAGGCGGGGTAGACCCAACGGCCCCTCCGCTGAGGAGGTACACCGAGGCTGAGGCGGGGCCTCACCCTGTTTTTGCTTTCCCTTCCTATCCGCGGCTGTCGGCGACGAAGATAGGGCGGGAGGAGGACGAGAAAGACCCGAAGAGCTTGTCGTCGTCTCGCCCACAGAACGTCCTCTCGACCGAGAAGGACCCGGAGGAGCCTGGCGGTGTATTCTTCAGGAAAAGGGAGAGACTTTAGCTCCTGCCAGGACCGCCACTGCACGACCGAAGTGGCTGGGGTTGGCTGGCTAGCTGTAGATGCCTGAGGGCCCTCAAGGGCTGGAGGAGCAGGAGAATGGATGACGTTGACCGAGAAGTTAGTCGACTCTGTCTCTTGACTGGCATCCTGCTCTCAACGCCTCCGCAGTCGCTCGAGCGCCTCTTGGTTGTTGGTCCGGAACTCGAGCCATTCCGGAGGATGCTGGTAAGGCATCCCGTGCCCATTTTCTTAAGGAGAATCTGGCCACTCTGGCACATCCCTAGGGATGCGCAGGGTCTCTTCGACAGCTTGCCGAAGCCTAACGAGCGACATAGAGTTTCCTTCCGCATCGATCTGCTCCCATCGGATCTGTTCCTGGATGAGGTATTGAACTTCCTCGTAGTACTCGATCGGGTGACAGATTCTGGCGTGGAAGGGGCAGTATTGGGGGTGACTATGATCCCAATGGGTGTAGTCGGCAGGCGAGTCGCGGGGCATGATTTGCCCAGTCTCGACGAGGATATCGAAGAGTCGTCAGGTTCTCTCCCTGGGGAAGGAGAGAGGTCTCTGATCATGCCAAGGTCTCCACCCTGGGTACCAGATCGAACGTTCCCTTCGATTAGCCATGGGCTCCTCTGACTCGTCATCAGAGAGAGAGAATACGGCCATCATGTGGATGACATTGGCCGAGGGGTGAGCCACGCGGGCTACCTTAGCAGGCCGGGCCCACGTGTGTGGTTGCAGAGGATCGACGAGACTGCTCTTCATTTTGACAAGACCGTCTCGGATCAGCTTCTGTGCCTGAGTCTTGAAGACGTAGCAATCTTCAATTGAGTGGCCCAGCATGCGATGGTATAGGCAATAACTGGGATCGTCGGTCTTCAGGGCCTCGTCTGGCTTGCGAATTTCTGGCAGTTCGACGATCTTCTGAGCCATGCAGAGGTCGAAGAGCATCTTCGTGTGTTCCTTCTTGAAGGAGAAGGGTGTCTTCATACACTCTGAGAAGGAAGGAGCAGCCGGCTTATCTGTTGGCTTTTTGTCAGAGCCACTGGGCTCGGCCCCTTTACTGGCCTTGGCGGTAGGGGTGTACTCTATGATATTCACCTCCTTACTGGACTGGCGTTCTCGCACTTGTTTACCCTTTGCTGCAGTATATCTTGGGTTATCGGCGAAGAACATCTCTATTTCGGCGACCGCCGAATTGAGCTGGTCGAAGCCTTTGATATTGGTGCCGAGAAACTTTTCGCTGACCTCGGCCGCCAGACCTCGACGACATATGGTGATGGCATCCTTTTGAACGGGTGGATTGACACACATCATGCTGAGGTCTCGCCATATTTTGATGAAGTCAAGGGCACTCTCGCCCTTTTTCTGCCGAAGAGAACAGAGTTCGGCTAGGTAGACCTTTCGCTCGGCCATTTGAAAGCGATCGAGGAATTTCTTCTGGAGATTGGCCCAGTCGATGACTGAGTTGGGCTTCAGGCAGGAATAGCATTGGAAGGCCGTTCCCGTGAGTGACGTGGCAAAGTAGCGGAGGAGATATGATTCATCCTACGCTAACTCGCCCATGGCCGTAACATAGTAGGCCAAGTGTTCATGTGGCGACCCCTGCCCGTCGAACTTTTGCAGCTTCGGGGGCTTGGAGTATTTTGGGGGAAGCTTTTTCAGCTAGTGATGAAGCGGGTAGGGCACACTGTAGAGAGCTACCGTGACAACCCCTTCACCATACTGGGCGAGCTTTGTCTCGATGATGCGCTCGATCATCTGGCGTTGCGCCAGGAGGTTTTCTGGCATTGGCGTATTGGAGGCTCATGGTTGAACCTCAACCGGGGGCGTGCCGAACCCAGTTGCCAATGGGGTTCGGGCAATCGCCGCTGAGGTGTTGGCAGCATCACGAGCCACCGGGGGTACCGGTGCCTCGGCCTGAGGCCTAGCAGGTTGCGGAGGATGAAGGTCTTGCTCCTGGAGGAGGTCTTGCAGGAGTGCCTTCAGATGCTGGTTCTCCTTCATAAGAGTGTCGAGGGTCACTTCATGAGCCTAGTTTACAGGAGGGTCATTGTTGACCGGCTCTGCGTTGATAGGAGGGTCGCGGTCTTCTACCGGGACTTCTTCTGCGCGTTCCGACGCCTGCGGTCCGGCAGAAGTGCTGATGTGACCTGTTTGAGGAGGTGGCGGAACCTGGTGGCGCGGCCTCTTGAAGTGAGACAAAGGCTGGTTCAAGTCGTCAGACTGGGTGTCCGGCTGGTGTCTGGTGGTGTAGCACGTGAACACTCGAACCGCATCATTGATGAACCGGGTCGTCCGCTTCTTCCGCTGGTGTCGCTCGGGGCGAACAAGCGTCCCTAGTCTGTCAAAGACTGAGATGCGTTGTGGAGGGGGCTCTCTCCCGATGTCAGCCTGAGGGGAACCCTGGATGGGTTGCTGGAGGGCCCGAGGACGGGCTCGCCTTTGCCTCCACTTGCTCGTGCGGGGGATATTAGACGACTGGGCGTCGTCAGACGATGCTACTGTGGGGCCAACCGCATCCCGTCTGATACCTCGTCTGAGCGCTCGCAGGGGGTTTGTGATCCGCACCCTTCGAACAGCTTGAGCTTCTTCTGGGGTGACCCAGATTCTCCTTAAGTCAGGTTGCTGCTCTCCCTTGTCGCCGCTTTTCCGATGAGTTGTCTTGGGAGGCCATGTATCTAGCTGCGGTGGGTGCCCCCGGGCTGCTGCCGAGGAACCCGCTCCTTTGAGCTTCGCTCCATCCTCTCGTGTTTGACGCAAGAGGTCAAAACGATTGGAAGTGGAGATGGTGGGAATGGTCCGTTCCCGGGGTATGATTGGTTCACCCCCGTCGAGACGGATCCACAGGTCGCCGACAAGGATCGTCTTGCCGGAGTTACTGGTCACGGCAGCGAGGCGCCTGCCTCTGCGGCCTTGGCGACGCTTCTTCTGAGGAGCTGAGGAAGACTCCGCCCCAAGATGGTAGACCGAGAAGACATGGCCCGGACCGATCGGTAACATGAAGCCGTCAGTCCGAAGTGCTGGGATCGGCCCCCGGGGTAAGTAACGCGCACCGAGAGTCGATGGCTGGGCGACTCGGGTGTAAGCCTTCGCCCGCGCCGATAGGAGTGTCGCCGCTGCTTGAGATGAAGCTCTTGCACCGGGAAGCGACGCCGTCGGAAGTACTGGGGTGCCAATGCCCCTGGGTCGAAGACCCGTGCTAGGTGCCGACGTAGTCTAGGATCGGGTCGGGGGACCCGAGGAAGGTGCTAAGGAGCGCTGCCCCCTGGGTAGAAGACCCATGGGGAGAGCAGGTTCAACTAGAGCTTCGGGACCAGGGTCCCGAGTTTGATACCGGGGAGCCGCGAACTCGGGGCTGTGAGCCCGTGTCGAGCGTTGGCCTAGCCGGGATTCGGGGTCGGAAACCCAATGCAGATGCTGAGAAGGCGTAGACCCGGGGCTGAAAGCCCATGTCGGGTGCCGACTTCGCTGGGGCTGTGGGTTGAGGACCCGAGGAAGAGGCTGGGAAGCCATGGAACCGGGGCAGGGAGCCCGTGCTGGGTGCTCGCTTGGCTGCGGCTCGGGGTTGAGGACCCGAGGAAGAGGCTGGGAAGCTGTGGACCCAGGGCAGGGAGCCCGTGTTGGGTGCTGGCTTAGCCGCAACCCGAGGAAGAGGCTGGGAAGCCGTGGACCCGGGGTAGGGAGCCCGTGTTGGGTGCTGGCTTGGCTGCGGCTCTGGGTTGAGGACCCGAGGAAGAGGCTGGGAAGCCGTGGACTTGGGGCAGGGAGCCCGTGTTGGGTGCTGGCTTGGCTGTGGCTCGGGGTTGAGGACCCGAGGAAGGTGCTGGAAAGGTGACCGAAGTCCGAGGCACGGGGCCCGTGTTGGAGATCGGATGAGGCTGGCCTCGGGGGCTGATGTTCACCCAGGCCGACGTTGATATAGGGGCCCTGTAGGGGCCTGCAGTGACAGTCCGGCGCCCGGCACTCGGGCGGGACACTGGTGCTGGGGGTGCACATGGCGCGCTTGCCGCAGGGGCCACTGGAGAAACAGGAGTTGGCTGAGAAGTAGCCACAGGGATCACACCCAGGAAGTAGGGCGATCCGATAACCGAGGCGAAGCTGCCGAAAGCGATCGGCGTCGCCAAGTAGCCCACCCGGGCATGGGTGGCAATGACGTTGGGGCCGTAGGTAACGGCCGCCATGGTTGCAGGAGAGCTGAGTGCTGCGGAGGAGACGGTCGCTGACAGTCGCCGAGAGTGGTCCGATGATCGGAACGCGAATCGGAAGCTGCTGGGGAATGCGCGCACGAGTACCCTCCTCTGCCTCTCCTGCAAGGACAGGGAAAGGGCACCGGGCTTCAGGGCTGGCATAGACTTTTCTTCAGCAAAAAGATGGAAGGCAGGAGACTTCCCACTGGGCGTGCCATCCTCTCTATTGCGCGGGTTTTTTTATGCCGATTATCGGGGTGAGGGAAGGGATACAGCGGTGAAGGAAAATACGGGAGTTTGATGTATCTCGGGTATCCTCCTTACGGGCATATGCCTCTCACGGCGGTACCGGGCACTCTCCTTTCACGGAAAGTCGGAAAGGGTCGAATGGCACGGAAGTGTCGGGATAAGGGTTAACCGGACAAGATGCGGGCGTGCCAATCGATCTCTCGACAATCACTCATGGAACCAAGGTTTGACCGGGGAAGCGCCACCAGGGCACGGCACGTGGGCTCCGGTGATCGGGCGACACGTGGAGAGAAGGGGTTCCATGGGTGCGAGTGCGTAGGCGATTGCGGGAATCATGTACATGACGTCTTTCCCCACCGGCCGCAAGCAACCGGTGTTTATTTACATCAGATTGAATCCGAATACCTTCGTTCCATGCTGAAGAGAAGTCTGTATATGTGTCTGAAGCCGTGGGTAGAGGGCTGGGGGCATTCAGCAGTTAGTGGTGCGTGTTGGACCGAGGGGCGTTTGCTGGGGATTAGGGTGTCAAGCACGGATGCAGAGTAGCGTAGAAAGAAGACCGAAGGCCGGGACGTGGGTGCGAGAGCACTCGTCTAATCGGCGGTTATACTGGTTTGTGCTGAGACGTATATTTCTTTACAGGAGAGCTGTAATGGCCAAAGTACAACTGGTGCATGCCACGGGACAATTCCGACACGTGGGTCGGTCCCCGGGTCGATGCGTGATGAATGAACACTTATGCGTTTTACAGAGGGCTCCTCCCGTGACGTGGGCCATGGCCGCGTTGCCTAACGGGGGCCTATGACTGGATAACTGAGGGGATACATCGATCCGGTATCTGGGCGAGGGTCGGTCGCGACTTGAGTTGAATGGTCGGACATGGCCTCGTAACTGCGAGTAAGCATGACATCATGGCACGCGTGTGGTTGCGACCGACGGGCGTGCGAAGGGAAATCCTAGCATGAGGGGACGTCCCCTCGTATCACGACGTCTCACATATGGTGGGTGTTGACTTGTGTGTGACGGTCACATACGGCGTGAGGGGAGTGCGAACGACATACCCCCGGCGTAGTAGACCACCGAACAAGTCACCCACACACAATTATCCTTAGCTCGCTGCTCGGAGCCGCGCTCGAAGTCTTATGCTTGCCGGGTGCCGGACGATCTTGTGTATCGCTCTGGATGCCTTGTATTAGATTCCCCACCCCTTGAGATCCTAAGGGGTATTTATAGGGGAAGCTGAAGGGTCACAAGGGGTTTATGCGGACCAGCCAGGGGGGCCTGGCTGGTCCGCATAAACCCCCAGTGGTTTAGGCGGGCTGGCTTCTTTTCTTTTTGGAAAATAATAATAGTTTTTTAATAATTTTTTAATAATAATTTAATAATAATTTTTTTTGGTTGAATGGGGGTTTACGCGGACCAACCAGGGCCTGGCTAGTCCGCCTAAACCCCCCCCCGGCGGTTTAGGCGGATTCGCAAGGAGAGAGGGGGGGCCGGTCCCCACCCTATAAAATCTAATTTTTTGGCCCTTTTTTCTTCCTAATTTAACTAAGAAAGAAAAGGACAAGTGGGTGAAGGATACATGACGGCTTGTGGAGACTTGTGCGCGTTGACTTGAGGCCGAGCCCATTGTGCTATCGCTTTGCACTTCCACGTCCGCGTGTTGACCCCTCGAATTGGTACGGCACACGAACCGCATCGTAGGACCGTAATTGGGCGAACCGAGGCTGAGTGGGGTCATGGGACCACCGGGCTGGCGGGAGGGGCGCTATAAGACCCCAGAATTTTTATAAATTATTTTTGGTATATTTAATTATTTTTTGGGGAATTTTAAAGACCCAAAATGGATTAATAAATAAATGTGGAATTTATAAATCATTATAAGGCCCAATTGTGTTAAATAATTAACCTAGCCTATTTAAATAAAATCCAAAAGGGTTAAGGACCAAGCCCATTAAGTTTGGCCCATATTCTAGAAGGTTATTTAGCATATTTATGTATTTTAAAGATAAATACCATTTTATGGATAATGATATGGATAATTAACAAAAGAGTTTGATTTATGTTGAATTCTGTGCACGTGGATGTAGTGGTCTATCGTGCGACCGCCACAGCCACGTAACGCACCTAGACTGATGCGTTACACCCTAATAGTTCCGTGAATGGAAGAACGAGTAGACAGATTGGAACTTTGGGATCCTATCTGCAGGAGATCAACTTGGGAGAGCTTATAACATTACTAAGGACTCTTAGGGATTAGGTTCTGACAAATTAAGGACTCTAAAATCGATCTAATCTTCAAACCCTAGCCAAAACCCTATAAATATGACATAGTTCTGAACTGAGTAACCCTTATTTTTGGCTCGTGAAGAAACAAGGTAAGGAGTCACAATTTTGGATAAGTTCTTTAGAAGATTTTGTTTATAATACATTTGACTAATAGCTCTCCAAATTTCGTGCTAGGAGATCAATCAACCAAGGAGATTGAAGCTTCCAAAGTTGCTGGTTCGACCATAATAACCTAGGATTCAGAGCAAAGCACCCCTGGAGATCAAGAGATTAGGACGTCTAAACGAGGTAATTAGAATTCAATCCTTTAGAGCTTTTTGTTCACCTTAGTTTCATCTTCGTACCCTCAAAATTTCACATCCTTAAGTCAAGAGGCTGAGGAGCTAGAGTAGCGCGAAGTTGCTGGAAACTCACTGGAAAGGGAGAACTAGGGCACGTCTTTCAGACTCAAATTAAAAGTTTAAAGCTTAGATAGAAGGGTAGGTTATCTCATGATTGGCAAAAATATCTTGTTAGGGATAAAAGCCCTCTGATTGTGTTTGATTTCATGCATTATAGACTATGAATTTCATGTTTTTGAGGGTTCATGCATACATACATATCCTTAGCCCTAATCAAAGATCAAAGATATAATCTTGTCAATTCACTGCAACCTATGCATCTAGATGACCTTTACTTCGTTTTGTCATGATTGGGGTAGTTAAATCTTTTCAAAACATGACATGGTTTCAAATCATAGTCTTTTAATTTCTTTATACTGTTAGCAGACGATCTGACGCATCAAGGTAAGACCGTCACAATGATATAACGGTCTTACGATAAGCCGTCACACCTTCTGTGGTGTTTGAAGTTCTCTATTGTCTCTGACGCACCATCGATGGAGCGTTACATTACTGTAATGGCCTCACGATAAACCGTCACAGTCACTGTGACGCACCCATTCTAGACCGTCAAGGTAACTGTAGACAGAATGGGAAACTAGTTAATTTAACTTATAAATAAGCCTAGTTATCTAAGTTTTGACATGATTTCATGTCTTTAAGATTATTTACTGATTCATGATAGAAATTGCATAATTTTGGTATCTTAAGTTATTTTAAGTTATGCTAATTTCATGTGCCAAAATTCTATAGTTTTGTATCTAAATCATGATTTTCCAAAGATGTATTGACGGAGTTTTATCATGATTTCCTATTGTTACACATCCTCTCTATCAATAGAGTCATTTCTTTAAGTACATGGCGCATATTCCGGTATGTTGTCCATTAGTTTACACTTTACATTATAGGAACATATTCTTGGACATGAGGACCTCTCTATTGGATATTCATTCCAATGGATTAGGAAATCTTGTTTCAAGGCCTCTGTAATTCTCTGCGAGCCTGGGATTCCCACTAGGACGTCGAGTTGGTTGTACCATTAAAACTTAATTGATTAGAAAGCACTATCGATGTTTTCTGGTTCTAGCAATGTAACGGATCTATATTGGACCGTCAGGCCCATTTAACAGCCCAATATACAACCGTCACCTTTAGTTGAGTCCAATTACGGTTTCTGGATTCAGTCTTTCTAACGGATCAATGCTCGACCGTCACGTTAACGTAACGGCCCAGTACAAGACCGTCACATTGAATTGAGTCTATTTTCTTCTTTCGGGATGTAACGGCCCAACACTGGAGTGTCATATGCATGTAACGGCCATCATTAGACCGTCACAATGTTTGAGCTAGTTAACCCGAGGTTTGACCCAAGGGTTGATATTCTAAGGTTCCTAGATGGCTTGATAATTGTCTAGGACTTATCATATTGATCAAGAAACTTAATATAATGAATGGAAGTTAAAGAAATGTACCGTTATGCTGCCGATTTGTTTCCATAAACATAACATTGTCTTAATTCATTCTTGATCTCTCATATTCTAAAATTGAAGCATTCATTCAAATTGAATTATTGTTATCATGAACTTGTTGAACTTCTTACATTCGTGGCCATACTTTATTGTTACACTCATGGAAGTAGCTTGATTTATACGTGAAGATGCAGTTCGGGCGCTGATTGTGTCTAAGGGCTCTATGCTAGTCCCCTCGGCTGTGTCGGAAACATACTATTATAAACCATGGGGTATGATGTTACTGGCGTCGCATTACGCTGGGAGTACTTTCTTTATAAATAAGTGAAATCCATGAGCACTCGTGAAAATCTAGTGAATTGCTACATAATTGATGTTCTCGTGCGTAACCTTTATGGTTATGAAAGTGAAAAGTGAAAGTGCATTCTTGTTACATTCTTGTTCATGAAAGGCCATGCTACATTCTTGATCATACTTGTTTCATTCTTGCTAGTTCATTCTTGCTCTCATTCTATCTTACATGATCATCTTGTTACTTTGGTTTAATCACATGATTGATCGCATTCGCATGATTTTAACTTATTCCTCTAGAGTAAAAACGTTAATTACTTTAATGATGCCTTCATGTTGATGCGAAGATACCTACTAGGCAAGTGTGCTCATTACCTATTTTTCATTCTTTTTCAAGAAATGGAAGTGATTCGAATTCGGATTCAGGTTATACAAGTAGTGGGTCCGAGAGCGGATGAAAGTATTGTTAAAGACTGAGCGAAGACTTAGGGAGTTTACATTGTTTAAATCGAGTCTATGTAATTTCTTATTTCTTGAGTCTAGCATGATGGAAGTTAAATTAGTGGTTGTATTTGAATATTGTATTTGATTATTAATGAAAGTTGAAGTTGAGTAAATATTGTGTGATTGCATTCTTATGTGTGATTGCCTTGCGCTCTGATCATTCTTGCTTGTAAGAGGCTTACCATGTCGGCTGTTCACGATTCCTGAGCTAGTCTTCCGCTGTAATAAAGGCTCGGGATGTGACAGTTAAGTTGGTGTCAGAGCCTAAGTCTCAGGACTTAGGGAGAAGAGTTATGTCATAGGATAAGTCCAAGGTTTAAGGACCCCTACCTATGAACTAAGGAAGAAACTTCCACACCCACGTGAGGATTGGGTAGAGCCTGGGATGAGATAGTTATATAAAAATTATCTTAGGATAAATCTTCCCCGACTCTAAATAACTAAAATGTCCATGATTCTCAGGTACCTTGATTCTCGATGGCTCATCGTATAAACTGGGACGAGATGTAGCAAACTGTTGCGGGACTTAAGCCCTACAAACAGTGGCCCAAGCCGGTGGAAGGGCTGGCACAGGTAACTTGCACGGCAATTTCTGAAGTTTAAATCCTCCACGATTCTCTGGATCTTCTAACCTGGATGAAGCGAAAAATTGGATCGACGAAATATTCGATGTCATGCAATGCACCGACCAGGAGAAAGTTCGACTTGCCATGTTCCAACTCAACAAGGATGCTCGTACATGGTAGAAATCTATTCCGACGCCACCTGCAGATGCACCTCATACATGGGAGGGTTTTCATACACTTTTTCGAGCCAAGTACTTTTCCGAGCATGTAAAGGAAAGAAAAGCTATGGAATTTGCCTCCTTAAAACAAGGTGCGATGTCTGTGGCAGAACATGAATTACAATTCTCTCGACTAGCACCTTATGCTCCTCACTTGGTAAGCACGGATTTATTGAAAGCCAACCGATTTATGGATGGTTTATGACCCGGATTTATCCAACAACTTGGAACCCAGAATATCCGCACCTATACTGAGATGGTTCAAAGAGCGCATCTATGTGAAAGAACCATGGAGAAGGTGGAGAGGCTCCGAGGAGAGAGGTCAAGCCGAAAACATGATAGGCAAGAAGAGAAAGAAGTGGATGAGGATGAAAATCGTCACATTAAGAGGTTCCGTAATGGGAACGGTAATGGAAAAAGAAATGGAAAAAGAAATGGAAATGTAAAGAATGAGAAAGTTAAAGAAGAGAAGGAGCAAGCCGTGGCACCTTGCTCATTTTGTGAAAAGTTTGGGCACTCGGTAGAATAATGTTGGAAGCGTCTCGACGCTTGTCTCAAATGTGGAAGCCGGGAACATCGCTTGCCCCTATGTCATTTCATCAACGGACAATCATCAAGGGATAACAATGGACGCGGGAAGCAAGGTCGATTAAATGCCATTCTAGACGAGGGAGGTGAGATGATAAAAGGATACTCTCTTAACCCATTCGCCTTACGTTAATTCTTAATACATTAAAATACGTACACTCTCCATAAAAACTCATATATTAAATTTGGGGACCAAATTCTCTTAAGTGGGGGAGGGTGTAAGACCCCAGAATTTTTATAAATTATTTTTGGTATATTTAATTATTTTTTTTAGGAATTTTAAAGACCCAAAATGGATTAATAAATAAATGTGGAATTTATAAGTCATTATAAGGTCCAATTGTGTTAAATAATTAACCTAGCCTATTTAAATAAAATCCAAAAGGGTTAAGGACCAAGCCCATTAAGTTTGGCCCATATTCTAGAAGGTTATTTAGCCTATTTACGTATTTTAAAAATAAATACTATTTTTATGGATAATGATATGGATAATTAACAAAAGAGTTTGATTTATGTTGAATTCTGTGCACGTTGGATGTAGCGGTCTATCGTGCGACCGCCACAGCCACGTAACGCACCTAGACTGATGCGTTACACCCTGATAGTTCCGTGAATGGAAGAACGAGTAGAAAGATTGGAACTTTGGGATCCTATCTGTAGGAGATCAACTTGGGAGAGCTTATAACATTGCTAAGGACTCTTAGGGATTAGGTTCTGGCAAATTAAGGACTCTAAAATCGATTTAATCTTCAAACCCTAGCCAAAACCCTATAAATATGACCTAGTTCTGAACTGAGTAACCCTTACTTTTGGCTCGTGAAGAAACAAGGTAAGTAGTCACAATTTCGGATAAGTTCTTTAGAAGATTTTGTTTATAATACATTAGACTAATAGCTCTCCAAATTTCGTGCTAGGAGATCAAGCAACCAAGGAGATTGAAGCTTCCAAAGTTGTTGGTTCGACCATAGTAACCCAGGATTCAGAGCAAAGGACCCCTGGAGATCAAGAGATTAGGACGTCTAAACGAGGTAATTAAAATTCAATCATTTAGAACTTTTTGTTCACCTTAGTTTCATCTTCGTACCCTCAAAATTTCACATCCTTAGGTCAAGAGGTTGAGGAGCTAGAGCAGCGTGAAGTTGCTGGAAACTCACTTGAAAGGGAGAACTAGGGCGCGTCTTTCAGACTCAAATTAGAAGTTTAAAGCTCAGATAAAAGGGTAGGTTATCTCATGATTGGCAAAAACATCTTGTTAGGGATAAAAGCCCTCTGATTGTGTTTCATTTCATGCATTATAGACTATGAATTTCATGTTTTAGTGGGTTCATGCATACATACATATCCTTAGCCCTAATCAAAGATCAAAGATATAATCTTGTCAATTCACTGCAACATATGCATCTAGATGACCTTTACTTCATTTTGTCATGATTGTGCTAGTTAAATCTTTTCAAAACATGACATGGTTTCAAATCATAGTCTTTTAATTTCTTTATACTGTTAGCAGACGATCTGACGCATCAAGGTAAGACCGTCACAATGATATAACGGCCTTACGATAAGTCGTCACACCTTCTGTGGTGTTTGAAGTTCTCTGTTGTGTCTGATGCACCATCGATGGAGCGTTACATTACTATAACGGCCTCACGATAAACCGTCACAGTCACTGTGACGCACCCATTCTAGATCATCAGGGTAACTGTAGATAGAATGGGAAACTAGTTAATTTAACTTATAAATAAGCCTAGTTATCTAAGTTTTGACCTAATTTCATGTCTTTAAGATTATTTACTGATTCATGATAGAAATTGCATAATTTTGGTATCTTAAGTTATTTTAAGTTGTGTTAATTTCATGTGCCAATATTCTATAGTTTTGTATCTAAATCATGATTTTCCAAAGATGTATTGACGAAGTTTTATCATGATTTCCTATTGTTACACATCATCTCTATCAATAGAGTCATTTCTTTAAGTACATGGCGCATATTCCGGTATGTTGTCCATTAGTTTACACTTTGCATTATAGGAACATATTCTTGGATATGAGGACCTCTCTATTAGATATTCCTTCCAATGGACTAGGAAATCTTATTTCAAGGCCTCCGTAATTCTCTGCGAGCCTTGGATTCCCACTAGGATGTCGAGTTGGTTGTACCATTAAAACCTAATTGATTAGAAAGCACTATCGATGTTTTCTAGTTCTAGCAATGTAACGAATCTATATTGGACCGTCAGGCCCATATAACGGCCCAATATACAACCGTCACCTTTAGCTGAGTCCAATTACGGTTTCTGGATTCAGTCTTTCTAACGGATCAAGGCTCGACCGTCACGTTAACGTAACGGCCCAGTACAAGGCCGTCACATTGAATTGAGTCTATTTTCTTCTTTCGGGATTCAGACCATTGTAACGGCCCAACATTGGAGCGTCACATGCATGTAACGGCCATCATTAGACCGTCACAATGCTTGAGCTAGTTAACCCGAGGTTTGACCCAAGGGTTGATATTCTAAGGTTACTAGATGGCTTGATAATGGTCTAGGACTTATCATATTGATCAAGAAACTTAATATAATGAATGGAAGTTAAAGAAATGTATCGTTATGCTGTCGATTTGTTTCCATAAGCATAACATTGTCTTAATTCATTCTTGATCTCTCATATTCTAAAATTGAAGCATTCATTCAATTGAATTATTATTATCATGAACTTGTTGAACTTATTACATTCGTGGCCATACTTTATTGTTACACTCATGGAAGTAGCTTGATTTATACGTGAAGATGCAGTTCGGGCGCTGATTGTGTCTATGGGCTTTATGGTAGTCCCCTCGGCTGATTGTCGGAAACATACTATTATAAACCATGGGGTATGATGTTACTGGCGTCGCATTGCGCTGGGAGTACTTTCTTTATAAATAAGTGAAATCCATGACCACCCGTGAAAATCTAGTGAATTGCTACATAATTGACGTTCTCGTGCGTAACCTTTATGGTTGTGAAAGTGAAAAGTGAAAGTGCATTCTTGTTACATTCTTGTTCATGAAAGGCCATGCTACATTCTTGATCATACTTGTTACATTCTTGCTAGTTCATTCTTGCTCTCATTCTATCTTACATGATCATCTTGTTACTTTGGTTTAATCGCATGATTGATCGCATTCGCATGATTTTACCTTATTCCTCTAGAGCAAAAATGTTAATTACTTTAATGATGCCTTCATGTTGATGCGAAGATACCTACTGGGCAAGTGTGCTCATTACCTATTTCCATTCTTTTTCAGGAAATGGAAGAGATTCGGATTCGGATTCGGGTTATACAAGTAGCGGATCCGAGAGCAGATGAAAGTATTGTTAAAGAATGAGCGAAGACTTAGGGAGTTTACATTGTTTAGATCGAGTCTATGTAATTTCTTATTTTTTGAGTCTAGCATGATGGAAGTTGAATTAGTGGTTGTATTTGAATATTGGATTTGATTATTAATGAAAGTTGAAGTTGAGTAAATATTGTGCGATTGCATTCTTATGTGTGATTGCCTTGCGCTCTGATCGTTCTTGCTTGCAAGAGGCTTACGATGCCGGTTGTTCACGATTCCCGAGCTAGTCTTCCGCTATAATAAGGGCTCGGGGCGTGACAGGCGCGGCCCCCAAGCCGTTCGCCCTCCCTGGGGCGCGCGGCCATGCCCCGGGGTGAACTGGCCCCGGGCTGGCCGTAATTCAGAGGGATGGCCCCCAAGGGTCTTCTTGTGTTGCCTGGGGATGTCCTTTGATGGACTTTGAACTCCGGGAGGCTGGCACGGGCCCGTAGGGCCGTTGTTCTTTGAGTCGGAGTAGCCGCTCACAAGGTGTTCGGGCGAATGCCCGACACACCCCGGGTTGCCGAACGAGCCGCGTAAGTGGCCGACGGGCCTTGTCTTTTGCCTAGGGCCAATGGTAGAAGTCTCTAGGGGCTGGGAGGAGGCACCTTAGGCCCATGGGCCTTGCCTTGTGCTACGTGCCATGTTGTACGGCGGGTTGGCAGGGTAGCCTCGGGTTAACCCGAGAGTAAAGTTTAGCGGCTCGTTGCCGCGTGTCTGAGGGTCGGGGGTGGCCCCGACTTGCTGGGGGGTCATTGTAGGACCCAGTTAGTGAGCTTGAGCCACTGGGTGGCCCGTGGGTTGGTGTAGAAGGGCTGAAACACGTGCGCCCACAAGGTGTTCGGTAGAATGCCGAACGCGCGTGTGTGAGCCGTGCACGCGTAATACGGGCCTCCGAAGCCTGTGGTTGACTGGCTCGGGTCTCCCTTTGACCTTGGAGGGTTGAATGAAGAGTCTCGGAGGAGGCTCGCGACTCTTTTACTGGATGCCACGTGGCGTGGCTTGGCGTCGGGACGCCCCCGGGTGGCCCCGAGCGGCCATGTAGGGTACGGGGGAGGCCCGTATGAGAGTGGTCGGGGTTGACCCCAGACAATTTCTTGTGTTGCTGCGTGTCACAGCAAGTTCGTTGGGACCCCTGTGGGGACCTGCAGGGTGGTAGAAAGGGCTAGGTAGCCCGTGTCTTGAAGGTGTTTGGGGAAATGCCTGAGCCCTTATTTCCTGGTATTTTGGCTTGGAAATAGTCTGGGTACAACAATCACCTGAGAACAGAGCACTATCAACCCTTGGGTCAAACCCCGAGTTGGACTGAAGATGACATAAAACGGTTCAACGCGGACAGCTATCTTGAGGTAGCGGTCAAGTCAAGACTGCTATCACATGGAGTCGACGTAGGACAAGGAACAGGTTGACGCAATCTGAAGTTTACTGAACTAGGTAGTGGTCACGGGCCAACCGCTATCTTCAGGTAGCGGTTTCTTCCTGGCCGCTATCAAGCTAGTTCTCAGAAAACGCAGAAAACACGAAGTGCTCTCTAGAGTTTTGGATTTTTAGGGTACAACCAACTCAACATCCTAATAAAAATCTCAGGCTCGCGGAGTCTTACGGAGACCTTGAAACAAGATCACCTAGTCCGGCAAAAGGAATATCCGATGAAGAGGCTCTCAAGTCCAAGAGGTTTTCCTATTAAGTGCAAGTGCTCTAATAGCAACCGTACCGGGGTACGTGCTATATGTGAAGTAACAAAACAGAAATAAGGTGAGAAGGGAACGTGCTAAAATATAAATCAAAGCATACTTAAGTCATGAAAATTTTCCTTTAAGTACAAAACTATACATTTTTGTCATGAAATTAACATACATGAAAAATAGCTTTATAACATGCTAAGACCTAAATAAAATTCATGTCATGATCAGAAATCATAATTAAATGAAATCAATCTCAACTACTATATATATATAACATGAATTTAATGGGTTGGATCTGGTTACAGAAACTAGATAGCGGTCTGTCTAGGGCCGCTACTAGAAGATAGCGGTCTCTGGAGGACCGCCTTCTGTCTGCATTAGATAGAAGCTAAAATCTGGCGTGCAGAGCCTATTCTAGGGTAATTAATGGATAAAAACTATAGAGAACAGAAAGATAAGACATGATAGCATGTTTAGAATGTAGTAAATGCATGGAAAAGGCATGAATTAAACCAAAGTTCTTATATTTAGTTAAGGGTGTAGGGATAGCATGCAGTGAGAAAACTAGTTGCGCAGTCATGGAAAAATATCAAATACGCCGTGTACAGTGCATGAAATCGATCAAGGTTAGAGGGCTTTTACTCCTAACAAGTTTTTTAAGCCATTCATGAGATAACCTACCTCTGGTATTGTCCCTAGACTTCGCATTTGTCGTCGGAAGAGAGCTCCCGTTCCTACACATTCTGCGTAAAAACATCGACTTCCAGACCTTCAAACTTCTCAACGGCTTCATCTCCTAGCACGGGATTTAGCAAGAAGTTAGAAGATACTAAAGGAAACAAATAATCCTAAAGGAAGAACTTAAAATAACAATACTATACCTTCGAACCATGCGATCCAAAATTAGGGTTCGCAGAGGACGAATCTGGGCTCTATTTATAGGGAAAGGCCTAGGGCTGAGGGATTGGATCGAAATAGAGTCCTTATTGGAGGTAGAATCGATCCCTAAGAGTTCTTAGGAAAGTTTTCATGCCAGATCACATCGATCCTTGGCAATTGGGAGGATAAAAATCCAGACTTTCCAGGGTTTAAGTCTTTCCGTTTACGGAACCAGATGGCAGTCTGGTCTGGACAGCTACTGCCAGAAGGTAGTCGCGCGATAGACCGCGACTTGCCTGGGCACTGGAATTTGAATTTTGGAAAAATTCCCCTCCTAATTATCCCCTATTTATCTAGTTAAAATAGGGAAATTACCCTAATACGTCTCTAGGGCTGGGCTTGGGCCTCAAAGCTTAGGTTGTTGGTTTTAGGGTCCATTTTAAGTGGCCCTATTTGTCTAATTAGTAGTTGGGCTTTTAAATTAATGGCTTTGAATGGTTAAGCTCACTTAATCCTATTTAATACTTATTAAATATTTAAATATTCTATTTAATTTTAAAAAAATCCTAGAAAATTACTAGATGAAATCCAGGGTTTCTACATCACCATTGCTAGTTCTCGGGCTTCAAATTCTCCCCTGACTTGGCTGGCGACGAGCAGGGAGTCGTTGTAGACCCGCAAGTTGGTCGCTCCGAGGTGCTTTGCCATACGCATGCCCGAAAGTAGTGCCTCATACTCTGCAACATTATTAGTTACTGGGAAATTGAAGTGGAGGGCGTACTACAGCTCCACCCCCTCCGGGGATAAAAGACCAGGCTGTAGATTCTAAGAAATCCACTTAAGGAAAATGTAAAGAAAACATCAAAGGTATGGGAAAGGGATAGAAAGGAGGATCAATAGAGCATGCGTAGGATGCTATAGGAGGGTGATCGCCAGAGACACGAGGGCCTCAAAGATATAACAATAAAGACTATAGAGGGATCACAAAATAAATACCTTAAAGTGCGGGGGATTGTGAGTGTTCACCTTTCTCTTTCTATCGGTCGACCGATGAAGAGAGTTTCTCTTGTTGATTACCCTTATAAAATTAACAAACACCAATAAACAAATATGGATTAGAAACCAAGATGTGTAGCATCAAATCCAAATAACATGGATAAATATGAAAACATGGATGTGAACAAACCTTATTGGTGTTTGGCCCTTAAACCCCTATGCAAAGGGTAGGTATAGGTATGATGATATGATAAAGAAAATATGGGAGGGTGCAAGTGTTGCACAAAAGGAAGTGTGCTAGAGTGCACAATATGGAGATCTCAATATTAAGATGAAAAGATGGAAGAAAGAGATATAAGCATGATGCATGAATTACTTAAAATGCATGAAATGAACAAAGAGAGATAGGGAAGAGAATTGGCTTATGAGTTTTCTCCATGGCTTTATATCTTCAATGGGGAAGAAGCCTCCAAAGGATGAAGCTTTAACGTATGGGAGACTCCTCCTTGAGCCTTCAAACCGGCAGCACCTCCCCTTAGTTGATTATTGATGCCTTAAACACAAGGGAGAGAGGGGTCTGATTTATAGGGCTAAAATTTGAAATTTAATCCAAAGAAAATTAGGAAAACAAATTTAAATTGGATTTGAAATGAGTTATACATTTCCCAAGTGTCCCTTCAACCTTAGAAACTTTTAGGACCCTTTCCCAATTGGAAAAATGGCTCAAAACAGAAAAATAATGAGGTTTCGAAATTCTGAAAGAATTGGTGACCACTCAGTCGGTCGCTACTTAAAAGGGCGCCCGCGCGAAGCGTCGCTAATTCCAAAGCGTTATGAAATGGATTAGAACATTTCAAAATTTGAAAAGAATTGGCGACCATGAGATGGTCGCTAATTAGAAATTAATAAGAGTTTCGGACGGAGTTAAAAGCTTAAAATATAATAAGGAAATTGGCGACTTTCCACACGGGTTCCTATTCATCAAATAGCGACCTTCTAGGAAGTCGTGGAATGAAAAATAATCCGAATCTGGCTCAAAATGTGAAGAAAAGAATTGGCGACCTTCCGAACGGTCGCTATTTAAACAATTAGCGACTTTTCGGAGTGTCACTAATTCATAGATTTCGAAAAAAACTACCAGATGGAACTTGCTGGAAATGGGCGCCCTTGACTTAGGGGCCAATTAATGGGCGCCCAGGACATGGGTGCCATTTTCAGTGAAGGGCGCCCACTGCCTGGGCGCCAATTAAAAGGCGCCCGGGTCCCCGCCACAATTTGGCTTAAGGCCCGAAAAAATGGAGAAAAATCTCAAAAAATCTGAAAAAATAAGAAAAGATGTGAAAAAGCTAGGGAAAGTTGAATATTCAAGAAAAATGAGGAAAACCACTCAAATAAGTCAATTTGAGGGTCAAATGGGGCATCGCAGTGCGATAGGAGATATGCTCAAAATGATGTCAAATTTGACGTGTCTACAGCTGCCCCGCCTTGGCGTCTGCTTTGCAAGGGAGCGACACGGAGTGGAATGGAATGGAACGAAGTGAAATGAAGTGGAACGAAATGTAATAAAGTGGAGCGAACTGAAAAGTAGATGCTAAGGTGTGATGAGACACGCAATCAACATCACTTGATAAGAATTGAATCAAAAGCTCGAGATGAAGCAACCTTGAGAAGATTCAATGAAAGCAACAATTGTTTGGATAAAGGAGAGAGTGTGCGTGAGGGCACGAAGGAGGTAATAAGAATGATCAACTTCCAGCGCGGTGGAAGTACCCCAGATCACAAACCTGTAGGTTTCACCATTGGGGAGCAGTTACCAGCCAATGTGGACGTGCTGCAACCAATGTGGATCAAAGGAAAGTGATTGAAATAAGAGGATAGAAATCTAAACAAAGGAATTTTTAAGGAAACAACTCAAAATGGCAACAAGGTGAACTGAGGACACCATTCGGCAATGAATATCTCATATCTTGAAAATTAAGATCACTTTGACTCTCAAAATCAGCTTATCAGAAAAATTTCCAAAGTTAATTCAAGATCCTACATGAATGCATGTTGGGTTTAAAGGAAAATTTAAAATAAATTAAAATATAAGGTAATCAAGGATAATATTATTAAGCTGTCAAGACTGAGTCAAGAAACCTATTTTGTGAGCTGATACTAAGCCGAAGCCCATTTATCCACGCACCAACTCACAAAAAGGGAACCATCGTTCCCAGTCTTGGACGGCCCAATAGCCTATCCGTATGACTAAGACGCATCTGAAATCATCATTATTTTTTTTATGAAGGGGAACTCAAATTCCAGATTTACCAAAGCCATAAGGTCCTTGATATAATCTAATAGCGTAGATAACATATAGTAAGATGCATACAGGGAGATGGTGATAGCAATGAGCATGGTGGGAACTGAGAAATGCAATGCAAGCACCGTAGGACTTGGATGATGATGTCCAGACAGTGGGACCAAAGAACTTCTTTCCTGCGCTCAAAAGTTCATTAGCTAAGGTATAAAAGGATAACAAGCAATGAATAAAGCATTAAGGCATTCAAATCATAGCATATATCAAAGCATGAATCATAGCATTGATAGCATGAAAGCTTATGATCAACATGGCATAAATAGCTTTAGACATGTGAAGCGTACTATGAAGGACATTAATAGTATTGAGTTAAGTATGGCAACATAACATCAAAGCATGGGAAGTAGCATGAAAGCATGAAAGCATCAAGGCAAAGCACTTTTATCATCAAAACATGTTTAGTCATTAAAGCAAAGTATTCATGCAAGCATCAATCATTATTTAATGTGTGTAAATCATGAGGATGCCAAGCTTGGCTAATCATAAGATCGAAGTTGAATGATCAAGATCAAGTAAAGCCCATCGGCAGGAGTAATCAGAAGTTTTGACAATGAATTGCTCAGAATTGGGAAATGCCCAGAACGGTAAATCGTGAATGGAGATAGCAATCAACATAGGGAAGAATCAAAAGGTAGATAACAATGAATGGAGAGGACTCATCCCGTGTCCTTGGTCCTTCGAAGGTTGTTCCTGTAGAAAACACCATCAGAAAATACAAGGCATTTTTTTAGATTTTTGGAGTATGCAAATTTTTATGGATTTTGAAAAGTAGAGATTATTTGAAATTTTTATGGATTTTGAGAATATTCAAAAAAATTATGGATTTTGAGAATATTCAAAAAAAATTTATTTTGGTTTAGGCATTGCTAGTGTAGCATCAAAGGGATGTTTTAAACCACTGACTCGGGGTCCTCGTTCCTTCCCCTTTCACTAAAAATTACCCGAACCAGGGCGTGCATTTAAAGGTGGCTCCCTATAGCCGACTATCCATGGCTAACAGTGCCCCTGCTAAGGCCATACCTGAGGAACATTCGGCCTTGGAGAGAGAAGAGAAGAAAAATTGGAGATAAGCCTTATGCAGGATGGGAGATATTAGGACTCGAGTTCCTTCCAATGTATTACCCCTCAAAGAGGTAGTCTGTTGTGCCGGGGCTTTGTGCCTTTGATTTTTAGACCCTTGACATGCATACGACTAGGGTTTTTCCTGCGGGGACTTTACCTCTCTTGACATGTCTTTATCCTCATAATTTTACTTTCATTAAAATTTTGACTTGATTTTCATAATAGCCCTTTTGGCTAGATTTATCATTAAAAAGCCCATTTTATTCTGGGTCAAGACTGCCCCTATTTGAGACTCCTCTCGTATTGGGGATTACCTAGGTTGGTCATCTTATCCGTCAACCTCTTGCTCCTGCATTCGGCCGAGTAAAGAAGAGAAAAGACTTCATGTATACCCATGGCATGGCTAAAGCAGCAACGGTGTTTCACCAAAGGAGGCCGGCTAAGGACGTCGTGAAGTGTGTGGAGTGCCCAGCTAAGGGTTGCTCTTAACAAGCGGGGAGGGAAAGTCGAACTCCCAGCACGGGGTTCTTAATAACCAGAGATGCTGCAAAAGTAAGACTAAAGACTCTTTTTTTTAATTCAATAAAGATAAAGATAAAGATAAAGACCTAGGATAAAGGCCTAAATTTATCACTCTTAATCGTGTTAAGAAGCACTTCATTTTAAAACCGTGAGTGAAGAATGATGAATGCAAATCTTACGCAAAAATGTTACCTTGCAACCTTAGCAGTTGCCGCCGGAGGACTCTTTGGCAGAAGAAGGATTGGATGCCAAGGTTTAAAGTGGCTTAACAAGAAGGAGTGGTACCAAGACCAGACTCAGATGAATAGGGATAAAAGGAAAAGAGGCGAGGGCTAGAACTCCCTAACTAAGGTGCGGAGACCCTTATCACATAAAAGGTCTACAGAATGATAGGAGAATTAAGAGGTGGAGTGAGGACTGAAGCCTCGGAAGTAGTGGGAGAATGGGCAAATGCCCAGAGCGGTGGATGTAGAAGAAGTCGGGTCAGACCCGGGATCAGGAGGAATTAATAGGAAGAATTGGTAGATGGAAAGCGATGGATCCGTAGGGTCCGGAGACAAAGGAGGAGAATCATGGTGGGGGGAAGAATCATCCGGAGGCTCCGGAGGAGGAAAATCCCGAGAGACACGATGCCCTGGGAAAAGATATGAAAAAAGATGATTTAGAAGAAAGAAGAGAACAAAGGACGAGATGTCTTGGAGGAGTAAGAAGATAAATCGGAGGAAAGGGAAGAAGGAAAGGAGATCCGGAGGTTCCGGAGGAGGAAGATACTGAGGGACGCGATGCCCCGGGTCAGGAGATAAGTCCGGAGGTTCCGAAGGAAGAAGATAGAAAGGGGCGCGATGCCCTTGGAGAAAGTCCGGGGGTTCCGGAGGAAGAAGATAGAAAGGGCAGCGATGCCCTGGGAGATTGTAGGGAAGATAAGATAGAAAATCTGGATGTTTTGGATGAAGAAAATCAAAGTGGGCGTGATGCCCGAAGGGATCCGAAGTTTCCGGAGGGGTAAAACACCATGGGGCGCAGTGCCCCGAGAGGATGAGAGAAAGATCCGGAAGTTCCGAAGAATGAAGAAATCATGGGAAACGATGCCCAGGGAGGAAAGATGTGACGACCCGAGGATCCGAGTACCGGAAAGGAACCGGCGCGTCTCGAATCTCGGTCCGCCAACCCACGAGCCCGAAGACTCGGAAGGGTAGAAAGGAGTGGTGTGGGGGTACAAGAGAAGTTGCAACGACCACAGAGATAGCACAATAATCTAAAATAAAATGCACAGAATAATATAAATAAACATCTGCTACAAGGTCCACAGTGTCTCATGTCCAAAGGAACGTACAGTCAACGGGAAAGAAAGTACAACAACACGGGGCATCCCCCGGAGTACAACTACACGGGGCATCCCCCGGAGTACAACTACACGGGGCATTCCCCGGCTCTGGCAGACTGGCGACTAACCCTGACTAGAAGAACCACGCTGAAACTCGGCCGCGCCTCCCGTCGACCCCGCCTCACCTGAAGAGCAGGGGTGAGCCTCATCTCATTGGCCCAGTAGGGATCCCGCGAATCCCCACCTCGCACGGAAAACGAGAAAGAAGAAGACAACCTTACCAAACAAGAGTACGGTAGAACCGACAAGCTAAAGTAAATAAACGGAAAAGCTGACTACTCTAACAGTACCACACTACGGAACCTCGGTCCCACAAAACGCGAGTCCATGCCTGCCAGTGAACAGGAGCACCACCCACTAGAAGAACGACCGGATGCGTCACAAGTGTCTAGCTACTACGCCCCTGGCGTGAGACTCAGACACACTCAGTAACCAGAAGTAACCGCAAAACAAGGACTAGCTGAGGTCACGCTCGTCAGCGCGGGTCCGAACCCTCAGCCTCGTGTGCACACTCAGACCGTACGCCCTAGGCCTGTCCTCTAGCTGGTATTTTCCCCTAAACTCGGACTCGGAAGTACGCGGGGGCCCTGCGGTAACCAGCCTACTCACCGCCTCTCGGGTACGCCGCTCAGCCACTCCCAGGTGAGCCAGCACACGCGTGCCGTGGGAAAGCTACGACTAGTGGTAGGGCCACTGGAAGTAAGGACTAATCCACGGAAACCACCGACAAAGCACTAGCACAGACTCACGGTGACCATACGATAGGCATGGATGCCGGGGACACGCATGAGGTCCAACCGTCCCTCAAGTCACGCGGCACCCCTACCGAGGTAACTGACTCTCCGGGGAACCCCTGGCGCCCCTGTGGCTCTCACTGGGTACCCACGGCATCCCTAGGGCCACACGCCACAACCGGGTCCGCAACTCACCCAACCGGAGGTCACACTACCCGCAAGAACACGGTTCGGGGGAGGGGGATGGTCGCGCTAGGCATCCCTAGCGCGACACCGAAGAACGCGCTAGCTTTGGCTAGCGCGATCTTCCATGTCGCGGTACCCAAAGCTGGCGCGTTCAATCCTGAACGTGCTAGCTTTGGCTAGCGCGATCTGGAGATCGCGCTACCAAAACCAAGCGCGTTCCCAACCGCCTTACTGTTCGTCTTCTCGGACGGACGTGCTCGGATGACACGGCGCGTTCATCAAGAACGCGCCACTGGACTATAGCGCGACAACGGGCCGAGCCCGGTTCGCGAACTACGGCCGGAAATCACAAAACCACGCCCATTCACCCCCTTTGGTGAAGGGAAAACAATGGGGAATCCCCCCACAACGACCTAGCATGCATCTAGAGCCACCAAATCGATCAAAAACCCCACGAATCGACGGATCCGGCGCTCAAACCCCAAACATGGAAATAACCCTCCCGGCATGAATCTAGCCCCCCTCGGCCTCTCCACGGCCTAGAAATCACGGGGAATGCTAGGAAGAGGGTAAGGATTCATCCCCCTACCTCAAGGAAGCTCGAAATCCACCGAATCGCCGCCGATCTTCAAATCTAGCTCAACCACGAACTCCACATCCACGCGCCAATGGGGGCACCGCCGCGATCCTCTCGCCGTCGCCGTCGTCACCGCGCTGCCGCCAAGGTCCACCACCCGTCGCCGGAGGGGAAGGGGCCGCCGCGAGGTTCCAACGGGCAAGGAGGGGAAAAAGGGGAGGTGACCGTTGCGCGCTCACGGGAGGGGAAAGAAGGAAGAAGAAAAAGGAAAAGGAAAAGAAAAAGAAAAAGAAAAAGAAAAGGCTTTAAATAGAAAATCCAAAAAATGCCAAAAATATCGAAAAATAGAAAAATACACCTCCTCGACCATCTCGACGCGCTGATCGCAACGGTACCACTCGCGGGCTGGTGAACAACCCGGTTCACCCGCTACAGGGTTCCGAAGGATTCGCCGAAACCGGTACGCGGAAATCGGAAAACACGTACGGAAAAGCCGCGGACACACTCCGGGCCTCCGAAACGACTCCGGATCGCGCCGATCCGAATACGAAAGATGTCCGAAACGAAATTTCGGACACAATAGAGTCAGACACACCAATAAACCAGATCCGGGACCCACAAGGAAGGATCCAAAAGATCCGGGACATTACAGCCCTCCCCCCTTAAACGAATTTCGTCCTCGAAATTCAAGGACAAGGCACAAGAACGGGGGACAGACTCACGCAAACAAATAAGGATACAGCTCCCGCATCTCATCCTCGCGCTCCCAAGACGCCTCGCCGCCAGAATGACGCTGCCAGACCACCTTAACTAGAGGAATAACATTGTTCCGCAGGCGCTGCTCTCGCCGATCCTCAATGCGAACAGGAAATTCCGGAAGGGACAGATCTGGGGTCACCTCAGGCCAAACGGCATTCTCGAGAACATGAGAATCATCGGGCATGTACTTCCGAAGCATCGACACGTGGAACACATCATGCACGGCGGAAAGCTCCGGAGGTAGCTGCAACCGATAAGCAACTTCCCCAACACGCTCAACGATGGGAAATGGACCAATGTAGCGGGGACTCAGCTTCCCACGCCTACCGAAGCACATCACGCCCTTCATGGGAGACACTCTCAAGAAAACTCGATCTCCCACAGCAAAGCTGAGGGGTCGCCTCCTCCGATCGGCATAGCTCTTCTGCCGGCTCTGAGCTGCCAACATCTTCTGCCGAACGAGATGCACCACCTCAACGCACTGCTGCACCAACTCTGATCCGGTCAGAGCATGTTCGCCCACCTCGAACCAACCAAGCGGAGTCCGACAAGGTCGCCCATACAACGCCTCATAGGGAGCCATACCGATGCTCGAATGATAGCTGTTGTTGTAGGCAAACTCCACTAATGGTAGATGGTGGGTCCAACTCCCCTGCCATTCCAAGCAACATGCTCGCAACATGTCCTCTAAAGTCTGAATGGTCCGCTCAGACTGACCGTCCGACTGAGGATGATAGGCCGAGCTGAATGCCAACTCAGTGCCTAGAGCCTTCTGGAAGCTCCTCCAGAATCCAGAAGTGAAATGGGGGTCACGATCGGACACAATGGAGATAGGAACTCCATGCAACGGGACGATCCGCTCCACGTACAGACGAGCCAAACGCTGCACGCTCCAACTGACCTTGACTGGCAGCAACCGCACCGTCTTCGTCAGTCTATCCACTAGCAACCAGATACTATCTTCCCCACTGGACGTCCTCGGCAATCCAACCACGAAATTAGTGGTCACATGGTCCCACTTCCAAGCAGGAATGTCCAAGGGCTGAAGTGTGCCTCCTGGTCGCTGGTGCTCAGCCTTCACTTGCTGACAGGTCAAACACCTGGCCACAAATTCCGCAACATCTCTCTTCATACGAGGCCACCAAAACTGCCTCTTCAGGTTCTGGTACATCTTGGCCGATCCGGGGTGCACGGCATACCGACTCCCATGAGCCTCACGCAATACATTACGCCGCACCTGCCCCTCGGCTGGCACATACAATCTACCTCTGAACCTCACAGCTCCATCCTCGCCAAGCTCCACCTCGGCCATCGACAGAATACGGGGTAGCTCGGGGTCCGCTCGCTAGGCCTCAGTCACTTGTCGACGCACCGCGGGCGTGACAGTCAGACTCGCAAGGACAGCCGAACCCTGGTCTTGAGGGACCTTGAGCCTAAAAGTCATGGCCGGAACCTGCTCCCAAAGCCTCCACTTCCTCAACAACATCAGACTGACCGTTACCCTCCTGCTCAGAGCATCAGCCATGACATTCATCCTGCCAGACTGATAGGACAGAGTAACGTCATAATCCTTCATATACTCCATCCATCTCCGCTGCCTGAGGTTAAGGTCCTTCTGCGTAAACACATACCTCAAACTCTGATGGTCAGTGAAAAGCTCAAACCTCTCGCCGTACAAATAATGCCTCCAGATCTTCAGAGCGAAAATCACCGCTGCCAACTCAAGATCATGAGTAGGGTAGTTCGCCTCATGTGGCTTCAACTGCCGCGACGCATACGCCACAACTCTCCCATGCTGCATCAACACAGCACCGAGGCCTACCCCGGAAGCATCCGTACACACCACAAAACCACCCGAACCAGAAGGCAACACCAAAACCGGAGCAGTGGTAAGCAATCTCTTCAGCTCCATGAAGCTCTGCTCACACTCCTCCGTCCAGACGAACTGCACCTCTTTCCGCGTAAGCCTGGTCATCGGGGCCGTAATACGAGAGAAATCCTGAATAAACCTCCGATAATAGCCTGCGAGCCCCAAGAAACTCCAAATCTCCGTGATAAAACTCGGCCTCGGCCACTGCACCACCGCTTCGACCTTGGCCGGGTCCACGGAAACACCATCACCAGAGATAACATGCCCCAAAAAGTGCACCTCTCGGAGCCAGAACTCGCACTTGCTGTACTTGGCATACAACTGGTGATCGCGCAGGGTCTGCAATACCGCTCTCAAATGCTGCACATGCTCCTCAGCAGACCGCGAATACACAAGGATATCGTCCACGAACACGACCACAAACTGGTCCAAGTACGGACGAAACACCCTATGCATCAAATCCATGAATGCTGCGGGGGCATTGGTGAGCCCGAATGGCATCACCAAGAACTCATAATGCCCATACCTCGACCGAAACGCCGTCTTCTCCACGTCCGACTCTCGGATCCGCAGCTGGTAATAACCCGATCTCAAATCGATCCTCGAGAACACCTGGGCCGACTGAAGTTGATCGAACAAGTCATCAATCCGCGGCAACGGATACTTGTTCTTAACAGTCACCTGGTTCAACTGACGGTAGTCGATGCACAACCTCAAACTACCATCCTTCTTCTTCACGAACAACACCGGCGCACCCCACGGGGAATAACTAGGACGAATATACCCCTTGGCCAGCAACTCCTGTAATTGCGCCTTCAGCTCTCGCAACTCGGCAGGCGCCATCCGATAAGGGGCCTTCGACATAGGCGCCGTACCTGGCACCACCTCAATCACGAAATCAATCTCTCGCTGCGGTGGCAACCCTGGTAGCTCCTCGGGAAAAACATCGGGGAACTCGCACACGACAGGAACATCCTCTACCTCAGGACCCTGCCGCTCGACCAAAACCACGGATGCGAGAAAGCCCTGACAACCTGCATCAAGTAAACGACGCGCACGAATAGCCGAAATAAGCAAGCGGGAAGAGGAAGACCGAATACCTTGGAAGTAGAAGGTGGGTCCACGAAGCTGTCGGAAGTAGACCTTCTTCGAGCCGCAATCCACCAAGGCATGATGAGCCTCGAGCCAATCCATGCCCAAAATCACATCGAAGTCCTGAAGCGGTAACGCATAGAGTCTAACCGGCAAGCTCCGCCCTTCCACCCACACAGGTACCTTCTCAAAGCAGTACGGGGTGATCATGAAGTCACCGGTAGGCAACTCTACCGCCAAGTCACAGGACACCTCGGTCACTGGGTCCTCCACGCTCTGAGCGAAAACCTCCGAGATGAACGAATGAGAAGCACCCGAATCAAACAAAACACGAGCCGCACTACCCAAAATCGAAAGAGTACCTTCCACCAAATGCGACGCCTCAGCCTCCGCCCTGCTCATGTGAGTTACTCTGCCTCGGGATCTCTGCCTCCCCACAGTAGCTGACCGTGACAACTGAGGAAACTGTCCCTGTTGATGGTACTGCTGCAGCTGTGCTGATGACTGCTGGGGCCGAAACTGCTGCTGCTGCTGAAACTCGTGCGGCTGACGCGGTCTCTGCGGACAGTCACGCGCCATGTGCCCTGGCTGGTCGCACCTGAAGCAAATCACGGGCGCCGAACACGGTCTTCCTGGATGAGAACCACCGCACTTAGGACAATCGCCCCGAGCACCTGACACCGAACCCTGACGCTGCAGAGCCACGGACTGCTGATCACTGGCCGACGACTCCTGCTGTGACTGCCCCTTCTTACCCCGGCGTCTCCCGCCGAGGCCCGCCTCCTTGAGTAGCTTCTTGAGCCTCGAGCCAAAGGATGAAGACTCTGGCACAGGAGCCACAGACTGCATCGCCACTGAACCACCTGCCGAGAGCTGGATGGTACTCTGCTGCTGCACTGCTGACGGCTGGCCAAAACTTGCCTGCACCTGACTAGCACTACCCTGCCCTCGAACCTTCTAAAAATCTCTCTCCAGTGCCGATGCTGCCTTGCACGCCGCATCCAAAGTGGTCAATCCTGACGCAAGAAGATGATGCCTCAGCTCTAGCCTCAGACCACCAACAAACTGATCGGTCTTCACCTCCTCGTCCGCCATGATATGAGGAGCATAACGGCCCAACTCAATAAACCTGGCACGGTACTGCATCACCGACATGTCACCCTGAGTCAGCTCCATGAACTCACGCAACCTCTGCGACCTGACAAAGGACGGACAGAAGGCACGCTCGAAAGCCGTGACGAACTCCTGCCACACAATCTGCCGAAGAGGGCGAGACTGGAACACTGAACCCCACTCTGACGTCCACCAAGTACGGGCCGATCCCTGAAGACGATGAGTAGCCAACGCCACCTGTTCCTCCTCGGGACACTCCATCGCACTGAAAATCCGCTGCACATCATCCAGCCACTCTCTAGCCACCTTAGGGTCTGGCTGCCCACTGAAAGAAGGAGGCTGATACAGCAAAAACTCCTTCAGCACACGACCACGACCACCTCGAGCCTGATCCTCACCAGCTTCGCCACCCTGCTGCTAATGACCTCCCTGCTGCTGACCTCCCTGCCGCTGCTGGAACACATACTCAAACATGCCTCGGAAGAAATCGTCCATCCCTGGAGCTCTCGCATCTCTAGATGCACCCTCAGAAATTGAAGCCCTGCTCTGCTCCTCTGGACCACCACTAGACTCTCCCTGCTGGGCACGAGTCCTCCTCCGTGGCGCCATAACACACCTGGCATCAAGAAAAAGCACCGAAAATCAATAAAACACACGACCCTAAGCCAGTCGCCGACTGTTCAGGACATTCATGGACCTTATGGACCACTGCGATTCGTTCCAAGTTCCGATATACCTCCACAACCAAGCTCTGATACCAGCTGTGACGACCCGAGGATCCGAGTACCGGAAAGGAACCGGCGCGTCTCGAATCTCGGTCCGCCAACCCACGAGCCCGAAGACTCGAAAGGGTAGAAAGGAGTGGTGTGGGGGTACACGAGAAGTTGCAACGACCACAGAGATAGCACAATAATCTAAAATAAAATGCACAGAATAATATAAATAAACATATGCTACAAGGTCCACAGTGTCTCATGTCCAAAGGAAAGTACAGTCAACGGGAAAGAAAGTACAACAACACGGGGCATCCCCCGGAGTACAACTACACGGGGCATCCCCCGGAGTACAACTACACGGGGCATCCCCCGGAGTACAACTACACGGGGCATTCCCCGGCTCTGGCAGACTGGCGACTAACCCTGACTAGAAGAACCACGCTGAAACTCGGCCGCGCCTCCCGTCGACCCCGCCTCACCTGAAGAGCAGGGGTGAGCCTCATCTCATTGGTCCAGTAGGGATCCCGCGAATCCCCACCTCGCACGGAAAACGAGAAAGAAGAAGACAACCTTACCAAACAAGAGTACGGTAGAACCGACAAGCTAAAGTAAATAAACGAAAAAGCCGACTACTCTAACAGTACCACACTACGGAACCTCGGTCCCACAAAACGCGAGTCCATGCCTGCCAGTGAACAGGAGCACCACCCACTAGAAGAACGACCGGATGCGTCCCCTGACGTCTTATACCGCGTCACAAGTGTCTAGCTACTACGCCCCTGGCGTGAGACTCAGACACACTCAGTAACCAGAAGTAACCGTAAAACAAGGACTAGCTGAGGTCACGCTCGTCAGCGCGGGTCCGAACCCTCAGCCTCGTGTGCACACTCAGACCGTACGCCCTAGGCCTGTCCTCTAGTTGGTATTTCCCCCTAAACCCGGACTCAGAAGTACGCGGGGGCCCTGCGGTAACCAGCCTACTCACCGCCTCTCGGGTACGCCGCTCAGCCACTCCCAGGCGAGCCAGCACACACGTGCCGTGGGAAAGCTACGACTAGTGGTAGGGCCACTGGAAGTAAGGACTAATCCACGGAAACCACCGACAAAGCACTAGCACAGACTCACGGTGACCATACGATAGGCATGGATGCCGGGGACACGCATGAGGTCCAACCGTCCCTCAAGTCACGCGGCACCCCTACCGAGGTAACTGACTCTCCGAGGAACCCCTGGCGCCCCTGTGGCTCTCACTGGGTACCCACGGCATCCCTAGGGCCACACGCCACAACCGGGTCCGCAACTCACCCAACCGGAGGTCACACTACCCGCAAGAACACGGTTCGTGGGAGGGGGAGGGGGATGGTCGCGCTAGGCATCCCTAGCGTGACACCGAAGAACGCGCTAGCTTTGGCTAGCGCGATCTTCCATGTCGCGGTACCCAAAGCTGGCGCGTTCAATCCTGAACGCGCTAGCTTTGGCTTGCGTGATCTGGAGATCGCGCTACCAAAATCAGGCGCGTTCCCAACCGCCTTACTGTTCGTCTTCTCGGACGGATGCGCTCGGATGACACGGCGCGTTCATCAAGAACGCGCCACTGGACTATAGCGCGACAACGGGCCGAGCCCGGTTCGCGAACTACGGCCGGAAATCACAAAACCACGCCCATTCACCCCCTTTGGTGAAGGGAAAACAATGGGGAATCCCCCCACAACGACCTAGCATGCATCTAGAGCCACCAAATCGATCAAAAACCCCACGAATCGACGGATCCGGCGCTCAAACCCCAAACATGGAAATAACCCTCCCGGCATGAATCTAGCCCCCCTCGGCCTCTCCACGGCCTAGAAATCACGGGGAATGCTAGGAAGATGGTAAGGATTCGTCCCCCTACCTCAAGGAAGCTCGAAATCCACCGAATCGCCGCCGATCTTCAAATCTAGCTCAACCACGAACTCCACATCCACGCGCCAATGGGGGCACCGCCGCGATCCTCTCGCCGCCGCCGTCGTCACCGCGCTGCCGCCAAGGTCCACCACCCGTCGCCGGAGGGGAAGGGGCCGCCGCGAGGTTCCAACGGGCAAGGAGGGGAAAAAGGGGAGGTGACCATTGCGCGCTCACGGGAGGGGAAAGAAGGAAGAAGAAAAAGGAAAAGAAAAAGAAAAAGAAAAAGAAAAGGCTTTAAATAGAAAATCCAAAAAATGCCAAAAATACCGAAAAATAGAAAAATACACCTCCTCGACCGTCTCGACGCGCTGATCGCAACGGTACCACTCGCGGGCTGGTGAACGACCCGGTTCACCCGCTACAGGGTTCCGAAGGATTCGCCGAAACCCGTACGCGGAAATCGGAAAACACGCACGGAAAAGCCGCGGACACACTCCGGGCCTCCGAAACGACTCCGGATCGCGCCGATCCGAACACGAAAGATGTCCGAAACTAAATTTCGGACACAACAGAGTCAGACACACCAATAAACCAAATCCGAGACCCACAAGGAAGGATCCGAAAGATCCGGGACATTACAAAAGATAAGTCCGAAAGTTCCGGAGGAGAAAGATGGAAAGGGGCGCGATGCCCTAGAAGGTTTGGAGGTTCCGGAGGGATCAGACAGGAGTGGGCATAATGCCCTAGTAAATTGAGGGAAGAGAAATCAAAAGGCGAAGGGACGCGATGCCCCAGGGAGAGTGGGTAAGAAGAGGGAGGAGAGTCCGGAGGTTCCGGAGGGATGGGACACCACGGGACGCAATGCCCCGGAAGAACGAGAGAGAAATCCGGAGGGTCCGGATGCAATGGAGGAGAATCACGATGGGGAGAAGAAACCGAAGGTTCTGGATATAAAAGGTGAAAAGGGACGCGGTGCCTTGAGAAAAGGTTGGAAGGGGTGCAATGCCGTGAAATAAGATTGGAGGGGGTGCGATGCCTGAGAAGTGTAAGGGGACCCGGAGATACCAAAGATAAAGGTGAATGAGATGCGGAGTGCGGAGGATTCAGGGATTCTGAAAGGCGGGGAAGATACGGGTTCGGAAACCCGGGAAAGAAGGATTACAAATGAATGTAATGCAATGGATGTAAGGGATGCATGAAATGCATGATATGCAAAGAGTGCAGAGAAGGCATGGAATGAGAGGTTGAGATCCTCCTTCTCACCCACGGAGTGGCCCATAAGGAGAAAAATGTGGATGGAATAGAATAAGTAGTGAATGAATCAGTGGAAGGCCCTTTAATAAAAGATTGCCCACCACTCCTCGGTGAAGAACGTGCCTGTTGACACCCGTTTTTCGCCGATGAGTTGAGTCGTTCCTCTTACTCCCATTTGTTGATGCCTCGAGTTGTCCATCACTCATTGGGGCTTTTTCAGGCATATTTTGGGCCAGTTTATGGGTAGCCTCCCTCCTTGGTTAGATCCGAGTTGATTTCGGGTTTAATGGGCCTTGATTGTGTTCGATTGGGTTTTTCCCATGAGTTTCAACACCCATCTTCATGTACGGTTCATCCCTGACCGCTCAATCTTTGTGCGGTTGACTGTGGACCGTCCATATATTTTGGAACTATTTTGGTTAATTTTCTGAATTTCCACCGACAAGCATTCATGTGGTCCTAACCTAGCCGTTCAACATGATGAACGGACGGATGGTGACCGCTAATATCTCAGAGTCCTACGCTCAATGGTTTTCTCAGATAATTATCCAATTAATCTATTTTCCACCGACAGGGATAGACCGGTTCGTCCTTGGCCGCTCTAATTTTGAATGGTCTCATTTGAGCCGTTCATCTATGAGAGTCCAACGGCGAACGTTTCGGTCAGTTCGATGGATAATTTAGATTATTGATTATTTATTTTGAATTTCCACCGACGGGGTTGAATGGTCAGGACATGGCTGCACAACCTATTGAGCGGTCTATCGTAAGACCGTTCATCCGTTCGATTGCTGAATTCCAACAGATTTTATCCCTTTTATCCGTGGTTAAACCCTCAACTTTGTCCTCGGTTTTCTCCATGGATTCTCAACCAAATCGGATGAGATTTGATCCTAACGAAAGCTGGGGATATTATCTTCACTTTATCTTTTGATATCTCGGATTAATGTCCACTGGAAACCCTAATTTCAAGCTAGGCTTTGTAGGCTCTATAAAAAGACCCTAAAGGCCGGGCTTGAAAAGGGGGGAGATTTTTGGTCAACGGCGAAGCCCTGCCGCATTCTTGAGCAACCTAGCACCAAGGAGGGAGGCTTTCTACGTCCATACAAGCCTCCGGTTCAGGGAGTAGTCGAGTTTTGAGTCTTTTATGTTTGATTGGTTTTGTCCATTGTTTCATTGCATGCACTATTCTCTTCAATTTCTCCCCACGTTCTTCTTCATTCTCATCACCATGCACACATCCACCTACGTTTTTGACACCCTAGGGGTTTAAAATCCCCCAGGTATCCCCCTTTCCACTTAGTCACGTTCATTCCTTATTATTTTGACATATACTACACCATTCAGTTCTAATCTAGGTTGTTTCTTTTTGTCTTTACGTTGTTTTGCAGGTCAGCAATCCCTAGCACGAGGCCCATCCCCTCTGGCCGGCTGGAGAGGGTGGAGGTTGGACCCCTTTGCTACTTATGGCTTGGTGGTCTCGAGCGGTTCTCTTCTGTCCGTGCAAGGAGACGTGCGGTGCATCTTGGGCCGTCCTTCTTTGCCCTGCGGTTGTGACAGAGCCGTTCAACTCCCAGGAGTGCTTCATCCCGCATCTTCTGCAGCGTCCTTAGGCGGTCTATCGTAAGACCGTGCAAGCTATAGGCGGTTCTACCTGGGCCGCTCATCTTCCCAGCGCTGTAGCCAGGCGAGTGTCTCTCCCTCTTTCCAAGGCACGGCGTGTTCATCACGTCCGGCGTTTTGGTGGCGATCACGGTTTGTTACACTTCCCTTTTTCCTTCTGTCTTCATTTATTTCTCATGTCGGATATGGTAGCATAGACATTGGGAAGACACTTGGAAGGAACAGACGGGAGGGAAAAATATATCTACAGTGCCCAGCCCAACGTCTCGAAGGATTCAATCAATGTCTGAATACCCTCATGTGTTATGGTAATGCGGGATGAGAACCCCTTCTCTTGACAAGGAAGTTGTATAATGATGGAGCGAGGGGTAATGAGAGCATCAAAAGAACGTCGGCCATTGAACAAAGTGAATTTAATAATGGACCGATATGGCATCAACTTGTAAGAATTAATCATAGTGAGCCTTGATGGAGACTTCTTAAATATGCCCGGCATAAGAACACGGGTCGGCATTCGGCAAATAAAATCTTGAACTTTGAATGACATAACCGAGGCCAAATCCGTCTTGCCCGGCTCTTGATCGTCTTCGGCACAAGTGCTTGTAGAGATACACCCATTCCGAGGGGGGATGGATGGAGGGATGGAAGCGGTAAGCTTGATGAGTAATGGAGGTGTAATGGAGAGTGTCGGAGGGAGTGGAGGTGGAGGTTGAAACACGTTGGGCTTCTCCCCTTGTTCGGAGGCGAACGAGATCGGCTCAAGTGCAAAAATAGGTGAATCCTGCTCAGGACTAGCCACGGGTTCGGGAAAAGGGTTAGGCGAAGGGTTGAGTGGTGAAGGGTTGGTAAATACCGACTTTGGGGTTATAAGGATAGTGGAAGCCTTAGGTGGCGAACAAGGAGGAGGTATAATGGGAGATTCGGCGGTGGCCGGTGGAGTGGAGGTAAGCTCGGATGGCTTGGCGGAAGGGTAAGTGGAAGTTGACGGTGTGAAGGTTGGAGGTATAATGGTTTGAGGTTTAGTGGGAGGTTCGGCAGTGGTCGATGGTATGGGGGCTAATGGTGCGGTAGTCGAAGGTGTAAAAGGAGAAGATTTGGTGCGTAGGAAGCAGCGGATGGGGCGAGAGGTATTAGGGATAGGAGAAGATGCATGGTGCTCCGGTATGGGTGATTGGAGTATCGACCCATTATCGTAGCACCAATTGGTCTGATAAACAGGGTTACAGACGGTGGCTTCGTCCTGATCAGGGGGTTCATCGAGTAATGGAGAGAGTGGAAAACGGAGGAAACTCGGAATGGGTGCCTTCGGAACTTCATCATCTTCATATGCCGTCTCCAAATCTTCATAATTATCAAAATCAAGTAGACGCCGTGGTGGAGGCGTAATAATAGGTGATGGAGTATAATGCTATGATGGAGAATTTTGTGGAGGTAAATGTGTATGCGGAGGCGAATATGAAGGCGAAGGAGGCGGAGGGCCATATGTATGCGGAGGAGAAGGCGGATGGCCATGTGTATGAACATGGTGAATTGGTGGAGGGCGGACGGCGTCCATTTAGCCATCGAAGCTTGTTGAAACGTCTTGCTCACTTGGATCTATAATGCCATTATCTCTCCTCTCCTTCCAATCTTTTTCCATCTTAGTGATATTATCCATGAAAGTGTGAAGAGGATTGATTGGAGGAGGAGGAGAAGGAGCGAGCTGCGGGCTTGTGGCCCTCTTGAGTTGTTCCTCCATCGAAGCAATTTTATCAAAAAGAGTTTGTTGGAGGGGTGTAACTTGAACATTGGAGGGTTGGCCTTGAGAGGAAGACCGTGGAGGGGTGGCATGACATAAAGGCCGTGAAGGAGGGTTAATGGGCCAACCCATAAAAGGACCCGGACGGACCGGGTTGCAAGGTACATGTGGGCCTTGGGGCCGTGGAGAAGGAGGAATAGAAGGAGGCAGGTGATGGATGACTAGAGAAGAAATATGTGTGGAAGAAGGATGAGAAGAGGGAGGTGGGTGATGGATCACCCGGTTATGAATGGAAGGAGGTGGGTGATGGGCCACCCGTGTAGGATTGGAAGGTTGAGATGGAGATGCACCCTCAACAATAGCCTTAAGGGCTTGAATTTGTTGAGGGGTGAAATGATCTAATGCATGCAAGACTTGGGAAACTTTCTCATCATGTGGAGGAGACGGTCCCGGGGAAGTAGTGGCTCGCGAAGGATTCAAGGGACCATGAGATTGAATATTGCCCATGGATCGGGCAAGACCATAAGACTGAAGGCGTGGTCCCTTAGAAAGATTGTGGTGAGAGTCATGAAATTGAGAGGTATAATATGTGCTAGGTTGTGCATCCTCATGATTATAATTAGGATTAAACATGTTTGTTTGATTATCAAAGCGAAACATCATGTAAATTAAACAATAGTTCAATCAAAGTGATTTGCAAAGATATCACACAAGTTGGATGTTTACGCTTGATTTTTATTTGAACCTTGGTGTGAATTAGATGATTTTGACAAAAATTTGATATAGTTCACACAATGTAGGAACCTAGTTTCAATGTGATTTTTTCTTCAATGCCAACTAGGTACACTCTCTCACCATGCATAGGTCAACTAAACCCGGGATACTCCAAGGGTACAACCTGCCCAAGCTTCCGTTAGGGAATCCACAGGTGCGGGGACTTATGGAGGCTTGGTTTAGGAATTTTTGATCCAAAGAGACGGAATGCTCAATGGAGGGTCCTTCCTTCACCAAGAGGGGTATGGTATCCTAAAAGGGTGGAGAGAGGAGGTCTCCCAAGCCAAATGCAATATGAATGCAAAACTAATGCAGGATAATGAATAAACAATATATATATGAACAATATGGAAGAAGTATGCACAATGAATAAGAGAAGAATGAGAATCTACGAAAACACAGGAAATTGGCTCCCTGATAGGTGCCACCAATTCTTGAAAGGGCGCCCCTGTGAGTGGGCGCCAATTGCAATATTTTTTTTAGAATAAGGGAATTGGCGCCCCCCTCACTACCACCAATTCTTTAATGGGCGCCCATCTGATGGGCCCCAATTCCATTTTTTTTAATGGGACAGGGAATTGGCGCCCTTCACCCTGCCACTGATTCTTCAATTGGCGCCCACTGTATGGGCGCCAATTCCCCCTATCCCAGAACCTCTTGCAGCAACCGAAAAGCTTAAACAGTGAGGAACAAACCAATAGGGAAGAAAGGAGAAAACACTCACAAACACATAACATGAATCATGGCAATCAATGATAACATGAAGCAAGGCATGCTCACTTTTTTTTAATGGATAAAAAAATAGAAAAATTCCAAATCTAGCAAATTAACAATCTAAGTGGGAGGGTGCTACGTGGAGCACAAATGGAAGTGCACCGTGGGTGCAAATGGAGGTGGCACACGTGGGTGCCCAAGGGGAAGGGTAATCAAAAGAAAAACAAAAGACGTCCCACCGTGATCGCTAATTTGTAGATTCTAAGAAATCCACTTAAGGAAAATATAAAGAAAAAAACAAAAGCATGGGAAAGGGATAGAAAGGGGGATCAAAAGAGCATGCGTAGGATGCTATAGGAGGGTGATTGCCAGATACGCGAGGGCCTCAAAGATATAACAATAAAGATTATGGAGGGATCACGAAATAAATACCTTAAAGTGCGGGGGATTGTGAGTGTTCACCTTTCTCTTTCTATCGGCCGGCCAATGAAGAGAGTTTCTCTTGTTGATTACCCTTGCAAAATTAACAAACACCAATAAACAAATATGGATTAGAAACCAAGATGTGTAGCATTAAATGCAAATAAGATGGATAAATATGAAAACATGGATGTGAACAAACCTTATTGGTGTTTGGCCCTTAAACCCCTATGCAAAGGGTAGGTATAGGTATGATGATATGATAAAGAAAATATGGGAGGGTGCAAGTGTTGCACAAAAGGAAGTGTGCTAGAGTGCACAATATGGAGATCTCAATATTGAGATGAAAAGATGGAAGAAAGAGATAGAAGCATGATGCATGATGCATGATGCATGAATTACTTAAAATGCATGAAATGAACAAAGAGAGATGGGGAAGAGAATTGGCTTATGAGTTTTCTCCATGGCTTTAGATCTTCAATGGGAAAGAAGCCTCCAAAGGATGAAGCTTTAACATATGGGAGACTCCTCCTTGAGCCTTCAAACCGACAGCACCTCCCCTTAGTTGATTATTGATGCCTTAAACACAAGGGAGAGAGGGGTCCTATTTATAGGACTAAAATTTGAAATTTAATCCAAAGGAAATTAGGAAAACAAATTTAAATTGGATTTGGAATGAGTTATACATTGCCCAAGTGTCCCTTCAATATTAGAAACCTTTAGGACCCTTTCCCAATTGGAAAAAGGGCTCAAAACAGAAAAATAATGAGGTTTCGAAATTCTGAAAGAATTGGTGACCACCCAGTCTGTGGCTATTTAAAAGGGCGCCCACGCGAAGCGTCGCTAATTCCAAAGCGTTACGAAACGGATTAGAACATTTCAAAATTTGAAAAGAATTGGCGACCATGAGATGGTCGCTAATTAGAAATTAATACGAGTTTCGGACGGAGTTAAAAGCTTAAAATATAACAAGGAAATTGGTGACTTTCCACACGGGCGCCTATTCATCAAATAGCGACCTTCTGGGAAGTCGTGGAATGAAAAATAATCCGAATCTGGCTCAAAATGTGAAGAAAAGAATTTGCGACCTTCCGAACGGACGCTATTTAAACAATTGGCGACTTTTCGGAGTGTCACTAATTCATAGATTTCGAAAAAAACTACCAGACGGAACTTGCTGGAAATGGGCGCCCTTGACTTAGGGGCCAATTAATGGGCGCCCAGGACATGGGCGCCATTTCCAATGAAGGGCGCCCACTGCTTGGGCGCCAATTAAATGGCGCCCGGGTCCCCGCCACCATTTGACTTAAGGTCCGAAAAAATGGAGAAAAATCTTTAAAAAATCTATAAAAATAGGAAAAGATGTGAAAAGTTAGGGAAAGTTGAATATTCAAGAAAAATGAGAAAAATCACTCAAATAAGTCAATTTGAGAGTAAAATGGGGCATCACAGTGCGATAGGAGATATACTCAAAATGATGTCACACAGGCCTGCTCCGCAGCCAGCGGCACAAGATGAACTGTCCACGTAAAGTTCCCATGTTGGCCCTGAGGATTGCTCTGGCGATTCTACCCCTGGAAGAGTGCATTCAGCGACGAAGTCGGCGAGGGCCTGAGCTTTGATTGCGGTTCTGTGGACACACTTATTATTTAAATCGTTGTTTTGTTTGTTTATTGGGTTTATTAAGTGTGTGTGCGTGCCAATCACAAAGTGAGAATTCATTCGGGCTTCGTAGAAGCCCTGGATGCGCTCGATCTGACTTGGTCAGATGATTGTGTAGTTCGTGTCGGGACCAAATCCCATCGTGCCATGAAGGTCACGACGTCATTTACATCCCCCATACGGGGGAACACCCTTGATTAGTTGCCAGAATTAAGGGCCATGCGGCCTGAAAGAATTAATACTAATTGCGAAAGTATAGGGAAGAATAAACCACACTAGGGGCCCACATCGGGGTACAAGCATTCAGATGTGTCGGTCACTTCGCGGACCATTTCATGATTGGACGGAAGCCCGAAATATGAGCGCGGTAAAAATCGAGACAAACCCGTCTAAATGTCTGCCGAGTTCACGGAAATTTCGATAATGGGTCGGAAAGGGCCCAGCCGGGAAGCGGGTCTGATCTGATTAGGATGTCGGCCCAAAGCAAAGTCGGGTCACGGCCATACCAGGATAATTCCCAAGGCTCGGGCCTGCCCTGCAAGGGCAGCACTATTATTCCTCTTACGCTGCGTCACGGGAAGAGACGAGGCTGCAGAGTGGATCTTAGCATTTTTGCCATTATCTGAATTTTGATTAATTTTTTTGTTTCTTTCCTTTTCTACATATTTTTGAGTGGTTTTGCTATATTTTTTTATCACACACATTTCCCCTTTTTTGTATTTGTTTATTACATGTTTAAACATACATATTTATTTACTTCTTTTATTTCATGTTTCATACATATATATTTTTTTGGATCTGTTTTATTCACTATTATCGTTGTATTTCTTTTATTTACATTTATGATGTGCGTAGGGGAATGGGCCATTGGGAGTTAGGAGGAGGTCGGTGCAATGGAGGACGGGGCCGGTGTACAAGGGGATTGAGTTTGGACAAATTGGTCTGGGCAAAGGAGAGGTCGGTGCAGGTTTGGGGGTGTGTTGGATAAGGCACAAAGAGGGTAGAAGGCTGCACTGGATAGGGCTTGGGCGGGTGTGCCAGAGGGAGCCAAGAGAGTGTACTGGGCATGGGTAAGAGGAGGTGTACCGGAGAGAGCCAGGAAGAAAGGTGTACTGGGCTAGGGGCTGGGAGAGTGTGCCGGGTAAGGATGCGTATGGTGCGTGCCGGGGAAGGGCCAGAGAAGTGTTGAGTGAAGGGCCCGGATTCAGAGGGGGGTGAATGAATCCCAAAAGAAAATTTGCCCAATTTGAAACTTAGATCCTGATTAACACTGAACTTACAAAGTCTTGCGGAAATAAAACTTTGATTCAGTAATGTAGTAAACCAGCTTGATCTAAAACAGACGTTTAACGAGACACAAGATAGAACACTTGACCTGCATGCCCAGCAAACTCGGTGATTCTAGGCGATTGAACTGATCTTAAGCATTCATTCACCGTGGCTGAAAGGCAATTAGGCCGCGATCCTAAACATGCACTTAATAACCTCAGAGAAGAAATCAGATCACAATGCACAAGGGGTTTTAGGTGGTTCGGTCATCAGACCTACATCCACCCCACACTCCAACCAGAGTGTGGCTTATTGCTACCCCACAGCTTGAAACCGATGGGCACCACAGCTTGCCTACAAACGCTGCCTAATAGCTTGAGCCAGAGGAACACACTCCTCTCTTCTTCCAACCCGGAAGGAACCGCTAGTGACACCCAGTCACCAGCAACCAGAGACCAAAGTCTCTCTTCCCCTGAAACCACAGGAGGAAACCCGACCTCAAAACAGAGAATCGGAAAACACAGTTAAGAAGAAAATTAGCAATGGAAAGTAAACCAAACAACAACAAAAAAATGAGAAGAAGTATAGCTCTCGCAGGAGCAGATTAATCTGGATCTGATCCAGAGACCCGACAGTTAGCTGGACACTGCCTGCTTTAAACTCTATCACTCTCTCTTCTCTTTCTCTTCTCAAAATCTTCTCTCAGCACAGATGTTCGACTCGGGTTTTCTCTCTTAGTTCACGGCACTCTTCTCACACTCCTTTTTCTTCTTCCACTCTTTCTTCTTCTCTTCTCCTGGTCTATGAATTTTTCTATACCTACACCATTTCCTCAGTATATATATATATATATATATATATTATATACTCCAGAGGCCTGGGAGAGTGGATACCACGTTTCCCGCCTTAAAGGATGGAGCACGTGATGGAACAATCTGGAGCTCTATCTTCCTCAGATCACGTGCCAAGCACCTGGTGAACGCACAGAGAAACTATCGGAAGAAAGAATACACATTGTCATACTTGTAGCGAGCAGGTAAGCATAAACACCACTGAGTAGGAGTTTCTAACACAACCATTGCACTGACTTAATTCTTGCCAGAAGGATTTGTACCTTGTTGGAAACATCGACTGTAACTGTCACGCCCCGAGCCTTTATGACAGCGAAAGACTCGCTCGAGAAACGGAAACAGCCGGCTTGGTAAGCCTCTTGTAAGCAAGAATGATCAGAGCGCGAGACAATCACACACATAAATACAATTGCACATTATTTTAATCAAACTCCAACTTATTTCATTGATAATCAATATTCAAATACAACAACTTTCAACTTCTTTCAACCTATCAGACTCAAGAAAATATGAAAATTACATAGACTCAATCTAAACAATATAGACTTTCCTAAGTCTTCACTCTCATCTTGACAACACTTTCATTCGCTCTCGGACCCGCTACTTGTATAGCCCGAATCCGAATTCGAATCACTTTCATTTCCTGAAAAGAATGGGAATAGGTAATGAGCACACTTGCCCAGTAGGTATCTTCGCATCAACATGAAGGCATCATTAAAGTAATTAACATTTTAGCCCTAAAGAAATAAGGTAAAATCATGCAAATGTGATCAATCACGCGGTTAAACTAAAGTAACAAGAAGATCATGTAAGATAGAATGAGAGCAAGAATGAACTAGCAAGAATGTAACAAGAACATGTTATTGGCCTTTCATGAACAAGAATGTAATGAGAATGTACTAGCAATGCCACATAATCATCACTCCAGTATCTTTTGCTTATGAGCAACTACTTAATGAATTTCTGTGGAATATCAAGCAAGAAAGTCATGTCGTGCCGTATCGTGGATCTTCACTTATTTATAGAGAAAATACTCCCAGCGCAATGCGACGTCAGTAGCATCATACCCCATGGTTTATAATAGTATGTTTCCGGCAATCAGCCGAGGGGACTAGCATAGAGCCCTTGAACACAATCAGTGCTCGATCGCATCTTCAAGTATAAATCAAGCTACTTCCACGCATGTAACAATAAAGTATGGCCAAGAATGTACAATTCAATAAGTTCATGATAACAATATTCAATGAATAAACGCTTCAATTTAATAATGCGAGAGTCAAGAATGACTTAAACAAGGTTATGCTCATTGAAATAAAAGATCTAAGGTGACGGCTCATCGTAAGGCCTTTACATGTTGTGACGGTCCTATCCTGATCCGTTAGAGATTCTGCTGACAGCAATAGATAAAAAGATCTAAGGTTTCAACTTACATCATGTCTCGAAATCATATATAAACTTCCACATGATAGAATGAAGGCTAAGCTAATAGTATGCATGGGTTTTCTGTGAATTTGACAAGAAAGTTCCTTTTTACTTAGTTAGGGCTAAGAATACACATGTATGCATGACTCTACTAAAATATGAAATTCATGATCTATAGTGCATAAAATCAAACACAATTAGAGGGCTTTTATCCTTAACAAGATGTTTTTGCCAATCATGAGATAACCTACCTCTTAACTAGTCTTTAAGCTTCTAATTTGAGTCTGAAAACCGTGCCCTAGTTCTCCTTTTCCAGTGATTTTCCAGCAATTTCTTGCTGCTCTAACTCCACGACCTCTTGACCTAAAGATGTGAAATTTTGAGGGTAAGAAGATGAAACTAAGGTGAACAAAAAGTTCTAAAGGACTGAACTCTAATTACCTCGTTTAGACGTCCTAATCTCTTGATCTTCAGGGGTCTTTTGCTCTGAATTCTAGGTTATTATGGTCGAACCAGCAACTTTGGAAGCTTCAATCTCCTTGGTTGCTTGATCTCCTAGCACGAAATTTGGAGAACTATTAGTCTAAAGTATACTAAACAAAATCTTCTAAAGAACTTACCCGAAATTATGACTCCTTACCTTGTTTCTTCACGAGCCAAAAGTAAGGGTCGCTCAGTTCAGAACTAGGTCCTATTTATAGGGTTTTAACTAGGGTTTCAGGATTAGATCGATTCTAGAGTCCTTAATTTGCCAGAACCTAATCCCTAAGAGTCCTTAGTAACCTTACAAGTTCTCCCAATTAGGTATCTTGTAGATAGGATCTCAAAGATCCAATCTTTCTACTCGTTCTTCCATTCACAGAACTATCAGGGTGTAACGCATCAGTCTAGGTGTGTTACGTGACTGTGGCAGTCGCACGATAGACCGCTACATCCAACGTGCACATAATTCAACATAAATCAAACTCTTTTGTTAATTATCCATATCATTATCCATAAAATACGTAAATAGGCTAAATAACCTTCTAGAATATGGGCCAAACTTAATGGGCTTGGTCCTCTAACCTATTGGGTTTCAATTATCAAAGTTAGATTAATTACTTATCATAAATTAGGTCTTATAATGATTTATTTAATATAATATCCATTTATTAATTCACTTTGGGTCTTTAAAATTCTCAGAAAATAATTAAATATACCAAAAATAATTTATAAAATTCTAGGCCTTACACCCTCCCCCACTTAAGAGAATTTGGTCCCCAAATTCAATACATGGACTATGGAGAGTGTACTTACAGTTGAATAATTCTAGAAATCTTTTCCGCATAGCTGCTTCGATTTCCCATATTGCTTCATATGGCCATGTTTTCTTCCATTGAATCTTGACCATATGAATAATTTTATTTCTTAGTTGACGCACTTCCCATTCCAGAATCTTTATTGGCGTTTGCTCGTACGTCATATCCTTCTGAATCTCCAGATTGTCATAAGTGATAATATGGTCAGGATCATATACATATTGCTTCAGCATAGAGACATGAAATACGTCATGAACTCCTGCTAATTGTGGAGGTAAAGCCAATCTATAAGCCACTTCACCGACCCTTTCAAGAATTTCAAACGGGCCAATGAACCTTGGAGTTAGTTTGCCCTTAATGCCAAATCTCCGAATACCACGACCAGGAGAAACCTTGAGATACACATGGTCTCCTACTTGAAATTCCAAGTCGCGTCTTCGATTATCAACATAAGATTTCTACCTATCTTGTGCCATCTTTATTCTCTCTTGAATAAGCTTGATCTTCTCTGTAGAATCTCTTATAATATCGGGGCCTAGGAATTGTCTTTCCCCTATTTCACTCCAACATATTGGTGATCGACAACTTTTTCCATATAGAGCTTCAAAAGGTGCCATTTCTATGCTGGCCTGATAACTGTTGTTATATGCAAATTCTACTAGAGGCAAGTGATCATGCCAACTACCTCCAAAATCAATAACACAAGTCTTGAGCATGTCTTCTACCACTTGATTCGTTCTTTCTGTCTGACCATCAGTTTGTGGATGAAAGGCTGTGCTGAAATTCAATCTAGTCCCTAGTGACTGTTGTAGACCCTTCCAAAACTGTGATGTGAATCGATGATCTCTATCAGATATAATAGTGACTGGGACACCATGTAATTTAACAATCTCTCTTATGTATAATGCGACCAGGATATCCACAGACCATCGACTTTTGATTGGTATGAAATGTGCAGATTTAGTTAATCGGTCTATGATTACCCATATACCATCGTGTCCACCTCTTGTCTTAGGTAACCCCATAATGAAATCCATCCCTATACTCTCCCACTTCCATTCGAGAATATTCAAGGGATGCAGTTTACCTGCGGGTCTAAAATGCTCTACCTTAACTTGTTGGCAAGTGAGACAGCGAGACACAAAATCATCTATTTCTCTCTTCATGTTGGGCCACCAGAAATTTCTTTTGAGATCCTGATACATTTTTGTACTACCTAGGTGAATGGTATACTTGGATTTATGTGCTTCTTCTAGAATCAATTTCATCGTATCCTCATGATCCGGTACACATACTCGGTCTTTAAATAGCAATCTTCCATCCTTAATAGAAAAATCCGGCCTTTGTTCAACATTGGCCTTGATCTCCAATAATATAGGATCATCATTGTGCAGCTTGACCAAATCTTCTATCAATGTAGGTTGAGCTTGAATATTTGCTAGGAAATAATCCTCCTTCCTGTCAATATCTAAGTTCAACTGAGCAAATTGAGGAATAAGATTAGTCATACTAATCATGAGACTTGATAGCATACCCATTAGTTTTCTGCTGAGTGCATCCGCAACAACATTAGCCTTGCCAGGATGATATTGAATAGCAAAATTAAAGTCTTTGAGATATTCTAACCATCTCCTCTGCCTCATATTTAGCTCTTTTTGAGAAAATAAGTATTTCAAGCTTTTGTGGTCCGAGTAGACCGTAAACTTTTCTCCATAGAGATAATGGCGCCAAATTTTCAAGGCGAAAATGACAGCTGCTAATTCCAAATCATGCACATGATAGTTTTCCTCGTGACATTTCAATTGTCTTGAAGAATAACATATTACTCTTCCATTTTTCATGAGGACACACCCTAAGCCAATACTTGATGCATCCGTATATACTTCGAATCCACCCCCTTCCACCGGTAGTGATGGAATATGAGCTATAGGAAGATAATTCTTAAGAGTTTGAAAACTCTTCTCACATTCCTCTGACCAGACAAAAGGAATTCCTTTTCTCGTGAGTCTAGTTAAAGGAACTGCAATCTTTGAAAAATCTTTGATGAATCCTCTATAATAACCAGCTAGACCCAGAAAACTTCGTACTTCTGATACGGTAGTTGGCCGACTCCAATTCTTGACAGCTTCTACCTTAGAAGGATCCATGGTGATACCTTCTTTTGAAATAATGTGGCCTAGGAATGAAACTTCCTTGAGCCAGAATTCACACTTATTAATTTTGGCATAGATTTTATGTTCTTTAAGTGTTTGTAAAGCTATCCTCAGATGTTCTTCATGTTCTTTCTTTATCTTAGAATATATCAAGATGTCATCGATGAAGACGACGATGAATTGGTCCAGGTATGGCTGTAAAACACTGTTCATAAGTTGCATAAATGCTGCTGGGGCATTAGTTAACCCGAACGGCATTACCACGAATTCATAGTGGCCATAACGACTTCGAAAAGCCGATTTATAAATGTCATCTTCTTTAATTCTAAGCTGATGATAACCTGATCTGAGGTCAATCTTGGAGAAGTATTCTACTCCCGAAAGCTGATCAAAGAGCTCATCAATACGCAGCAACGGATACTTGTTTTTTATTGTAAGTTGATTCAGTTGCCGGTAATCGATGCATAGCCTGAGAGAACCATCATTCTTTTTGACAAATAGAACCGGCGCACCCCAAGGGGATGTGCTAGGTCTGATAAAGCCCTTGCTCCTGCGCCAACTTGCGCCATGGTTTGTAATGCCTGAGTGAGGCCAGCAACCGTTTGCTGCACGCCATCCCAATTTACGCGATGAGCCATGGTAATAATAGGGTACCTGAGAGAAAAATAACAGCTTGTTATTTCTCATGAAACTAGAAGGAAAATCAATCTTAAAACTAATTAACTATCTTGTCCCGGGTTCTACCCAATTCTCACATGGGTGTGGAAATTTCTTCCTTAGTTCATAGGTAGGGGTCCTTAAACCTTGGACTTACCCTATGACATGACTCTTCTTCCTAAGTCCTGAGACTTAGGCTCTGATACCAACTTAACTGTCACGTCCCGAGCCTTTATGACAGCGGAAGACTCGCTCGAGAAACGGAAACAGCCGGCATGGTAAGCCTCTTGCAAGCAAGAATGATCAGAGCGCGAGACAATCACACACATAAATGCAATTGCACATTATTTTAATCAAACTCCAACTTATTTCATTGATAATCAATATTCAAATACAACAACTTTCAACTTCTTTCAACCTATCAGACTCAAGAGAATAGGAAAATTACATAGACTCAATCTAAACAATATAGACTTTCCTAAGTCTTCACTCTCATCTTGACAACACTCTCGGACCCGCTACTTGTATAGCCCGAATCCGAATTCGAATCACTTTCATTTCCTGAAAAGAATGGGAATATGTAATGAGCACACTTGCCCAGTAGGTATCTTCGCATCAACATGAAGGCATCATTAAAGTAATTAACATTTTAGCTCTAAAGAAATAAGGTAAAATCATGCAAATGCGATCAATCACGCGGTTAAACTAAAGTAACAAGAAGATCATGTAAGATAGAATGAGAGCAAGAATGAACTAGCAAGAATGTAACAAGAACATGTTATTGGTCTTTCATGAACAAGAATGTAACGAGAATGTACTAGCAATGCCATATAATCATCACTCTAGTATCTTTTGCTTATGAGCAAGTACTTCGTGAATTTCTGTGGAATATCAAGCAAGAAAGTCATGTAGTGCCGTATCGTGGATCTTCACTTATTTATAGAGAAAGTACTCCCAGCGCAATGCGACATCAGTAGCATCATACCCCATGGTTTATAATAGTATGTTTTCAACAATCAGCCGAGGGGACTAGCATAGAGCCCTTGAACACAATCAGTGCTCGATCGCATCTTCAAGTATAAATCAAGCTACTTCCACGCATGTAACAATAAAGTATGACCAAGAATGTACAATTCAATAAGTTCATGATAACACTATTCAATGAATGAACGTTTCAATTTAATAATGCGAGAGTCAAGAATGACTAAAATAAGGTTATGCTCATGGAAATAAATCGGCAGCATAACGGTACGTTCTTTATTTTCCATCAATTAAATTAGGTATCTTGAACTAATTTGGAAAGTCCTGGATCATCATTAATCCATCTAGAAACTTTGGAACATCAACCCTTGGGTCAAACCTCGGGTTAAGCACTCAAACAATGTGACGGTCAAGGATTGGGCCGTTACATGATGTGACGCTCCAGTGTTCAGCCGTTACATTAGTCTGAATCCAGAAATAGTAAAATAGACTTAGTGAAATGTGACGGTCGTATATTGGGCCGTTAGATGCTCCTGACGGTCCAATATAGATCCATTACATTGCTAGAACTAGAAACATCGATAGTGTAATCTACTAAATGGGCTTTAATGGTACAACCAACTCGACGTCCTAGTGGGAATCTCAGGCTTGCGGAGAATTAAGGAGGCCTTGAAACAAGATTCCCTAGTCTATTGGAAGAAATATCCAATAGAGAGGTCCTCATGTCCAAGAATAATGTTCCTATAGTGCAAAGTGTAAACTAATGGACAACATACCAGAATATGTGCCATGTACTTAAAGAAATGACTCTATAGATAGAGAGAGAATGTGTAGTAACGTGAAACCAAGATAAACTCCGTCAATACATCTTTGAAAACCATGATTTAGATACAAAACTATAGAATTGTGGCACATGAAATTAACATAATTTAAAATAACTTAAGACACCTTAATCATGCACTTTCTATTATGACTCAGTAACTACACTTAAAGTCATGATAACAGGTCCAAACTTAGCTATCTAAGCTTATTTATAAGTAAACTTAACTGGTTACCATTCTGTCTCGGGTTGACAGAACATAGGGGTCTGACGGTCTAACAAGAGCGCGTTACAGTGATTGTGACGGTTTATCGAGGGGTCATTATAGTAGTGTAATGCTCCTGTTATAGTGCGTCAGAGACAACAAGGCAATTAAAATGCAACAGAGGGTGTGACGGCTCATCGTAAGGCCTTTACATGTTATGACGGTCCTATCCTGATCCGTCAGAGATTCTGCTGACAGCAATAGATAAAAAGATCTAAGGTTTCAACTTACATCATGTCTAGAAATCATATATAAACTTCCACATGATAGAATGAAGGCTAAGCTAATAATATGCATGGGTTTTCTGTGAATTTGACAAGAAAGTTCCTTTTTACTTAGTTAGGCTAAGAATACACATGTATGCATGACTCTACTAAAATATGAAATTCATGATCTTTAGTGCATGAAATCAAACACAATTAGAGGGCTTTTATCCTTAACAAGATGTTTTTGCCAATCATGAGATAACCTACCTCTTAACTAGTCTTTAAGCTTCTAATTTGAGTCTGAAAACCGTGCCCTAATTCTCCTTTTCCAGTGATTTTCGCGCAATTTCATGCTGCTCTAACTCCACGACCTCTTGACCTAAAGATGTGAAATTTTGAGGGTAAGAAGATGAAACTAAGGTGAACAAAAAGTTCTAAAGGACTTAACTCTAATTACCTCGTTTAGGCGTCCTAATCTCTTGATCTTCAGGGGTCTGTTGCTCTGAATTCTAGGTTATTATGGTCGAACCAGCAACTTTGGAAGCTTCAATCCCCTTGGTTGCTTGATCTCCTAGCACGAAATTTGGAGAACTATTAGTCTAAAGTATACTAAACAAAATCTTCTAAAAAACTTACTCGAAATTATGACTCCTTACCTTGTTTCTTCACGAGCCAAAAGTAAGGGTCGCTCAGTTCAGGACTATGTCCTATTTATAGGGTTTTGGCTAGGGTTTGAGGATTAGATCAATTCTAGAGTCCCTAATTTTCCAGAACCTAATCCCTAAGAGTCCTTAGTAACCTTACAAGTTCTCCCAATTAGGTATCTTGTAGATAGGATCCCAAAGATCCAATCTTTCTACTCGTTCTTCCATTCACAGAACTATCAGGGTGTAACGCAACAGTCTAGGTGCGTTACGTGACTGTAGCGGTCGCACGATAGACCGCTACATCTAACGTGCACAGAATTCAACATAAATCAAACTCTTTTGTTAATTATCCATATTATTATTCATAAAATACGTAAATAGGTTAAATAACCTTCTAGAATATGGGCCAAACTTAATGGGATTGGTCCTCTAACCTATTGGGTTTCAATTATCAAAGCTAGATTAATTACTTATCATAAATCGGGCCTTATAATGATTTATTTAATCTAATATCCATTTATTAATCTATTTTGGGTCTTTAAAATTCCCAGAAAATAATTAAATATACCAAAAATAATTTATAAAATTTTGGGCCTTACACCCTCCCCCACTTAAGATAATTTGATCTCCAAATTCAATACATGGATTATGGAGAGTGTACTTACAGTTGAATAATTCTGGGAATCTTTTACGCATGGCTGCTTCAGTTTCCCATGTTACTTCATATGGCCATATTTTCTTCCATTGAATCTTGACTGTAGAAATAACTTTATTTCTTAGTTGGCGCACTTCCCGTTCCAGAATCTTTATTGGCATTTTCTCGTATGTCATATCCTTCTGAATCTCAAGATTGTCATAAGTGATAATATGGTCAGCATCATATACATATTTCTTCAGCATATAGACGTGAAATACATCATAAACTCCTGCTAATTGTGGAGGTAAAGCCAGTCTATAAGCCACTTCACCGACCCTTTCAAGAATTTCAAACGGACCAATGAACCTTGGAGTTAGTTTGCTCTTAATGCCAAATCTCCGAATACCACGACCTGGAGAAATCTTGAGATACACATGGTCTCCTACTTGAAATTCCAAGTCGCGTCTTCGATTATCAACATAAGATTTCTGCCTATCTTGTGCCATCTTTATTCTCTCTTGAATAAGCTTGATCTTCTCTGTAGAATCTCTGATAATATCGGGGCCTAAAAATTGTCTTTCCCCTATTTCACTCCAACATATTGGTGATCGATAACTTTGTCCATATAGAGCTTCAAAAGGTGCCATTTGTATGCTGGCCTGATAACTGTTGTTATATGCAAATTCTACTAGAGGCAAGTGATCATACCAACTACCTCCAAAATCAATAACACAAGTCATGAGCATGTCTTCTACCACTTGATTCGTTCTTTCTGTCTGACCATCGGTTTGTGGATGAAAGGTTGTGCTGAAATTCAATCTAGTCCCTAGTGACTGTTGTAGACCCTTCCAAAACTGTGATGTGAATCGAGGATCTCTATCAGATATAATAGTGACTGGGACACCATGTAATTTAATAATCTCACTTATGTATAATGCTACCAGGATATCCACAGACCATCGACTTTTGATTGGTATGAAATGTGCAGATTTAGTTAATCGGTCTATGATTACCCATATACCATCGTGTCCACCTCTTGTCTTAGGTAACCCCATAATGAAATCCATCCCTATACTCTCTCACTTCCATTCGGGAATATTCAAGGGATGCAATTTACCTGCGGGTCTAAAATACTCTGTCTTAACTTGTTGGCAAGTGAGACAGCGAGACACAAAATCAGCTATTTCTCTCTTCATGTTGGGCCACCAGAAATTTCTTTTGAGATCATGATACATTTTTGTACTACCTGGGTGAATGGTATACTTGGATTTATGTGCTTCTTCTAGAATCAATTTCATCGTATCCTCATGATCAGGTACACATACTCGGTCTTTAAATAGCAATCTTCCATCCTTAATAGAAAAATCCGGCATTTGTTCAACATTGGCCTTGATCTCGAATAATATAGGATCATCATTTTGCAACTTGACCAGATCTTCTATCAATGTAGGTTGAGCTTGAATATTTGCTAGGAAACAATCCTCCTTCCTGTCAATATCTAAGTTCAACTGAGCAAATTGAGGAATAAGATTAGTCATACTAATCATGAGACTTGATAGCATACCAATTAGTTTTCTGCTGAGTGCATCCGCAACAGCATTATCCTTGTCAGGATGATATTGAATAGCAAAATCAAAGTCTTTGAGATATTCTAACCATCTCCTCTGCCTCATATTTAGCTCTTTTTGAGAAAATAAGTACTTCAAGCTTTTGTGGTCCGAGTAGACCGTAAACTTTTCTCCATAGAGATAATGGCGCCAAATTTTCAAGGCGAAATGACAGCTGCTAATTCCAAATCATGCACAGGATAGTTTTCCTCGTGACATTTCAATTGTCTTGAAGAATAACATATTACTCTTCCATTTTGCATGAGACACACCCTAAGCCAATACCTGTTGCATCCGTATATACTTCGAATCCACCACCTTCCACCGATAGTGATAGAATAGGAGCTGTAGTAAGATGATTCTTAAGAGTTTGAAAACTCTTCTCATATTCCTCTGACCAGACAATAGGAATTCCTTTTCTCGTGAGTCTAGTTAAAGGAACTGCAATCTTTGAAAAATCTTTAATGAATCCTCTATAATAGCCAGCTAGACCCAGAAAGCTTCGTACTTCTGATACGGTCGTTGGCCGGCTCCAATTCTTGACAGCTTCTACCTTAGAAGGATCCACGGCGATACCTTCTTTTGAAATAATGTGGCCTAGGAATGAAACTTCCTTGAGCCAGAATTCACACTTATTAAGCTTGGCATAGAGTTTATGTTCTTTAAGTGTTTGTAAAGCTATCCTCAGATGTTCTTCATGTTCTTTCTTTGTCTTGGAATATATCAAGATGTCATCGATGAAGACGATGATGAATTGGTCCAGATATGGCTGGAAAATACTGTTCATAAGTTGCATAAATGCTACTGGGACATTAGTTAACCCGAATGGCATTACCACGAATTCATAGTGGCCATAACGAATTCGAAAAGCCGACTTATAAATATCCTCTTCTTTAATTCTAAGCTGATTATAACCTGATCTGAGGTCAATCTTGGAGAAGTATTCTGCTCCCGAAAGTTGATCAAAGAGCTCATCAATACGCGGCAACAGATACTTGTTTTTGATTGTAAGTTGATTCAGTCACCGGTAATCGATACATGGCCTGAGAGAACCATCCTTCTTTTTGACAAATAGAACTGGCGCGCCCCAAGGGGATGTGCTAGGTCTGATAAAGCCCTTCCTCCTGCGCCAGCTTGCGCCATGGTTTCTAATGCCTGAGTGAGGCCAGCAACTGTTTGATGCATGCCATCCCAATTTACGCGATGAGCCATGGTAATAATAGGGTACCTGAGAGAAAAATAACAACTTGTTATTTCTCATGAAACTGGAAGGAAAATCAATCTTAAAACTAATTAACTATCTTGTCCCGGGTTCTACCCAATTCTCACATGGATGTGGAAATTTCTTCCTTAGTTCATAGGTAGGGGTCCTTAAACCTTGGACTTATCCTATGACATGACTCTTCTTCCTAAGTCCTGAGACTTAGGCTCTGATACCAATTTAACTGTCACGCCCCGAGCCTTTATGACAGCGGAAGACTGGCTCGAGAAACGGAAACAGCCGGTATAGTTAGCCTCTTGCAAGCAAGAATGATCAGAGCGCGAGACAATCACACACATAAATACAATTGCACATTATTTTAATCAAACTCCAACTTATTTCATTGATAATCAATATTCAAATACAACAACTTTCACCTTCTTTCAACATATCAGACTCAAGAAAATAGGAAAATTACATAGACTCAATGTAAACAATATAGACTTTCCTAAGTCTTCACTCTCATCTTGACAACACTTTCATTCGCTCTCGGACCCGCTACTTGTATAGCCCAAATCCGAATTCGAATCACTTTCATTTCTTGAAAAGCATGGGAATAGGTAATGAGCACACTTGCCCAGTAGGTATCTTCGCATCAACATGAAGACATCATTAAAGTAATTAACATTTTAGCTCTAAAGAAATAAGGTAAAATCATGTAAATGCGATCAATCACGCGGTTAAACTAAAGTAACAAGAAGATCATGTAAAATAGAATGAGAGCAAGAATGAACTATCAAGAATGTAACAAGAACATGTTATTGGCCTTTCATGAATAAGAATGTAACGAGAATGTACTAGCAATGCCACATAATCATCACTCCAGTATCTTTTGCTTATGAGCAACTACTTCGTGAATTTCTGTGGAATATCAAGCAAGAAAGTCATGTCGTGCCGTATCGTGGATCTTCACTTATTTATAGAGAAAGTACTCCCAGCGCAATGCGACGTTAGTAGCATCATACCCCATGGTTTATAATAGTATATTTCCGGCAATCAACCGAGGGGACTAGCATAGAACCCTTGAACACAATCAGTGCTCGATCGCATCTTCAAGTATAAATCAAGCTACTTTCACGCATGTAACAATAAAGTATGACCAAGAATGTATAATTCAATAAGTTCATGATAACACTATTCAACGAATGAACGCTTCAATTTAATAATGCGAGAGTCAAGAATGACTTAAACAAGGTTATGCTCATCGAAATAAATCGGCAGCATAACGGTACGTTCTTTATTTTCCATCAATTAAATTAGGTATCTTGAACTAATTTGGAAAGTCCTGGATCATCATTAATCCATCTAGAAACTTTGGAACATCAACCCTTGGGTCAAACCTCGGGTTAAACACTCAAACAATGTGACGGTCAAGGACTGGGCCGTTACATGATGTGACGCTCCAGTTTTCAGCCGTTACATTAGTCTGAATCCAGAAATAGTAAAATAGACTTAGTGAAATGTGACAGTTGTATATTGGGCCGTTAGATGCTCCTGACGGTCCAGTATAGATCCGTTACATTGCTAGAACCAGAAACACTGATAGTGTAATCTACTAAATGGGCTTTAATGGTACAACCAACACGACGTCTTAGTGGGAATCCCAGGCTCGCGGAGAATTACGGAGGCCCTGAAACAAGATTCCCTAGTCCATTGGAAGGAATATCCAATAGAGAGGTCCTCATGTCCAAGAATAATGTTCCTATAGTGCAAAGTGTAAACTAATAGACAACATACCGGAATATGTGCCATGTACTTAAAGAAATGACTCAATAGAAAGAGAGAGAATGTGTAGCAACGTGAAACCAAGATAAACTCCGTCAATACATCTTTGAAAACCATGATTTAGATACAAAACTATAGAATTGTGGCACATGAAATTAACATAACTTAAAATAACTTAAGACACCTTAATCATGCACTTTCTATTATGACTTAGTAACTACACTTAAAGTCATGATAACAGGTCCAAACTTAGCTATCTAGGCTTATTTATAAGTAAACTTAACTGGTTACCATTCTGCCTCGGGCTGACAGAACATAGGGGTCTGACGGTCTAACAAGAGTGCGTTACAGTGATTGTGATAGTTTATCGAGGGGCTATTACAGTAGTGTAACGCTCCTGTTATGGTGGGTCAGAGACAACAAAGTAATTAAAATGCAACAGAGGGTGTGACGGCTCATCGTAAGGCCTTTACATGTTGTGACGGTCCTATCATGATCCGTCAGAGATTCTGCTGATAGCAATAGATAAAACGATCTAAGGTTTCAACTTACATCATGTCTGAAAATCATATATAAACTTCCACATGATAGAATGAAGGCTATGCTAATATTATGCATGGGTTTTCTGTGAATTTGATAAGAAAGTTCCTTTTTACTTAGTTAGGGCTAAGAATACACATGTATGCATGACTCTACTAAAACTTGAAATTTATGATCTATAGTGCATAAAATCAAACACAATCAGAGGGCTTTTATTCTTAACAAGATGTTTTTACCAATCATGACATAACCAACCTCTTAACTAGTCTTTAAGCTTCTAATTTGAGTCTGAAAATCGTGCCCTAGTTCTCCTTTTCCAGTGATTTTCCAGTAATTTCCTACTACTCTAACTCCACGACCTCTTGACCTAAAGATGTGAAATTTTGAGGGTAAGAAGATGAAACTAAGGTGAACAAAAAGTTCTAAAGGACTGAACTCTAATTACCTCGTTTAGATGTCCTAATCTCTTGATCTGCAGGGGTCTTTTGCTCTGAATTCTAGGTTATTATGGTCGAACCAGCAACTTTGGAAGCTTCAATCTCCTTGGTTGCTTGATCTCCTAGCACGAAATTTGGAGAACTATTAGTCTAAAGTATACTAAACAAAATCTTCTAAAGAACTTACCCAAAATTATGACTCCTTACCTTGTTTCTTCACGAGTCAAAAGTAAGGGTCGCTCAGTTCAGAACTAGGTCCTATTTATAGGATTTTGGCTAGGGTTTGAGGATTAGATCGATTCTAAAGTCCTTAATTTGCCAGAACCTAATCCCCAAGAGTCCTTAGTAACCTTACAAGTTCTCCCAATCAGGTATCTTGTAGATAGGATCCCAAAGATCTAATCTTTCTACTCGTTCTTTCATTCACGGAACTATCAGGGTGTTACGCATCAGTCTTGGTGCGTTACGTGACTATGGCGGTCGCACGATAGACCGCTACATCCAACGTACATAGAATTCAACATAAATCAAAATATTTTGTTAATTATCTATATTATTATCCATAAAATACGTAAATAGGCTAAATAACCTTCTAGAATATGGGCCAAACTTAATGGGCTTGGTCCTCTAACCTATTGGGTTTCAATTATCAAAGCTAGATTAATTACTTATCATAAATTGGGCCTTATGATGATTTATTTAATCTAATATCCATTTATTAATCCATTTTGGGTCTTTTAAATTCCCAGAAAATAATTAAATATACCAAAAATAATTTATAAAATTCTGGGCCTTACAGCATCGGCCTCATTGCTACAGGGATTTGTATGGGCTTTGTGTGCAAGGGGCAAACCGTGCACCAATCCACTTTAGCTGTCTACAGGACTTGCACCGAGTCTAGAAGACATGAAACAGAAACTGCACCGACCTCGAGTATTTCAAAAAGAAAGAGAATGCACCGAGATGAGGTGAGCAAAAATGAGAAATGCACTGAACTAATGAAAAGACGACAAAAAAAGGATTGCGCCGACTCGGGTTAGGCTGTCCAAGCAAGATCTGCACCGAGATGCCAGATAGAGATGAACATAATGGAGAGAGATGCAAGACAAAGCTTGCACCGAGTCAAGATTTCCTGTCCACGTAAGACCTTGCACAAAGATGGCAGAGAGAAATGCACTGGTACTAAATGAGGAGACTAATATAGTGTGTGCTGGTCAAGAATTGCACTGACCCACAAATTGCACCGACCCCTGGAGGTGAGATGCAAGGGCAAGGTATGCACGGACCTTGATGTACATGATGCATTTGGATGCACCGAGAAAGAAGCTAATCGTCAGTATGTGGGCATGAACAGAAACTTGCACTGAGGCAAGCACTTATGCGTGAAGAGCAGAACTAAGCGAGAGTCGCACCGAGCTGAGTTCCAAACCCTTTTACTAACCAAGACTTGCACCGACTAGGTGCAGATCAAACCTTGCACCAAGAATGATAATGCAATCCAAACAGGAGCTGCATCGAGATGACAAAGAGAAATATAAGTCAAAGCTTGCACCGAGATGGATTTGCACTGAGACGAAAGGAACGACCAGCATAACCAATGCATGCTGGTCAGGAATTTGCACCGACCCAAGAGTTGATATGCAGAGACATGATATGCGCGTACCTTAGTGGACATGACCTAGAGAAATGCACAGAGACAAAGTTTGACAGCAAAACCTGTGCATGAACAAGTACTTGCACCGAGGCAAGCACTTCATGTGAGAGATGCAGAACTTGCACTGACTATGACTTAGTCTATGAAATAGCATGGACCACATGGACCATACACAACAGATAAAATTTGGAGAATTAAAACACCAACAGCTAAGCATGATTCATCAGAAAGTCACTATCAAGACTAGGGTTTCCAGACATAAGCAATCCACCATGCAAACAGTCCACATGAATTGATCAGATATTCTAATCAGATGCACTGACCATAATTCAATCACACATGACTCAGAAATTGTCATTATCAAAACCAGCGTTCCAACAAGAAGGTGTGCCGTCCCAGGGTATAGCTAGGGTGTACCGGGGGAGGCCTGGGGCTGGGGTGGTGTACCGCTGGAGGACGATGAGACGGTGGGAGAGAGGGGTGAGACGCTGAGAGAGAGAGAGAGAGATGAGGGGGCGAGATGCTGGGGGAAAGGTGAGACGCTGAGGGGGGGTGAGACGCTTGGAGAGAGAGACGCTGGGGGAGGTGAGACGGTGGGAGAGAGGGATGAGACGGTGGGGAAAGGTGAGACGGTGAGGGAGAGAGAGATGGTGGGAGAGAGAAACGGTGGGAGCGATGAGACGGTGAGGGAGAGAGAGACGGTGGGGGCGAGAGACGGTGAGAGAGAGGTGGTGAGAGCACGAGAGAGAACGGCTGAGAGAGAAAGAGAGACGGTGAGAGCACGAGAGAGAGAGAGAGAGACGGTGGAAGCGTGCCGGTGGGAGAGAGACGGTGAGAGCACGAGAGAGAGAGAGAGAGAGAGAGAGAGAGAGAGAGAGAGAGAGAGAGACGGTGGGAGCATGCCGGTGGGAGAGAGAGACGGTGAGAGCACGAGAGAGAGAGAGAGATGCTGAGAGTGTGCCAGTGGGAGAGAGAGATGGTGAGAGCGATAGAGAGAGAGAGAGAGAGAGAGAGAGAGAGAGAGAGAGAGAGAGACGGTGAGAGTGTGCCGATGGGAGAGAGACGGTCAGAGCGCGAGAGAGAGAGAGAGAGATGGTGGGAGTGTGCCGGTGGGAGAGAGACGGTGAGAGCGCGCGCGCGCGCGCGAGAGAGAGAGAGAGAGAGAGAGAGAGAGAGAGAGAGAGAGAGAGAGAGAGAGAGAGAGAGAGAGACGGTGGGAGCGTGCCGGCTAAGGTGCAGGCAGGGTGTGCCGGGTAGAGTGGGTTGAGGGGTTAAGGCAACTGAGGCAAAATTTGTTCGGGAGAGGTTTCTCCCCTTCATGGGATGCATGTGAGAGGTTTTATTTTATTCATGAAATGCAGGCATGGGATTTTTGATTTGGCTTTCTTTTATTCATGTAGATTATGTTCGTGGTTATGTTCAGTAGTCCAATTCTTTGAGTCTTGCATGGTTCCCTTGTCTTAGTTGAAGTGTTTTATTGTTGCTTGTCTCATTTGTTTGTTGCTTCCTTTTATCTTTTAACATATTGTTGTTTCTGACAAAAATTCGGCAGCATCTCCCCTTGACCCGGATGGTAAGGGAGTAAAAGGGGAACACACCCACAAGGAGTGGCGTGACCCAACAATTATGCCAGGGGTGACAACACCTTTAATAAAACTTCAGAAAACTCGGGAGAACCGATGAGTGGGAGGCGCCTCTAAGGCAGGCTGAGGGTGCACCGGGTAGGGGCTAAGGGGGCTTGTGCCGGGTAAGAGGCAAAGGGAGCTGTACTAGGCCAAAGGGGGACCAAGGGTGTACCAGGCAGGTGACAATGGGGCCGTGCCGGGCTAGGCTCAAATGGGGGTTGGGCTGGGTGGAGAGGTTGGTGTGGACTGAGGGGAAGTGGAGTTAGCCAGTCCAAAGGGGGGACTCCGATTAGGAGGGAAAGAGGGGGTTCGTAGAGGTATTAAAGGGCCGGTATTAGGCTCGTGGGGTTCGAGAAAAGGGAAGAGTAAACTCCCTTGGGCCGAAGACTAAGCGGAAGGCAGGGGATCATACGGGGGAGCAACATCGACATGAAGAATCCAAGACACCGGAGAAGGAGAGAAAATAAACAACACACCATGCATACTGGCATAAACCAACGGAAGCAATAGGAAACCCAAGAAGGGTGATTTTCATTCACAAAGAGGAATGACCACGGCCGGTCATATACATTGCAAAGCACATTCGTGCTGAAACTACGGGCAGGGGAGGGGAGAAGATCATAAAAATGAAAGAAGAAGGATGAAACGGAGAGAGTGTTGGGGCCGAGCAGGGGTGGCTACTCCCTATCCCTTCCCCACTCCCTCCTCTACATCAAAGCTCACTTTCTCTTTCTCACTCTCTTCCTTACTCTCTCTTTCCCGGTGGTTGCCGGAGGACCTCACGCCGGCGCTCTCCTCTTCCTCTTCTCTCTTCTTCTTCCTCTCTTCTCCTTCTTCTTCTATTCTGTGGCAGCGTCGCCGTGGCTCTGTGTGTGTGTGTGTTCGTATCTCTGTGTATCTATTGATCACCAGAGGAGAAGGGTTTTTATACCCCCAACGGCGGGAGCGTTCGAGCACGAACGGCGGTGGCAGGAGGCGATCGGCATTGAATGGGGATGTGACTTTCCCCGTCCTCGGTGGCAGGAGGTAGGCAGCGTGTCTTCCTGATGTAACACCACCTATGGACCTATTTTGCAAGCATTCAAGTTTGAGCAGTGGACTCACACTAGCGAGCTCACCCGTATGGCGCACACTAGTGCCCGATGGCGACTAGGCGATGTTGGAGAGGGTCCGAGGCGGGACCTTGAGGCTCCAATGGTTGGCTAGCTTGGGGAGAACCCCAAATGGGCCTAGGATGCCCAAATCATGGGCGGCCAACACACCAAGGGTGTGGGTTAAGTGGATGCTCTCACAACTCGCCCGCGGTGGTCACTCAATTTGGGTAGCAATTTAAAATCTGACACTCTCTTACCGCCGACGGAGTAACTATAGCAAGACTAAGCTAAGCAAGTCCATTACAGCAATGAGAGATGTTCAGGAGCTCACCTAGCCGGCGTGAAGACGCCGACTCCGGCCGGAGACGGGGGCGAGCGGGGAGGCGAGGGTATGCACCCGCACGCCGCGTCGGTGTCGCTTCAACCTGAAATGGAAAGATTACACCACTACACCTCTCGCAGGAGGGGTGATCTTGGGGTGGGGATTAATCTTATTACATCCAATACTACCTCCACGCAGGGAGGGGCCTTCAGCCGGCCAAGCGGGGTGGGGACTTATGCTAAGGAAACCCGATTTGCCGATCCCCGCCGGTTCTGCCAACCTTCAGAATTGTTGGACAGGGGGAGGGTGATGTCACTGCCACAAATTCCACAAAGCTCAGATCTTGACGAAACCTGCGCCAAAAGTTTCCCAACTGACAGAGGATGATGCCTGAATTTTTTGGGAAGCTCTGGACCTCGGGGCTGATCGGACCGGTGACTGGAGCAGGACAGCAACACTCTGCTTCGGACTGATGCAGAACTGATGCAGTGGATTGCAGAAGGCACTGCGGTCGCTCCCGAACTTCAAATTGAACGAAACTGGCGGTGACGCGATCGTGGTCGGAGTAGCTTCGAGCAGAAGTTGACGGGGCCACAATCCGAGGTCGGAGATGAGAATGGTGGCCAGATAAATGAAGACAGGTCAAACCTGAGTCCACTGGTGGCAGACTGCACACTCCGACGAAATAATTCAGAAAAAATAGCTCGGGCAGGAGATTGGCATCGTTCTTTCTGCTACTGATGGGGGACTAGACGAAGAAGAATTTTGTAGAAGGAAGTGTGCTTGAATTCCTCCAAGGTTGACCACAGAACAGCTTCCAAGATCGCTCTAATCTTCAATCTGGGACAGATTGCGCAGTCGTTGAAGATGACGCTCCTCCGGACAGCTCCGAACTCGGAAGCCGGCGAGACCACCACCGTTGGAAAGCTATCTCGATGATGATTCCAGCAATGTAGGCCTTGCTACCTGAATCTTTGAGAGACGGTCGTGGCTGCCTCTGCAAGTCGCTGCAACTCTGCTGCCTGAAACAGAGGCTGAATGAGAAGAAGATGAGGGGGTGGGGAAGGGGATGGCCAAGAGAGTAAGAGGTGGAGGGTGAACTTGGCTGGTATGGGGAAGGGGGGCTGCGACTTTGGGTGGTTTGGGAGGTGGGGAGATGGAAGGGCACTGCCCTAGGGAGAGGGAAATTTGAATTTGGGCTTAGGGAAGAGCCCCTTCAACCTTGGGGAGAGGAAGGGGTGCTTAGGAAGTGGTGTTGGGTAGTTGGGGGTTGGGAGGTGGGGTGTGGATTGGAGGATGCCACCTTGGGTTGGGGGGGAGTTAAATGGGTGTATGGGGAAGGGGAGAGGTCTTAATGAGGGGTGAATGGGGAGGAGAGAGAAAATTCTGAAAATTGGGGTGGAGGGAGAGAGAGAGAGGGGGGGGACCCCTTAGAGAGAGAGAGAGTGAGAGAGAGAGAGATCTAGTGGGATTTGGAAGTGGATTTCAATTTTCATTCAATTGTTCATTACTTCAAAATGAGGGGAATGGGGTCCTATATATAGGCAACCCAAATTTCTACAAAAGTCCCTGACATTTGACTCAATGACAAATAACCGAAGGGATAGGGGTGCCCTTGGGCCAAGCCCAATGAATTGGGCCCACTAGCCTAACAAACCAACCTAATGACACAATACTTAGGAAAATGACTCACTAACCTAGGTACATGACTCAAATAAAGGGAAAATTACATGATATTGACTCAAATAAAATGTGAAGATTACATGACTAGACTCAAAAATACATGACTAACATAATGGCGCTTGTCGACGAACAATCCGAGTCTGGAGAAAATGTGGAGGGGCAAGGGATGCCCTCATCATACCCCCGGGGTGGGGAAAACTCGACCCCGTCGAGTATGGGTCCACCAGGGAAGGAGTACATCGAACTGCGACTCTGGGCGATCCACGATCTCCATACTCAACCCGCGACCATAGTCGGGGAACGGCGCTTCAGCTCGACAAAGTGACTCGGTCATACCCTCATGCTGGCGATGGGATCTTGCTTGCCTAGTATTGCCGCCGTGTGCTCACGTCGGGCTCTCAGGCTATTTGTGGTGGCACTCCGAGGGTGTCTCTCACAAGGGTAGGTGTAAGCTCGAGGCACTCACTAGGATTTACCACGGTGCCCTTAGAGGGTGCCGGATCCGCCACATGGGAAGTGGGGTGAATCCCAAAACCCATTTGAAAGTCCAACCCATAAGCTGGGTTGCCAAAGCCACTCAGATCTTGGCAAGGTCCAAGTCCTCGTGCCCTCAGATTGGAGGTGACCCTAAAGTAGAGCCACTCTAAAGCCATCATTACCAAGTTGTCAACTTGGAACTCAAAGTGGTGCTTAGGAGTTTGTGCTCGCTTCTTGTGAATCCCACCGCTTGTTGCTTGATACTTGCTTGAATGCATATGCCATGCACTATGATGCGATGTGAGTTGACAATGTATGGTATGCAAAGGTGGTCCAGGACAACCACATATAGACCTATCATGCATTGATGTTATGAGGATGTTGAATGATTTGGGAGGACCGGGGCATCCATAGGTATGCATGGTGGTGACAAATGCTGGGGGACCCGGACATCCATGTATGCTCCTTTCATGCTTATGACTCATGATGAAAGAGGGTGGACCATTACATCAAATATGGTCCACTTATGCTTCCTACTTGACATGTGGGTGATGTGGATGAATGTACCCGACGGACTAATCATGCCAAGCGATGTGATGTGCCAAGACATATGAATTCCTTTCCCAAAGATGACTTCCTCATGTGGGATGGTGGGGTGGCCTTTGAGCTTCCACTCAAAAGGGTCGAAGGGATCTAGGTAGGTGGATATGGGGTGGGGCACTTTCTTGATCTCTAGGCGGGTGTTGCCTAAGGTCATGATTTCTATGGTGTAACCTGGGTCATGGATGAGGTGGGCTTGGCCCAACATGGTGGGTGGGGGTAGGAAAGGGTGGGTGGTGGGTGATGTGGGTGGGTCACGTGGGTACCCATACTCCCAAAGGAAGGGATCAAAGGGGTCATGGACTGGGTTTCCTAGAAGAAGAGACTCTATGCCCACATGGTCTTCACACGGTGGGTCCTCCTCCCTCAAGGTAATTGGACCAAGGTCGTTAGTGGGCCAGTCGATCAAGGTACTTGGGATCTCAATGGAAGTGGAGTGGATCATGATGGGTTTTTCATCCATAGGGAGAATGAGAAGGAGGTCACTAGTGTAGCAACCAATGGTGAAGACCGAGGTGATAGAACCATCACATGGGTGGATAAGACTAAGGCTTTTTGGGTGGGCCTTTCCTAAGGTCAATAAGCAAGTCAACCCTAGTTGCCATTCTAAACCCTTGAGGAGATCATCCCAACCTTCTACCTCATAGTAGGATTGGATTGTGGTGTGATAGGAGTGGAGGGGGGCAATTTGGGATGGATATCCCAATGGTGAGAGAGGTGGGGGTGAGCTAGGAAGGGTGGGTCCTTGTTTGAGCCATTGGAGTATGACTTCATTCATGGTGAAGGTGTGTGGCTTTTGAGGATCCGGACTAGGAGAGGTGGGTGGAAGTGGAGGTTCTTGGATTTCTCTAGGGTAGGTTTTTGTTCGGGACTAGCATCTATTTCCATGTGGATGGGTGTGTGGGTTTCAATTCCTAGTGTTAATGGGTTGGGTAGGTCTAATGCGGGAGAATTGGTGATAGCTGGAGCATGGTGCACTTGGGGTGGTGGGCAAGGGTGGTCTTGGATTTGGATAGGAAGGGGAAGTAGAGGAGGCCTAGGTTGGGGAAATATTGGTGTAGGAAGCGGGAGGTGGGTTGGGTGAGGGGTTTTGGGTTGGGGGGTGATGGCCATTATGGGCCTAGGTGGAGGGGTGGTCATGGGGTCCACTTGGGTTTGAGTGGTGAAGGTTGGATGAGTGGTGGTCCTTATGGAGGGAATCGGGCCGGTTAAGGGTCTCTTGCCCTTGGGATCGTTTGGGGTGGAGGTGGGGATTAAAGGGGCTTGACTAGTGTAGGTTAGGGGAGGGGGTTTTGGTTGGGGTGTGGGGGACCTTATGGGGTTGGGTGAGGAGGTGGAGGCCTTAGATACTTGGGTTTTAGGGGTGAGGTTTTGGATGTGTGGGGTTGAGGGAGTGGGAGTGCTCCTTGGGCTTTGGTAACCCGGGTAGGAAGGGGACATATATTTTGCCCTAAGTTGCTCCTTCATGTCCTTCCAAGTTGTGATGGGAGTTTCTCTTCTAAGTACCTTTAGCCCGATAATTTGCATCCAATAAGTTTCTGCCAGTTTGGTAAGTTGCATTTTGGCAATTCATGCCTTTTCATCCTCGGACATAGGATACCAAGTGAAGTATTGGTCCATTGTAGCTTCCCAATCTAAATATTCTCTAGGAGAGGTTCCATCAAAGGTGGGAAGTGGGAAAGAGACCATCCTATCGTCCGTCCTTGGGGCGGGCCTATTTTCTCCAAGTTGGTTGAGTCGGCCCGATATGTTATCAAGCCGCTCATTGGCATAGGTCAAGGCTTTCATGAAGTAGTTGACATGGCCAGGGAAGTTATGGGTGTCATCTCTTGGTGGCTTGGACTTATGGAGTGGGCCGATTGGTGAGGTCGATATGAGGTGGCCATACTAGGGGACAAGAGTGATGCACTTGAAGACTCTAAATGCATAGACATGCCCTAGGACCAACTTGATAGAGACAAGTTGTGAACTTGCTCTGATACCACGTGATGTAACACCACCTATGGACCTATTTTGTAAGCATTCAAGTTTGAGCAGCGGACTCACACTAGCGAGCTCACCCGTATGGCGCACACTAGTGCCCGATGGCGACTAGGCGATGTTGGAGAGGGTCCGAGGCGGGACCTTGAGGCTCCAATGGTTGGCTAGCTTGGGGAGAACCCCAAATGGGCCTAGGATGCCCAAATCATGGGCGGCCAACACACCAAGGGTGTGGGTTAAGTGGATGCTCTCACAACTCGCCCGCGGTGGTCACTCAATTTGGGTAGCAATTTAAAATCGGACACTCTCTTACCGCCGACGGAGTAACTATAGCAATACTAAGCTAAGCAAGTCCATTACAGCAATGAGAGATGTTCAGGAGCTCACCTAGCCGGCGTGAAGACGCCGACTCCGGCCGGAGACGGGGGCGAGCGGGGAGGCGAGGGTATGCACCCGCACGCCGCGTCGGTGTCGCTTCAACCTGAAATGGAAAGATTACACCACTACACCTCTCGCAGGAGGGGTGATCTTGGGGTGGGGATTAATCTTATTACATCCAATACTACCTCCACGTAGGGAGGGACCTTCAGCCGGCCAAGCGGGGTGGGGACTTATGCTAAGGAAACCCGATTTGCCGATCCCCGCCGGTTCTGCCAACCTTCAGAATTGTTGGACAGGGGGCCGGTGATGTCACTGCCACAAATTCCACAGAGCTCAGATCTTGACGAAACCTGCGCCAAAAGTTTTCCAACTGACAGAGGATGATGCCTGAATTTTTTGGGAAGCTCTGGACCTCGGGGCTGATCGGACCGGCGACTGGAGCAGCACAGCAACACTCTGCTTCGGACTGATGCAGAACTGATGCAGTAGATTGTAGAAGGCGCTGCGGTCGCTCCCGAACTTAAAATTGAACGAAACTGGCGGTGACGCGATCGTGGTCGGAGTAGCTTCGAGCAGAAGTTGACGGGGCCACAATACGAGTCGGAGATGAGAATGGTGGCCAGATAAATGAAGATAGGTCAAATCTGAGTCCACTGGTGGCAGACTGCACACTCCGACGAAATAATTCAGAACAAATAGCTCGGGCAGGCGATTGGCGTCGTTCTTTCTGCTACTGATGGAGGACTAGACGAAGAAGCATTTTGTAGAAGGAAGTGTGCTCGAATTCCTCCAAGGTTGACCGCAGAACAGCTTCCAAGATCGCTCTGGTCTTCAGTCTGGGACAGATTGCGCAGTCATTGAAGATGACGCTCCTCCGGACAGCTCCGAACTCGGAAGCCGGCGAGACCACCACCGTTGGAAAGCTATCTCGATGACGATTCCAGAAATGTAGGCCTTGCTATCTGAATCTTTGAGAGACGGTCGTGGCTGCCTCTGCAAGTCGCTGCAACTCTGCTGCCTGAAACAGAGGCTGAATGAGAAGAAGATGAGGGGGTGGGGAAGGGGATGGCCAAGAGAGTAAGAGGTGGAGGGTGAACTTGGCTGGTATGGGGAAGGGGGGCTGCGACTTTGGGTGGTTTGGGAGGTGGGGAGATGGAAGGGCACTGCCCTAGGGAGAGGGAAATTTGAATTTGGGCTTAGGAAAGAGCCCCTTCAACCTTGGGGAGAGGAAGGGGTGCTTAGGAAGTGGTGTTGGGTAGTTGGGGGTTGGGAGGTGGGGTGTGGATTGGAGGATGCCACCTTGGGTTGGGGGGGAGTTAAATGGGTGTATGGGGAAGGGGAGAGGTCTTAATGAGGGGTGAATGGGGAGGAGAGAGAAAATTCTAAAAATTGGGGTGGAGGGAGAGAGAGAGAGAGGGGGGGACCCCTTAGAGAATGAGAGAGAGAGAGATCTAGTGAGATTTGGAAGTGGATTTCAATTTTCATTCAATTGTTCATTACTTCAAAATGAGGGGAATGGGGTCCTATATATAGGCAACCCACATTTCTACAAAAGTCCCTGACATTTGACTCAATGACAAATAACCGAAGGGATAGGGGTGCCCTTGGGCCAAGCCCAATGAATTGGGCCCACTAGCCTAACAAACCAACCTAATGACACAATACTTAGGAAAATGACTCACTAACCTAGGTACATGACTCAAATAAAGGGAAAATTACATGATATTGACTCAAATAAAATGTGAAGATTACATGACTAGACTCAAAAATACATGACTAACATAATGGCGCTTGTTGACGAACAATCCGATTCCGGAGAAAATGTGGAGGGGCAAGGGATGCCCTCATCACTTCCTCTCTGGGTGACACCTCAGCGAGCCCACTGCGCGCCAAGGATCTTTCGGGCATGGACGTTAGATTTTGTCTGCCGGATGCACCGGGCGAGGGCATAGCGTGCCACTGGGAAGCCAGAAGACTGTGCCGCCGGGAGACCCAGGGAGTGTGCCGCTGGGCAGGCGTAAAAGTGTGTCGCTGGAGGCACTCAGGGCATGTGTGCCGTTGAAGGCGCCCGAGGGAGGTGTGCCATTGAAGGCACCTGGGGGGTCTACCGTTGAGGCCGTAGACGGGTGTGCTGGTGGAGGCCATGGGCTGAGTGTGCCGGTGGAGGGGCCTCCACCGATGTGCCGCTGGGGGGAGCGAGGGTGCGCCGTTGGAGGCTCCAGGGAGTGTGCCGTGTGAGGGACGCTGCAGGGTGTGCCGCTGAAAGGCCACCCTAAGCATGCCGCTGAAGGGGGCACAGCGGCGTGCCGTTTAAAGTGGCAAGGGTGTGCCGTTAAGGGCATCGAGAGGGCGTGCCGTCAGGCATATTCGAGCCCGTTGCGAACACGAGTTGCGGTCCATTTGATTTTCTTTGGGGCCCATGGATTGTGAGCTTTCCGGGGGTTGATTTCTCTTCGCTCTCATGACTCCGGAGATGGCTTCACGGTAGTGTGTGTATTCGGGGAGTCTGGGTGGCCAGTCTCTCTGGGGTTCCTTCACTTGAAGTTGTTGCTGATGCGAGTCCGGACGGGACATATGGGCGTGCAATTTTACACGTCCACAAATGCCCCCCACCTGCGGGTGACGCGGGCAAAGGACGAGTCGAGCAGTGCCCGTGGGTGTAGTTGTTCTTGAGGGTTGTATTCAAGACCTCGACGTCCGGAGAAGACGACGGTCTCGACATGTTCTTGTTATCTGTGCTTGCGTGCGCATACACAGGGGCCTGTCGGTAGGCCTGTCAACGGAGCGGATACGAAGCGAATATATGACTATCCGTATCCGCTCCGTTTTAAAATTCGAATTATCCGATTTTGATCCGCTCCGATTTGAATTCGGATACGAAGCGAATATATGACTATCCGTATCCGCTCCGTTTTAAAATTCGAATTATCCGATTCAAATTCAAAAGTATATAAATACAATTATAAAATGTTAAAAGTATATAAAATATAACTATAAAATATCAAATATATATATATATAATAAACTCTAAATTAAAATACAACTATAAAATGTCTAAATTTCTCTACAATATTATTTATTTTATAATATATTATTTAAAAATATGTATTATATGATATATAATATTACGAACGGATATTTTTTGAATCGAATATTATAATATCCGTATGTGCTCCGATTCGAATTCGGATATTATCCGTATCCGAAAAAACGAATATGAATTCGAATATTATCCGTTAGTACGGATTCGAATTCGAAGCGGATCCGGATAATATCTGAATCTGTTGATAGGCCTACCCGTCGGTATATAAGAATGTGTGGACGAAACGCTCCCCTGCACGCGTTCATCAACATGCATTATTTATGTATATGCATGTGGATTGTTTTATACACACATACATATGTATATTATATATATATATATCTATCTATCTATATTTCTTTCTCTTTCTTTCTTTTCTTTCTCTTCTTTCTCTTCTCTCTTTCCCCTTTTTTTTTCTCTTTTTTTCTTCCCTTTTTCTCTCTCTCTTTTTTTCTCTCTTCTCTTTTCTTCTTCTCTTTTTTTTGTTATATTATTACTATTTTTTTTCTTTCCTTCTTCTCTTTTTTTCCTTCTATTTTCTCCTTCCTTTTTTGTTTGACCGCCACTGGTTAAGCCACCGGTTCGCTGGCGCGGGGTCCCAACCGACAGGGCGGATGGGGGGGTGCACCCTATAAAAGGGCGACGGTTGCCTTCCCCCCTTCTCTCTCTCCATTTGAACTTCAAAACCCCTCGAAGCCCAACGCCTCTCCCTCTTCCTTTCTCCTTCGCCGGCCACCGAGCGCCGTCATCCTCATCGTTGCCGTCTCTGCTACCGGGGTGAGGCGGACGCCGGGGAGAAGCTTCCCCCTCCTTCTCTTCCTCTCTTCTCTTCTCCCCCATCCCTCTTTTCTTCTTTTCTTCTTCTCTTCCTTTCTTCCTCTCTTCTTCCTTTTTCTTCCTTTCCTTCGTAGGACGCCGGAGCCCTAGGCTCCTCGTCCTTCTTCTCCCCCTTCTTCCTTCTCCCCTTCTCCTTCTTTCTCTTCGCTTCCCTCTTCCTCTTGGTGCAGTGGGGCGGTGGTGAGCACTGTCGGTGTCGTCGCGGGGGAGGCCGTCGGAGCGTGCCAGTGAAGGGGGCTCCGGTTGTGCCGGTTAGGTCAGAGCTTGCCGGGCAAGGGGGGCATCCCGGGTGTGGCGGCTAGAGCACACGGGGTGTGTGCCGGCGGGAGCACATGGGATGTGTGCTGGGGGGATGCCCCACGGGTGATGCGGGTGCACCGGGTTAGGAGGGCACAAGTGTGCCGGAGAGGAGGTAGCAAGGAGCGTGTCGGGGAAGGCTTAGGCGGTGTGTGCCGACGAGGGTACCCAGGGGAGTGTGCCGGGTAGCGGTAGTGGCAGGGTGTGCCGGCGAGGGCACCCCACCGTGGGTGTGCCGGGTAGCGGCACTGGCGGGGTGTGCCGGGTAGAGGCCCTGGTGGGTGTACCGGGTAGAGGCTCCAGGAGGTGTACCGGCAGGGGGGGAAAGACTTCTTCAACCGGAGGAACTCCTGGTGCTGCCCTTGGGGCACACCATGGCTTTGTTAGGGCCGTCACTCCTTGTGGGTGCGCACCCGTGTTTTCTCTTTACGCCTTCGGCCTAGGGGAAACTCTGCCAAAATTTTTTCAGAAATTGTCGGCATCTTGTTCATTTCATTTGTAGCGTAGCCCCTTCATGATTTACTTTTCTTCCCTTTTCTTATGGCTTGTTCTGACTTCAGATCTATTGCACCTTGCAGATAAATGGCTGCTCCCAGTGGTTCCTCTGCTTCTGCTACTGCCGGTGTTGAGTCTGCTCCCCTGCCCATGGTGCCGGCTGTCACGTGGCTTACTGTCGAAGACCTAGACCGGGAACATGCTGAGATAGCTGCCTTGGCCGAGTCATCCAGCTCATACATAGAGACCATGGACTTCCGCAGGCTTTTCAGGACTGAAAGCGGACTTTCTTTTGACCGGGCCGTGGGGGATTACAGGAAGGACTACCCGAAGGATAAGCACCTCATCCGCTTTCTGAAGTATTTCCGTTCCTGGGAGAGACGGGACCTCCGAGCCGTGAGGGACGCCGAGCAGGCCATCCTGCAGTCCCGGGATAGTTTACTGTACAGCGTCCCGCGTAGCATTCCAATGTACCTGGTGGGAGAGGCCCGGGAATGGAAACCCGTATTAGGGATTGAAGCAGTGATGTCGACAGAAGACAAATTTGTGCGAGCACCTCAGTTCACCCCGGCTCGGTGGGACATGGCTGCAGGACGGGTCCAAGGCGAGCACCCCCGCTTTGGTTTATTCTTGGCCCCGCTAAAGTGGGGGTACAGAGAAGAGCCATTTTTGCTGGACTGCCTGGCCGTCCGCTTCAAACACGAGCTGGCTTTGGGTTGATTTGCAGAGTTGAAGCTCCAAGACGCACACACCATTAGGGAGGGAGCTGTGGAGTTCACGGAGTACGTGTTGTTCAACTATGCTCCGATACTGATTCGGGCCGGCATCTACCATAGTGTCTATGCCTCTCGGTATAGCTACCCCATCACGAAGGGCCTCTGCTGCGGGATGATTGAAGTCTTCAGTGGGGAGACTAACACTTTCTACACGGCAGAAGGTGAGACTTCACTGGATTTGTGGCGCCTCAATCAGCTGAGCGGTTTACCCATTGACGGGGAGCCCTATGAAGAAGTATGCCTCCCCGATCTCATCAAGGACGAAACCAACGGGGATGGCTTCTATTCTCTTGGATATTCCTACCGGTACCTTATGAAGACGTATCGGGAGTTATATCAACTGGCACATGTGGGGAAGCAACCTCCCCGCGGAGATAGGAAGAGGGTCTGCATGACCTTGTGGCTGCAATATTTTTATGACGGGCTGAAGCAATATGAAGACTTCTCGTGTATCGGTACCGCCGTCGCCTGCAAGAAGCGCAGCAAGGCCAAGTCTGACATGAAGATCCCCTCCAGAGGACACCGGAGCGGTGCTAATCCGGAAGGGGTTGATCCACTGACACAATGTGCGGCCTATCTGATGTATTGGCTGTGCTCTTTCTCCATGCCATACGGAGATGAGACAGTCATCCGGCCTGACGCAATCTGCCCAGCCTGCCAGATGGCTCGGGAATTAAATTGTCTATATGTCCGGCGGCCCTTTGTCTGATATACAAGGCGATCGGGGGCATGAGCATTCATCAATTCCCGAGGCAATCCCGGTATGTCTGCCCACTGCACTTCTTCAACGCGTGGGTCTGCTCATTGTTCCCCGAGTTTGCTCCGCGCACCCTCTAGGGCTGGGGGTTGGTTCCGCGAATGCTGGAATTTGCAAGTGCAGAACCGGGAGTGACGTCCCAGCAGTTGTACAACATTCGAGGCCGGTTGACGATGGTTCCTCACGAGGCCGCAGGCACCATTCACTTCTAGACACTGGCTGCACATTCGAGTCCCCTGGTCAACAATAAAAGGGAGTGCAAAGACGACCAGATGGAAAAGTATGTTCATCCGATCAGCCAGCAGACCGTTGTCCGCCCGTTGCTAGAGCCGGAGCTCAGAGACTGGGCGTTATCCATCTGCCCGAGTGTGTTGGTTTTAAGAAAGAGGGACACTCTGCTGCTGGAGCCGTACTACCCCTTCTGCTTCGGGTAGAATTTTGGATACGATCAGCACATCCCCGTCTATGGTGCCCAATTCGGCTTACCCGTGCGAAGTCTCCGGGGAATCCCGACTGCAGAACATGCCAGAAGCTGGTGGGACTTCTTCCATCGGGCGGACACTGCCGCTTTCAGGGTGCTAGCTCTTGGCCGTGTCCCGCAGGTGACCGCATAGTACATAAAATGGTGGAACGCCCGGACGGCCTTCTATCGGCTTTGCATGACCGACTACTAGGATGGGGCCGAAAGGAAATTCCTGAGCAAGCAGTCAGTGCCCACACTTGACATTGACTCGGAGCATCTACTCCGGTTGAAACATGGTAAAGACAAGGAGGTGGCCGTGTATCTGGCAGCGCGCCGGGAAGCTCGAGAGGCCAGGCCGGCGCCGTAAGTCAAGCTACCTCCGGGTAGCAAGGGATGATTTTAAGAAGACCCTGAGGGACCTCTGCCGCATCGGGGGTGATCGTCTGGAGCTCATCAATTATTCACTCCCTATGGAAGAAGAAGGCACCCCTGCGAAGAGCTGGCGTCCGGAGAGGGACCCAATATGCCCGCACCGCACGTTCATGAGGAGGGAGGAGCGAAAGCCCGAAAATTATAAGGACACCACATGGTTGTACGTCCTCCTTCGGGTACATGGGCTAAAGGTGGATCACCAGACGGCTGCCATCCTGGGCAAGCGCTTGCAGATCTCATACTACTATGCTAATGGGTGGGGTATGAATCACTTCAACCTCTTCTGCCACCTTGCATCCAAGAAGCATGTGGACTTGGCTGCCCTCGCCGACCACTGCCAGAAAATTGAAGACGTGTGCTGGCTGGTCCAGGAAGTAGCACGCCGGGACAAGGAGCCCTCCCTGAGCTAATGGCCGATAACACTTCTGCTATATACTGGTCCTCGTGGTATTTGATCTTCCCCTTTTCTTCTATTTTCGCCCCTTATCGTCGCGACCTTGTCAGGGTACCGGATGCTTAATCAGATTTTTTGCTCTTCCTTTTGACAGACCACCCCGATAGCACCCAAATGGCGACGTATCAGAATCTTCTTTGGCTCGTCCAGAAGCCTCCCTACTTTGATGCAGCGCCGCCAGCCCCGACTACGACTCCTTTGCCCAAGGCCGCGAAGAGGTCCCGGGCAAAATTGCCTGTGAAGAAGGCGGTGGATGCCGCCAAGGCGGTTGGGCAACAAGAGGCGAAGCGGCAGAAAATGGAAGCTGCCAAGGCTTCGTCGGCCATTCCCCCGACGCCTTTGATCTCATCGTTCGAGGAGTTTGAAGCTGCTCGAGCCGAGCCGAGCTGACCCGCAGGTTAGACCGCTTCGCCATTGGCGTCCCTCAGGACTAGCTTTCATCTTGGGACAATACCCTTACGTATGTATGTTTCTTCTTCGTTCCTCTTTTTTCTTAGCTGTTGTAGAGAAGCCCACGCACGTACCTATTCCTGATGTGGGTGAGGCTGTGACTGCGGAAGAGTCGACTCCCACTCCGACTTCCCCACCCGAGGCCAAGGAGAGGTCCCAGGCGAGGTCGCCTGTAAAGAAGGCGTTGGCTGCTGCCAAGGTAGCCATGCGGCGGGAGGCCGAGCGAAGAAAGGAGGAGGCCACCTCGGCTTCAACGGACGTCTCACCGGTGCCTTCCATCCCATCCTTTGAAAAATTCGCCGCTGCTCAGGCCGAGCCGAGCCAGCCCGCAGGTCAGATTGTTCAGCCACTGGAACTCTTCGCCATTTATTTGCAACTCGTGTAAGGCGCCTTACGCCATGAGATTTTTAATTTCAGCCACCGTGGAGGGGCCGGCACCTATCCTTGTTCCTGACGTGGACGAAGCTACAGTTCCCGGGGCAGTGCAGCCTGTCGAGGAGACCGTCCACGAACCACTCCCCACTATGGAAGTTGAAGGGGGTAGTTGTTCTTGTCAACTCAATTGATTTCCTTCATCTTTCAGGAACTCACCGGCTTTGACATGATCCGCCTTTTCTCCTATGTGGCAGACGTCGGCGTAGCAGTTATCGGGCTACTGGGGCCCGTTTGCACCTCCTGGTGATGCGTACGTACGCGAAGAAGAAGTCAAGATCCTGCATACCACCATTGCCGAGCCTGCGTGAGGATGCATCGATCGTCGGCCTCGAGGTGGAGGCTTCCCCGCCGGCGAAGGAGGTGCCTGCCCCGACCAAGTCCTCGTCAGGTGAGAAGGTAGATTATGACTACTCTTCCGATGAGGTAGCTTCAGACGAGGGCTTCTCCCGGGGATTTGGGCCTTCTGAATCGGTGTTGAAGGCTCCCCTGTTGACCGCCCATTTAAGTCTGGTGGAGAGAGCCCTTGTAAGTATCTGTCCGTTCGTGCGGGGCTTCTCCGCGGCCATTCACTGCTCTTATTTCTTTGGTTTTCTTTTGTTTTGAAATCCAGGAGCAATCTTCCCCCGGGGTCACATAAATGCGTACCCTGGATGTGCCGACCACTCCACTAGGAACAGCCACCACGGGCTTGGAGAAGCTGGCATCCTTGGTCGAGGTCTTGCGGAAGGAGGCGACCGCGGGGTCTTCTGGTACTCCCGTACCGGAGATCGGAGTGCCGCCACAGGTGGGGGCAGACACAATCATGAGTACCGGCTCCTTCTCCTTGGATCTTCCTCGGGGATGCTAATTTGTCTTTGAATTGAATAGGGCGATGCTCCCCAAGTGGCTGCGAGAGCTCTGGTGCCGACTGACGAGCCTCTGGAGGAAGGAGAGATAGCACCGGGAAGCAGCATAGTTCCGGTGGCCGAGGTGAGCATGGGGACCTCTCAACTTTTCTTTGCCTCTCCATACTTTGACAATTTGCCTCAAGTGGTGAGTGGCTAACCCTGCTCTACATGGCCAAGTGACGCAGGCGCCCTGGGAAGCATCTACCGGTCGGACTCGCAAGGCCGTCGCCAAGCGGAGGTCGTCTTTTGGGCAGTTGGCGGAGGAGAGACTGACTTCGCTTTGGGGACCAGACGCGAAGCCCTTCGCCTCGCTCGTGCAATCGGGAGCCACACCATAGCATGTGGTCTCGCTTCCGCCCATCCAGAAACTCTTGGCGCCTGCGGAAGACCCGTCTTTGAAGAAGATATTGGTGGGCCTCCTTGCGCTCTCACAAGAGTCCCGGGCACGAGGGGCAGTGGGTCCTTCGGAAGCGACGGGCGCGGCTTTGGCAACACTGGCGGCAGCGGCAAGCCCTGATCACGTTCCGGCGGTGGAGGTGGAGCTGCCCCTCCTGATAACGGCGTCGGGTGATTCGGCCGTAGTCTCGCCTACTCCTCTGGCGGTTGCTGGCCAGGAGTTGTCTGTCGAAGTCGAGCGGCTGATTGACTTAGCTTCTACCCTTCCGTCCTCCTTAGCTGTGGTAGATGGAGATCTGTTGGTGGCGGTGGACAGCGCAGTAGAGTTCAACCTTCCGGTTGTGCCCACAATAGGTCATGCCACCTCAGACGAGCCAGTTAGGCAGACACTGCTGGCGCTGAGGTCGATGATCTTCGCTGACCCCTCTCTCACCTACTGGGGGGTGCACACCGTGGTCATGCAGCTGACCGGGGCACTGCAGGTGATGGGTTGCCTGCTAGAAGAATGGTCGCGGCGGGCTTTGCTATTGCTAAAGTATGTGAACCGCCGTGAGTTCCTCGAGACACGGGCTCCCAGTGAATTTGTCGCCATCTGCGCCCAAGAGGATGAGTACTTGCAAGTCCTGGAGGCGTGGACGGGTAGCGAGGAGCAGCATGAAAAGGCCCTGGATGAAGGCCACCGTCGCGTTTACGCCCTGACGAGCAGAATCGAGAAATTAAAGGGCTATCTCGCCGCGGCTGAGTCTGATCTCGTCGAGGCTGAGGCGACCGTGGCGAGAGATATCAAGAATCTAGCCGTTGCTAAGGTTGAGACGGCGTCCGTGGCAACCGAGCTAGCACGCCTCGAGGACCAAAGGAGCCGACTACGGGACATGGCAGATTTCCCTTGCATCGGGATCCTCCCTCTTGAGGAGATCTTCCGGGGCATAGATTGAGCGCCGCTCCTATCACGCCCCGAACCGATAGCAGCGGAACGTGTAGTCCGGAACGTGGCAGTGATACAGTCGTGAATAATCAGAGCAAACGTAAGACACATAATTATACACTGGATAATGTGGACCAAATTAATCTTTATTGATAATCGATATTCAAATTACATATCTGAACTCACATTACATAAGTGTAGTAGGGACTCACTGTTATATTCTAATAAAGAGAAAAGACTCAAATAACAGGACAAGACTCAAGAACAGTAAAGACACCACACTATTCTCCATGACGCTCAACACTCTGGCCCTTCCCCATCTGATGGAACGTCCTCAATGTCAATACCTGAAAAATGTTAAAGATAGGCAGGTGAGCGAAACGCTCAGTAGGATTTACATCTCTCATCAAGCAAAATATAAGTGATTAGCTAATTAACATGTTCATGACGATGCAATGCAGGGAACTCAAGCTACTAGAATAGGGGAATATCAAAGTCAATGGCAGGTACGAGATCTAGAGATATAGGGATGAATTCCCATGCAGAGTCAAGGACAAGCTATCAGAAGATAACAAGGATAAATGCGCTGATGAACATAACTTCAGAATTGGCCAGAATATAACAGAGTTTTCAATAAATATAAGCAGAATTAAATCAGTTAAGCGGAGTAACTAAATGTAACGGAATAGCAGAAATAAATAACGGAATATCAGAAAGATAACAGATTCAAAAGACAACAGATTCAACAGATAATAGCTTCAACAGATAACAGATCAGAACCGATATACAGACGTTGGTGCAATGCCACACCCAGATTTTTACCATGGTTACAGAATTGGACTTCCGTCCTTCCTGGCACTGAAAAAGTCACGGACCCAGAGCCCTTATATATTTCAAAATCAGATATGGCCAAATACAGAGTCAAAGGGGTTATGTTCTCGAATTAAGGATAAGTTATAAGGATCCCAATGTCATGAAATGCTTGAAGCGATGGACCACGGTTATGCATGATGTCTACTTATAATGGATCCGAGAAGAACCCGTTAATCAACACTCTATATGGTCACTTATTCTTTTGGATGATGTCTATATTATCAAGGTTATAGTTATCGATTTCTATAATCATCCAAAAATATGTCATGAATACTATTGTTCCTTGTCTCATTAAAATGACATGATCGATAGTAACATGGGTTAAAAGGTACAACCTGCTCGGCTGCCTTGAGGGAATCCAAGGCTAGCGGAGTCTTATGGAGGTCCCAATGACTAACTCGCTAGTCCAAAGGAACGGAATGTCCAATGGAGAGCTTGTATGTCACCGAGAATTAGTGGTTAAACGATGAAAAATGTGGGACTATATTCACGGGGTGGAAATATAGTGCCGACAATGTAATTACGCATATATATATATATTCATCAATCCTTCGGTTAACAGGAAAAACAGGAAAATAGGAATATAGGAAACTAGCGACTTTATCAAGGTCGTTACTCATCAAATTAACGCCTTCCAGAGGGGCGTTTTATTAACAACTTGATGTCTTAAATAGAAGGCATCCATTTATTTAATCTATTTTATTTCTGGAAATTCACAGTAAAACGCGCCTGCGACAAGGGCGTTCCTTTACAATTCGCGCCCTGGTTCAGGGCGTTACCTTTATAATAGACGACCTTCATCAGGTCGTTAATTCAATATTCTCCAGAATCGATATGAACGGTATGCTAACATTTCAGAAAATAATTTATGTTCAGGATGATAAAAATTAACAGGATTTAATACATATGAACACTTAATAATTCAGATTAACAGCTTCTTAACTATTACATTTCAGACGTAGGAATGTTAACAATTATGCAGAATTGACGACCACGGTGAGGGCGTCAAAACAAGAATTGACGACGTGCACGCGGTCGTCTTGCACATATGAAACGCCTATACTTGTGGGCGTCTTTTAATCTACACAGTAAATAACTGGTGAATTGACGCCTGATTAGAGGGCGTTATCTTGAAAAATGACTTCAGGTGGGTCGTGTTTAATTAAAAACGCGCCTTCAACTGGGGCGTTTTCTAACATTCTAGAAGAAACGAAAAACGGGATGCATGCTTGACAGAGGAAACTAGGGATCGTGAATTTAACATGATCATGCTGTTATGATATCACCTTGTTAATTAGATTTAGCCATCAGAGAGAAAACCTACCTTATGATCTGGATGGGGAAACGTGAAGAGATTGATGAGAAGCCTAGCCCCTCCAGCAGCCAACAGGCAGAGTTTATCGGAGGAAGGGTTTGTTCTGATGAAGAACCCTCGTTCTTCAGTAAATCAGGAGAGCTTTCCTACAGAGGAATATGAAGAAATATTAATCTTCTCTTCATCATACTTGACTGAAGGTAGAGAAAAGAAGAACTTACCCTCGTTCTTCATACGTCAGGCTTCTTAACCTGTTAATAGGAGAAGGAAGATGGCGAATCAATACCCTTCGTGAAATCAAAGGACAGAGGAAAGGAAGAACTATATATACCTTCAGAGAACTCGAACGCCAAATAGCGTTCCTAATAGAATCAGATGAGTATTTATAGGGGTTTTGGAAATCCTAACAAAGTTAGTGTTTGATTGGAAGTAACACTTCCATGCTTGAGTTATTACTACATTCGAACTCTTTCTCATAGTTATCAACTTACCTAAGATAAGTTCCTGAGTCGAACGGAACTGGAATGAAATTGACGTCCTAGGTAAGGGCGTCGCATTTTACATTAACGCCTTGTGCAGCGTCGTTTCTTTAAAACACGCCTTGGATAAGGGCGTTTATTTCTTAAAAACACGCCCAAGATAGGGGCGTCTCTTTTCCTTGTCTTTTATTGGTTTTGTGTCGGTCTAAAGTTGACGCCCAATGGTGCAGGCGTCCTTTTTAAATTAACGCCCTATGTGAAGGCGTTTCTTTTAAAATTAATGCCTTAAGCTAAGGCGTTATTTACATTTTGTTTTATTTTAACTCCTCGTTTAGTCTATTATCACTTATTTAAAAATCTTTATGTGTTATTATTATTTTTATCAGGGTTGCTACACCCTCCCCTACTTAAAAGAATTTGGTCCCCAAATTCAATTTCCTATGCACATCATATGTTCATCTAATCCACGTTCCTCAATTCAACAATCATGACTAGCAATTGAACTAAGGAACTAAGGCTTACGAAAAAGGGAAATACCTCCATCCATTCCTTGACCAGCAGGTGTGACTTTTATTGCTTGAAGTCGCCCTTGATGACGTTCCTGATTACCGTCTCTTTCCTGCTGAGGTTGGTCTTTTGGAAGAGGGCAATTAGATACCTTGTGTTCTTTGCTCCCACATCGAAAACAAGCTCCATTCTTCTAGCGGCACTTCTCGGATGGATGACCTTCGTTACCACAGTGTTTACACTTTTCTTCTTTGAACTTCTTGCCACGGGAAACATTGTTTTCTTCATTTGGCCTTTTTTGATTGTTACCCATTTTCTTCTTTTCCATCCTCATTCTAACCTTGTCGGATAACTCCATAGCGTCCTCTAATAACTGAGCTCTCTTAACCATCTCGGCATAAGATTGTATATCCATTGGTGCTAACTGGGGTATATACTGTAGTCTTAACCCATTCAAGAATCTTCTAGCTTTCATTTTCCCTGTTGATATTAAGTGAGGTGCATATCTAGACAACCTCGAGAATTGGGCCTCGTACTCGGCCACGGTCATGCTTCTCTGTTTGAGTGAAGCGAACTCTCCTGCCTTTTTCTCCCGAATTCTCTCCGAGAAATACTTTTCGTTAAAATGTTCTAAGAATTCCTCCCATGTAACCTCGTCGTCTATTAAGGTGGCTTCTACTGACTCCCACCAAGCCCTGGCGTCCTTCTCTAGTTGAAATGTTGCCAATAATACCTTATCCAGGTCCGAACACTCCATGACCCGAAAGATCCTCTCCATCTCTTTAGTCCAATCTTCAGCCATATCGGGATCAGGAGTTCCACTAAACCTAGGGGGATTTAAACTCCGGAATTCACGATGCAATTCTCCGGATCCACGATTGGCTCCACCGTCGGCTACTCGTTGAAGAGCTTGAGTCATGCCTTGGAGAGTGCGTTGCATGGCACGCCACTGAGCACGTTCGGCAGCCATTGCTATCTATCTAGTTCTACAAGACATAAACAATCTTATGTAAGGTTTATCACATATCTCTTGCGAAATTTTACCAAGCAGTTTTTTCATGAGTTAATCTTATTAGTTTTCTAGCTTCTATTTTTAGCTCTTAGCCCAAGGTTCTACCCCATCTCACCGGGTACTTCTAAGATGACTGTCAAGGGAACTCGATCTATGACTTAGACTTAATGACCTAGGACTTAGAAAGCCTAGGCTCTGATACCACAAACACTGTCACGCCCCGAACCGATAGCAGCGGAACGTATAGTCCGGAACGTGGCAGTGATACAGTCGTGAATAATCAGAGCAAACGTAAGACACATAATTATACACTGGATAATGTGGACCAAATTAATCTTTATTGATAATCGATATTCAAATTACATATCTGAACTCACATTACATAAGTGTAGTAGGGACTCACTGTTATATTCTAATAAAGAGAAAAGACTCAAATAACAGGACAAGACTCAAGAACAGTAAAGACACCACACTATTCTCCATGACGCTCAACACTCTGGCCCTTCCCCATCTGATGGAACGTCCTCAATGTCAATACCTGAAAAATGTTAAAGATAAGCAGGTGAGCGAAACGCTCAGTAGGATTTACATCTCTCATCAAGCAGAATATAAGTGATTAGCCAATTAACATGTTCATGACGATGCAATGCAGGGAACTCAAGCTACTAGAATAGGGGAATATCAAAGTCAATGGCAGGTACGAGATCTAGAGATATAGGGATGAATTCCCATGCAGAGTCAAGGACAAGCTATCAGAAGATAACAAGGATAAATGCGCTGATGAACATAACTTCAGAATTGGCCAGAATATAACAGAGTTTTCAATAAATATAAGCAGAATTAAATCAGTTAAGCGGAGTAACTAAATGTAACGGAATAGCAGAAATAAATAACGGAATATCAGAAAGATAACAGATTCAAAAGACAACAGATTCAACAGATAATAGCTTCAATAGATAACAGATCAGAACCGATATACAGACGTTGGTGCAATGCCACACCCAGATTTTTACCATGGTTACAGAATTGGACTTCCGTCCTTCCTGGCACTGAAAAAGTCGCGGACCCAGAGCCCTTATATATTTCAAAATCAGATATGGCCAAATACAGAGTCAAAGGGGTTATGTTCTCGAATTAAAGATAAGTTCTAAGGATCCCAATGTCATGAAATGCTTGAAGCGATGGACCACGGTTATGCATGATGTCTACTTATAATGGATCTGAGAAGAACCCGTTAATCAACACTCTATATGGTCACTTATTCTTTTGGATGATGTCTATATTATCAAGGTTATAGTTATCGATTTCTATAATCATCCAAAAATATGTCATGAATACTATTGTTCCTTGTCTCATTAAAATGACATGATCGATAGTAACATGGGTTAAAAGGTACAACCTGCTCGGCTGCCTTGAGGGAATCCAAGGCTAGCGGAGTCTTATGGAGGTCCCAATGACTAACTCGCTAGTCCAAAGGAACGGAATGTCCAATGGAGAGCTTGTATGTCACCGAGAATTAGTGGTTAAACGATGAAAAATGTGGGACTATATTCACGGGGTGGAAATATAGTGCCGACAATGTAATTACGCATATATATATATATTCATCAATCCTTCGGTTAACAGGAAAAACAGGAAAATAGGAATATAGGAAACTAGCGACTTTATCAAGGTCGTTACTCATCAAATTAACGCCTTCCAGAGGGGCGTTTTATTAACAACTTGATGTCTTAAATAGAAGGCATCCATTTATTTAATCTATTTTATTTCTGGAAATTCACAGTAAAACGCGCCTGCGACAAGGGCGTTCCTTTACAATTCGCGCCCTGGTTCAGGGCGTTACCTTTATAATAGACGACCTTCATCAGGTCGTTAATTCAATATTCTCCAGAATCGATATGAACGGTATGCTAACATTTCAGAAAATAATTTATGTTCAGGATGATAAAAATTAACAGGATTTAATACATATGAACACTTAATAATTCAGATTAACAGCTTCTTAACTATTACATTTCAGACGTAGGAATGTTAACAATTATGCAGAATTGACGACCACGGTGAGGGCGTCAAAACAAGAATTGACGACGTGCACGCGGTCGTCTTGCACATATGAAACACCTATACTTGTGGGTGTCTTTTAATCTACACAGTAAATAACTGGTGAATTGGCGCCTGATTAGAGGGCGTTATCTTGAAAAACGACTTCAGGTGGGTCGTGTTTAATTAAAAACGCGCCTTCAACTGGGGCGTTTTCTAACATTCTAGAAGAAACGAAAAACGGGATGCATGCTTGACAGAGGAAACTAGGGATCGTGAATTTAACATGATCATGCTGTTATGATATCACCTTGTTAATTAGATTTAGCCATCAGAGAGAAAACCTACCTTATGATCTGGATGGGGAAACGTGAAGAGATTGATGAGAAGCCTAGCCCCTCCAGCAGCCAACAGGCAGAGTTTATCAGAGGAAGGGTTTGTTCTGATGAAGAACCCTCGTTCTTCAGTAAATCAGGAGAGCTTTCCTACAGAGGAATATGAAGAAATATTAATCTTCTCTTCATCATACTTGACTGAAGGTAGAGAAAAGAAGAACTTACCCTCGTTCTTCATACGTCAGGCTTCTTAACCTGTTAATAGGAGAAGGAAGATGACGAATCAATACCCTTCGTGAAATCAAAGGACAGAGGAAAGGAAGAACTATATATACCTTCAGAGAACTCGAACGCCAAATAGCGTTCCTAATAGAATCAGATGAGTATTTATAGGGGTTTTGGAAATCCTAACAAAGTTAGTGTTTAATTGGAAGTAACACTTCCATGCTTGAGTTATTACTACATTCGAACTCTTTCTCATAGTTATCAACTTACCTAAGATAAGTTCCTGAGTCGAACGGAACTGGAATGAAATTGACGTCCTAGGTAAGGGCGTCGCATTTTACATTAACGCCTTGTGCAGCGTCGTTTCTTTAAAACATGCCTTGGATAAGGGCGTTTATTTCTTAAAAACACCCCCAAGATAGGGGCGTCTCTTTTCCTTGCCTTTTATTGGTTTTGTGTCGGTCTAAAGTTGACGCCCAATGGTGCAGGCGTCCTTTTTAAATTAACGCCCTATGTGAAGGCATTTCTTTTAAAATTAATGCCTTAAGCTAAGGCGTTATTTACATTTTGTTTTATTTTAACTCCTCGTTTGGTCTATTATCACTTATTTAAAAATCTTTATGTGTTATTATTATTTTTATCAGGGTTGCTACAGCTCCCCTCTGCTCTTTTCTATTCTTTCTTTTTTTTTTTGAAATGTAACACAGGGGTATGCCCCGAAGCACATGTAATTTAATCTCTTTTGACAGGAATAGAACACCACCGTTTCACATGTCTTTTCAGTGCACGTGGCATTCGTCCCAAGAGATCTCCCTCCTTCTCTTCTTTTCTCTCTCCTTTTTTGTCTCTCTCTTTTTTTTCTTCTTTTTTTTGCAGTGCCGGAACATGCTGGCAGAATGTGAGTTTCCGTGGTAGTCCGCTCAGGGAGAACCAGGTAGGGATCTGCGTTAGTGCACGGGAGAGTGCTCGCCCTTCCAGAAGAAGGACGAGGGGACCACTCCACCATGCCAAACGGGTGAATTATCGGTCTCGCCACGGCGTCAGAACTGCGCACTGGCCTTAGATCGAAAGTCTCGATCAGAGATTGGGTTATTCGTCACCCGACGGGATGGTGAGGGAGGGTTTGTTTAATCAATGATCTGGATGGGAGGTCCAAATCAAAGGGGATATTCACCACCTCACAGGGGCGGAGAGAAGAGTTTGTTTAATCAATGACCTGGATGGGGTATTCACCGCCCGAAGGGATGGAGAGAAGAGTTTGTTTAATCAATGACCTGGACGGGAGGTCCAAGTCAAAGGGGTATTCACCACCCGAAGGGACGGAGAGAAGAGTTTGTTTGATCAATGACCTAGATGGGAGGTCCAACTCAAAGGGGTATTCACCGCCCGAAGGGACGGAGAGAAGAGTTTGTTTGATCAATGACCTAGACGGGAGGTCCAAGTCAAAGGGGTATTCACCGCCCGAAGGGACGGAGAGAAGAGTTTGTTTGGTCAATGACCTGGACGGGAGGTCCAAAAAGTCAAAGGGGTATTCACCGCCCAAAGGGACGGAGAGAAGAGTTTGTTTGGTCAATGACCTGGACGGGAGGTCCATGTCAAAGGGGTATTCACCGCCCGAAGGGACGGAGAGAAGAGTTTGTTTGATCAATGACCTGGACGGGAGGTCCAAGTCAAAGGGGTATTCACCGCCCGAAGGGACGGAGAGAAGAGTTTGTTTGATCAATGACGTGGACGGAAGGTCCAAGTCAAAGGGGTATTCACCGCCCGAAGGGACGGAGAGAAGAGTTTGTTTGATCAATGACCTGGACGGGAGGTCCAATTCAAAGGGGTATTCACTGGCCGAAGGGATGGAGAGAAGAGTTTGTTTGATCAATGACCTGGACGGGAGATCCAAGTCAAAGGGGTGTTCGTCGGTGCCAATAGGGTGGCGGAGCTGACGTGGTCTATTTATTTCTTGGTATCCCCGTCGACACGGGGCAACGGTTCGAAATGGGGGACCGTCTCCCCTTTTCCCTTCTCTTTTCTTCCTTTTTTTATCATCAGCATTTTTTCTTTTTATTTTTCTCTTCTTTTATTTTCCTTCTTTTCTTTCTCCTTTTCTTTCCCCTTTTTCTTTTCTCTCTTCTTTCTTTTCTCTCTTTTTTTCTTTTTTTTTAGAAAACATAAATAGTGATCAAACCACTCGGACAGCAATCGCGTAAACCCACCCAAAATAGGGTGAAGGATAATATTATTTATCGAATGGAGGTACTAGAGCGTGATACAATCTCAAGTGTCTTCCATTAAGAGGCGGGAATTGAACCTCCCCGCGGTGGTTGACAATTACATAAGCTCCGCATTCGTAGACTTTTTGGACTACGTAGGGTCCGAGCCAATTTTCATTTAGCTTGCCCTTGGGGTTGGCGGCCATGACGTCTCTTCTCTTGACCATGACGAGGTCGCCTTTCTTGAATGCGCGTTCCTTGACGAGCTTATCGAAGGCAAGCGTCATTCGGGCCTGATAGACATGAATGTTCTGTTGGGCCTGAAGTCGTTTTCCTTCCAAACTAGAGAGCTCTTCGAGTCTTCATTCGACATTGGTCTGCCCTTCACGGACTAGCTTGTGCTTGATGGTGACCCTGAGGGAGGGTATCTCCAACTCGATGGATGGGGACAATTGCCTCCCAGCCATATACCAGGGAGAAAGACGAGCAGCCCGTTGGGGTCTTGTATACGGTCCGGTACGCCCATAGCGCTTCGTACATCTTCTCTTCCCAGTCCCTTCTGTTGGAGCTAACAATTTTGGCTAGGAGAGTGCATATGGTTTTGTTGAAAGCTTCAGCCAGACCATTGGCCTGTGGATTGTAGGGAGTTGACGTCCTCCAGTCAATTTTGTATTTTTCTGCCAGCCGGTAGACTTTCTGGTTGCGGAAGTGGCTGCCGTTGTCTGAGATAATTCGGTCGGGCGTGCCAAATCGGAATATGATGTTGCGGCGGACAAACCTAACCACGATCTCCCCGGTAACCTCCCTCAGGGCGACAGCCTCTGTCCAACGGGAGAAATAATCAGTCACCGCCAGAATATACTTGCAGCAGGCGGATGACGCGGGTAATGGACCCACGACGTCTGTTCCCCATTGGGCAAATGGCCAGCTGGGCACCGTTGGATGTAGTGGCACGGGCAGCCTTCTAGGCACCGTCGCGTGTTCCTGGCACTTCGGACATGACTTAGCATACTTGCAACAGTCGTCAAACATTGCCAGCCAGTAGTAGCCGAGCTTCTTTATTTCAATCTTCATTTTCAGTCCTGCCTGGTGTGCACCAGCTGTCCCGGCATGAACCTCCTTCATAACCCTCCAAGCCTCTTCAATGGTCAGGCATCGGAGGAGTAGCTTTCGTTTGGCGCCACAATTCGGAACAATATTCCGCTTCGGAGCTCGTAAGAGTCCTTGGTTTTGATTAGCTTAATCTTCTCTTCTCTCTGCTTGGGCAATTGCTGGTATTTGAACCACTGTATAAGAGGGTCTCTCCGGTCAGGTAGGCCTACTGCTCTTGCTGCAGCGACCTCCAGTTCCTCTTCTTCTAATTCTTCTATCACGCTAGGCACCTAGCGCTGATTTATCACTTGGATATTGAGCAATCCATCTGGGGGCACTGCTAGTGAGCTTGTCAACATTGCCAGGGGGTCGGCTTGTGCATTTTCTCCTCTGGCGACATGGCCTATTTCAAGGAGGTAGAATCGTTCCATGAGCCCCTTTGCCTTAGTGTGGTAAGGGAGTAGCTCGGGCTTCCGGACATCAAACTATCCATGGACCTGCTTGACGACTAGTAGTGAATTGCCAAATACTTGCAGCATTTTAATCTCCATTTGGAGGGCCACTTGGAGGCCAATGATCAGAGCTTCATACTCCGCTTCATTATTTGTGTAGGGCTTGTTGATGCAGCAGGAGGTGTGCACTACTTCCCCATCTGGAGATTTGAGGACGATGTCGACTCCAGCCCGTACCTTGGCACGTCCGGACGGGGTCGCTTCTGTTCTCGAGGCCCCGTCAAAGTACAGCTGCCAGACGGCCTGTTGGACCTAGTCCACTTCCAGTGTTTCATCTTCAGGTAGCTCCGTGGCCAACGGAGAGTCTTCGGGCACAGGGTGCGCTGCGAAGAAATCCGCAAGGGCTTGCCCTTTAATGGCCTTCTGTGGCACGTAGGTGATATCAAACTCCATCAGCAGTACGGCCCACTTGCCAAGACTCCCCTTCGGGACTAGCTGGGAGAGAATGTGCTTGACGGGATCAGCCCTAGATATCAGACTCACTTCATGGGAGAGCATGTAGTGCCTCAGCTTCTTGACTGTGAAAACCAAGGCAAGGCAGACCTTCTCGATTGGGGTGTACTTGGCTTCCGCTCCCACCAATCTTCGGCTAAGGTAGTAGAGAGCATGTTCCTTCCCCTCGTCATTATTCTGGGCAAGCATTGCCCCCAGTGAACATTCGGTAGCTGCGATGTAAAGGATGAACGGTCTGCCTTTGACAGGTGCCCCCAGGACTGGCGGGGTCTTCAGGTAATCCTTCAGCTGGTCGAATGCGTGCCGGCACTCATGACCCCAGCTAAATGGTGCATTCTTCATCATTAGCTTATGGAACGGCTGACAGCGTCCCGACAAGTTGGAGATGAACCTGCAGATGTAGGCTAGCCGGCCTTGTAGGGACCTTAACTCTCCCAGGTTCTTCGGGGGGGGCAGCTCCTGGATGGCTTTTATTTTGAAAGGGTCAATCTCGATCCCTCTATGCCGGACAATAAAGCCGAGGAACTTCCCGTTGGAGACACCGAAGGCGCATTTCATTGGGTTCATTTTCAGTCCATACTGTCGGAGCCTCTAGAAGATGATTCTGAGGTCACTCAGATGATCGCCCCTCTTTTTGATCTTGACGACCATATCATCAATGTAGCATTCAACCTTGCTATACAGTAGCTCGTCGAATATCTTGGTCATCGCCCGCTGGTATGTGGCGCCAGCGTTCTTGAGGCCGAAGGGCATCCTCTTGTAATGGAATATCCCTTTAGGCGACCTAAAGGCTGTGTGAATCCGGTCGTGGTCGGCTATCCAGATTTGGTTGTAGCCGGATGATCCGTCTATGAAAGACATGGCCTCATGGCCAGTGGTTGCATCAATCATTACTTTGGTGATGGGCACCGGGAAGTCATCCTTTGGACAGGCTTTATTCAGGTCGCGAAAGTCCACGCAAATCCTGATATGTCCATTCTTCTTCTTCACCGGCACGATGTTGGCCAGCCAGGTAGTGTACTAGTTCTCTACTACAAAATCGACATCAATGAGCTTGTCGACTTCCTTGCAGATCTAGTTTATCAGTTCCGGCCTCATGCGCCGGGGAAGTTGCTTCACCGGCTCCATCTTGGGATCAATGGCCAAAATGTGCTGAGTTACGTCGGGGCTGAGGCCAGGCATCTCTTTGTAATTTTAGGCAAAACAGTGCCGAAATTCTTGCAACAGCTTCACATACTGGTCCCTTTCCTGAGGGGGTACAAGGGCACTCAGGAAAGTCGGCCTGGGGTCACTTTCTGTGCCGAGGTTGATTTCAACGAGCTCAGCGACGGTGGCCTGGCCGCCATCTTCAATTCCTGGTGGTGACGGTAGCAGGTCGACGAAGTCTTGATCTTCGCCATCCTCGGTTTCGAGGATGCCATATGCCTCCTCTTGTTCCGCCTTGCTGGGTACGGAGGCTGCGTTCACTTCATAGTCCTCTTGGGTCGGAGTTGATGGGCCCAAGGGGCTCCCCGGCACGGAGGGGCACAGGGCTGTTCTGGGATCTTCTGAGTAATCATCATAGATAACTCCGGTGGGGGCCGAAGTGGTTGCTAACCATGCTTGGGGCCGCTCGGCCATTGATGGCCGGGGTTGTTCATCTTTTGCTGCATCTTCAGACTCCTGGCATTGGATTGATATTGTGTAGATTACCCTTCTGGGGCTGCCTGTCACATAAGGGTGTGGCGGGGCCACCACGTAATCTCCCATCCTGAGCTCATCCCTGTCGATCAGATCCTGAGCAATATCTTTGAAGACGTAACAGTCTTCAATTGGGTGACCCAATATCTGGTGGTAGGGACAGAACAAAGGGTCGCCGCTTCTTCAGGTATCTTGCGGCCTCTTGGACTTCGGGAGGGAGACTTTGCCGTAGTGACAAGCCCAGTCGAAGATCCCTCGAGTCTTTTCCTTTGGGAAGGAGTAGGGCTTCCGCAGCTTCTCTTGTAGTGTAAAGCCTTGCCTGATCGGTCGCCCAGCTAGAGAACCGGCTATGTTCCCCGACTCCCTCCTTGAATGAATGGAGGTGCCGGGACTGGTGTTCCGGGACCGGGACGTGCCTTCATCTCACGGGCGGAAAGAGCCTTTGAGCAGCTCGGACACGAGCGCCGTTAATTCGGCCAGTCGAGCCTTTAGCATCTCGATCTCACGTTGTTGCCTGTGATACAGAGCAAACAAGATAGGGTCGTATCGGGGAGGACCTGAAGCATGGCCCACACTATCGCTCCTTGCTTCGCCGACAGGCTGGGGTGAGGGCGCCCTGGTAGTGTGATCCCTTGAGGTCGACCCTTCGAAAAAGAAGGAAGTCTTCCCCGTGCAGCCACGGCGGAGAGGGTTCCAAAGGAACACTTCTTCATCTTGCACCTCCTCAGCCGGAGGCGTGGAATATACACCGCGGCGAGCTTCCCGCATATATGCAGCTTCGGCGGGGTCATCGCCGGACGGGGTGGAAATCGATATAACGTCAGTTTCGTAATAATCTTTTATTGAAAAGCCCAGACCAGGGTGCTTGGTGATTTGTAGCAGCCTCCGATCCATGTTCGGCGGGTTCCACATCCTTTCAAACATTTCCTTCCGGCTGGAGGGTTGATAAAGGGAAATCCTTTGTTTTCTAACCACTCCGACTGCCCGTTCAGTCATGTGAGGAAGTTCCAAGATGGGGACGTACGGGTCATGTAGTTCGTCAGAGAGTCGGTAATCATCATCTCCTCTGACTGGCTTTTCCCCGGCCACATAGAAGATAGTAGGTGGCCCTTCAGGGTTAGGCACCTTAAAAATTCTCAGTTGCTCGGCTGCTTGGCAGTCGATTTCTACTATGGGCTTGATGATCCCTGGCGGGACTCTAACATCCTCCAGCATGTCTTCGAGGCAGGGCGTCCCCGGTGTAGGATAGATGGCGAGGGGAGCCGCCTTAAATACCCCTCCTTCTTCTGCAATAAATGGTACATGTGGGGGAGCCACATAGCCTGGGGGCGGAGGAGGAAACCAACCACCCGACTCCACCTTCTTCTTTCCTCTGTCTTGGGCGACTTGAGGAGCTTGCTTCACCTTCTCTAAGTACAGATCGGCATCTGACAAATGACACTCGAACACCTCGAACGGGTGGAGATCGGCGAAGATTCTGACTTCTTTCCCCTCGCAAGGGTACTTGATGCATTGGTGCAGGGTGGAAGGCACCACTCTATTCTGGTGTAGCCAGGGCCAGCCGAGCAACGCCTTGTAGGAGGTGTTGGAGTTGATGACGTGGAACTGGACCTTGGTGGTGAAGTCATCGAAGGTCAAGTTGAATTCTGCGACCCCCATGGATACCTCGCATTTCTAGTTGAAACCAGCAATCTTGACGTTCCTGACCTCGACCAAGTGTACATCAAAGTAGTGCTTCTGGTACACCCGGTAGGGAAGTATGTTCACTGCCACTCCTGGGTCGATCAGGACCCTGTTGATAGGCTGCCCATTCAGCTGCCCCTTCATGTAGAGCGGCCTGTTATGACTGCAGGTGGGCAGAAGCATGTCATCCTCTGTGAAGGCCACGGCTACTTCAGGTGACACATCCGCCAGGTAGGCTTCAAGGTGTGCTGGCGTTTGGAGTGCGGCGATAATGGCTTGCCGTGTTTCTTCATCTAAGGACAACTTCTCCCAGACGGTGAACCGGGCCGGGATCTTCGTGAGATGTCTGACTATTCGGTCGGCAGCCTGCACCTTGAGTAGCTTCATCTCTTCGGCCTTGCTACGCCTGCCCCCACCTTGAACCTGGAGTGCTGGATCAGAGGGTGCCTCCTTTACCGGCTCTGTCGCGGCTCCTTGAGCCTGTGGGGCCTACTGGGCTTCCCCCTTTTCTTGCATGAATTCGGCAAGGTTCGGGACACCATCAAATTCTTCCTCTGGCTGAGGAGGGGTCGCCGCTGGTGGGGATGGGAGGCTGCTTGCTTCTTTGGTCGACCGGGACCCTTGGGGGCATGGCTGCCTCTCCGTTCGGGCCAACAGGAACTCAGTGAATGAAGAACCACCCCGACTTTTGGATCCTTCGGGATAGAGACCCGATGAAGGGGGGATCTCAGTGCCTCGAACCTTGGGCTCGAGGACTTGGTATGGCTGCTCTCCCCTAAGCATAATGTTATGGTTAGCCTGAGGAGGGCGTCCCCACTTCCTTCTCGACCTGGTGGCGTGTTGGGAAGTAGATGTTTTAGCCTAATTCGCCCCCACTGGTTCATGGGGTAGCTCTTCTTCTTTTTCTTCCAGGGAGAGGGCGGTGTCAAACAGTGCCGAGAGGGTGTTGCAGGCAACGATGGCCTCCTTTTTCTTCTTATTCCTGGGCCTTCTCTTCTTTTTCTTCTTTTCTGCAATGGCCGGTGGCTGCTCCTGGGGAAGTTCACCCCACAGGGGAGGTTCTTCTTCTGCCTCAGCTTTCGCTCCTGGAGTGATGTGACACAAAGGTGGGAATGCAGCAAGACACTATGCTTCCTCGGACTTAATTCGCAAGACACAACTCAAGATTTGAGATTTCTTGGAAATTGATCCGAACCACCGTACACACCTGCAACCCGTGGTGACTCGGTGATGCCAAGTCGAAGTGGTGGAACAAGACCCTTGCTAGTTGAGGGCCAGCAGGGCTAAGGTTTTCCCTCCCGAGGTTACGTTGCCCAAGATCAAGGGCGGGCCGGGTGCCTTGGGGCACTGGGTCACTCTCTCACTTTAGCCACGGCGACCACACAAGAGTCGGTGGGTCCGGGAACAAGCGCTCTCTCACCGACCAGCGGACAAGTTGTACGGATATGAAACGAACAGAAGTAAATGGAGCAAGGGTAGATGCTCACCTGGTTGGTTTGAAGAAACCAACCTCGTTCGGAGACGATGGGCGAGCGGGGAAGTGTGGGATCCCCGCACATTGCGCCGATGACGCTTGAATCCTATTTAATACAAGCACTACACCTCACACAGGAGGGTGGACTTGGGGTGGGGATGTTTGATTTACACGTAAACACTACTTCCACGCAGGGAGGGGCAGTAAGCCGGCCAGGCGGGGAGGGGAGATTCGCCGAAATCGTGGAAGGAGAAGCCGGTGTCAAATCTGCCTGCTTTTACGGTGGATGACTGACAGTCAATGTTGATGTCGTAACTCCCAGTCTGGAATTTTTCTGATGATGAGATCAGCGGAGAATTCCTCGTAACTGGGGCTGGGATGCCTCAGAATTTTGGAGAATTCTTCTGATGCCGAAGCTGGTCCGGGTGGGGAGTCGAACAGAGTGATAGAATCTGGGGAAGGTGACTTCAGGTTCTTGACATCAGGTTGCAGAGGCTGCCCCGACAGGTCCCGGACTCCAAATCACAAACCGCAGGAGTTGCTGGAATCGTGGACGAGTCCACTTCGCAGAAAAATTGACGGGGAAGCCGAATGAGGTCGGGGACGACTGGGGGACTCAGAATAGTGGAGGTAGGTCGTTGCAGACTGTGGGAGGCAGACCCGCGCAGCCGAGGAAGAAAAATGGTAACTTCAGCCCACGGACGCTGAACGAAGTTCCGCTTCTTGATTCTGAAAGTGGACTGGACGAGGAAGAACTTTGGAGAAGAGCTCGTGGCCTGATTCTTCTGCGGTTCTTCATGGTACAGCTTCTCTTCCGATTCAAGAACTCGGTGTGAGGACTTCTGCACAGTTGGGGAAGATCGGGCCTCCCGGGCAGCACGGACCTCGGATGGGGACGAGACCAACGCAGTGGCGAAGCAGACTGGCAGAGATTTCCGTTGATATAGGCCATGCCCCCAGAAGGTCCGGGATGAGGTCGTGGGCGACGCTGCAACAGGGTGCTGATCTGCAGAACTTGACTGCACACAGGTTGAAGAGAGAAATGGGGAGGGGAGGGAAGGTTCCTTTGGTGGAGGGGAGGGAATATGGGGAAGGGTTTTGTGAGGTGGGAAGGGGTGGTGAGGGAGGAAGGTGGGGGCGGAGCAAGCAGGGAAAGAGGGTGGGTGCGCAAATGGCCAAGGGGGGGGAGGTGGGGAGATGGGGGCGCAAGGGGCTTGGGGAAGTGGGGAGGCTTCTTCTTGATTTGGGTGGTGGGTTAATGGGTGGTGTTAATGGTGGCCTAGGGAGGTGGAGGGGTTGTCTTGGGGAGGGGAAAGGTTACTTGGGAGAGGGGATTCTCTCTTGGGAAGGGGAAGGGTTGTATGGGGAAGGGGAAGGGTTGCTTGGGAAGTGGGGGAGATTGAAGTGGAGTTAAAGGCCTTGGGAAGGTGAAGGGGTGGGAGGCTGATGTGGCAGATGAGGTGGCAAGGAGAGGAGAGAGAGAGAGGGGTGAAATTTGGAGAGAGAGGGGGAGGAGAGAGAGAGGGGGCCGCCCCCTTTAGAGAGAGAGAGCTAGAGAGAGAGAGCTAGAGAGAGAGCAAGAGACACAATTCTTGTGGATTTTAAACTCAATACTTCATTAGCTCCAAATGGGAGGGATTGGGGTCCTATTTATAGGAAACCCACAATTTAACAAAAGACCCTGAGTTTTTGACTAATGACAATAAACCAAGGGGGAAGGGGGGTGCCTATGGGCCTAGCCCACTTAATTGGGCCCAACTGACTCATTAACCACTCTAATGACAATTAACCTAGGTAGATGACTCTTTAACCTGGGTACTTGACTCAATAAAAGGGAAATTACATAATTTATGACTCAAGAAAATATAAAAATTACAAGCCATGATTAAGAAAAATGCCGCGAACATGATGATGCATAGCTGGCAAGCAACGGGAACCGTGGAGAAATGGGAAGTGGTAAGCGATGTCCCCATCATACTCCCGGGCTGCAGAGAACTCGACTCTATCGAGTAAGGGTCCTCCCTGCTGCGGTACTGCTCCAATAGGTCAGGATCCAGCTGCTGGAGATCCTCCCGAATCACCCAGGCGTCAACCGAAGGTGGCCGTCCCTTCCACCTAACCAGATATTGCTCATACGCCTTGCTCCGTGTGGTAGTGATCTGTTCATCTAATATCCGCTCCACTTGATCATGCTGGTTTCTCTGGCCAGATGGAGCTCTCGTTGGTGTGGGGGCTCTCTCAAGGGGTGGGATAGGCTGGATCTCATCATTGGGTGTCACCGTGGGACCCTTGTAGGGCACCAGGTCAGCCACATTGAAATTGATCCGAACCACCGTACACACCTGCAACCCGTGGTGACTCGGTGATGCCAAGTCGAAGTGGTGGAACAAGACCCTTGCTGGTTGAGGGCCAGCAGGGCTAAGGTTTTCCCTCCCGAGGTTACGTTGCCCAAGATCAAGGGCGGGCCGGGTGCCTTGGGGCACTGGGTCACTCTCTCACTTTAGCCACGGCGACCACACAAGAGTCGGTGGGTCCGGGAACAAGCGCTCTCTCACCGACCAGCGGACAAGTTGTACGGATATGAAACGAACAGAAGTAAATGGAGCAAGGGTAGATGCTCACCTGGTTGGTTTGAAGAAACCAACCTCGTTCGGAGACGATGGGCGAGCGGGGAAGTGTGGGATCCCCGCACATTGCGCCGATGACGCTTGAATCCTATTTAATACAAGCACTACACCTCACACAGGAGGGTGGACTTGGGGTGGGGATGTTTGATTTACACGTAAACACTACTTCCACGCAGGGAGGGGCAGTAAGCCGGCCAGGCGGGGAGGGGAGATTCGCCGAAATCGTGGAAGGAGAAGCCGGTGTCAAATCTGCCTGCTTTTGCGGTGGATGACTGACAGTCAATGTTGATGTCGTAACTCCCAGTCTGGAATTTTTCTGATGATGAGATCAGCGGAGAATTCCTCGTAACTGGGGCTGGGATGCCTCAGAATTTTGGAGAATTCTTCTGATGCCGAAGCTGGTCCGGGTGGGGAGTCGAACAGAGTGATAGAATCTGGGGAAGGTGACTTCAGGTTCTTGACATCAGGTTGCAGAGGCTGCCCCGACAGGTCCCGGACTCCAAATTACAAACCGCAGGAGTTGCTGGAATCGTGGACGAGTCCACTTCGCAGAAAAACTGACGGGGAAGCCGAATGAGGTCGGGGACGACTGGGGGACTCAGAATAGTGGAGGTAGGTCGTTGCAGACTGTGGGAGGCAGACCCGCGCAGCCGAGGAAGAAAAATGGTAACTTCAGCCCACGGATGCTGAACGAAGTTCCGCTTCTTGATTCTGAAAGTGGACTGGACGAGGAAGAACTTTGGAGAAGAGCTCGTGGCCTGATTCTTCTGCGGTTCTTCGTGGTACAGCTTCTCTTCCGATTCAAGAACTCGGTGTGAGGACTTCTGCACAGTTGGGGAAGATCGGGCCTCCCGGGCAGCACGGACCTCGGATGGGGACGAGACCAACGCGGTGGCGAAGCAGACTGGCAGAGATTTCCGTTGATATAGGCCATGCCCCCAGAAGGTCCGGGATGAGGTCGTGGGCGACGCTGCAACAGGGTGCTGATCTGCAGAACTTGACTGCACACAGGTTGAAGAGAGAAAGGGGGAGGGGAGGGAAGGTTCCTTTGGTGGAGGGGAGGGAATATGGGGAAGGGTTTTGTGAGGTGGGAAGGGGTGGTGAGGGAGGAAGGTGGGGGCGGAGCAAGCAGGGAAAGAGGGTGGGTGCGCAAATGGCCAAGGGGGGGGAGGTGGGGAGATGGGGGCGCAAGGGGCTTGGGGAAGTGGGGAGGCTTCTTCTTGATTTGGGTGGTGGGTTAATGGGTGGTGTTAATGGTGGCCTAGGGAGGTGGAGGGGTTGTCTTGGGGAGGGGAAAGGTTACTTGGGAGAGGGGATTCTCTCTTGGGAAGGGGTAGGGTTGCTTGGGAAGTGGGGGAGATTGAAGTGGAGTTAAAGGCCTTGGGAAGGTGAAGGGGTGGGAGGCTGATGTGGCAGATGAGGTGGCAAGGAGAGGAGAGAGAGAGAGGGGTGAAATTTGGAGAGAGAGGGGGAGGAGAGAGAGAGGGGGCCGCCCCCTTTAGAGAGAGAGAGCTAGAGAGAGAGAGCTAGAGAGAGAGCAAGAGACACAATTCTTGTGGATTTTAAACTCAATACTTCATTAGCTCCAAATGGGAGGGATTGGGGTCCTATTTATAGGAAACCCACAATTTAACAAAAGACCCTGAGTTTTTGACTAATGACAATAAACCAAGGGGGAAGGGGGGTGCCTATGGGCCTAGCCCACTTAATTGGGCCCAACTGACTCATTAACCACTCTAATGACAATTAACCTAGGTAGATGACTCTTTAACCTGGGTACTTGACTCAATAAAAGGGAAATTACATAATTTATGACTCAAGAAAATATAAAAATTACAAGCCATGATTAAGAAAAATGCCGCGAACATGATGACGCATAGCTGGCAAGCAACGGGAACCGTGGAGAAATGGGAAGTGGTAAGCGATGTCCCCATCATACTCCCGGGGTGCAGAGAACTCGACTCTATCGAGTAAGGGTCCTCCCTGCTGCGGTACTGCTCCAATAGGTCAGGATCCAGCTGCTGGAGATCCTCCCGAATCACCCAGGCGTCAACCGAAGGTGGCCGTCCCTTCCACCTAACCAGATATTGCTCATACGCCTTGCTCCGTGTGGTAGTGATCTGTTCATCTAATATCCGCTCCACTTGATCACGTTGGTTTCTCTGGCCAGATGGAGCTCTCGTTGGTGTGGGGGCTCTCTCAAGGGGTGGGATAGGCTGGATCTCATCATTGGGTGTCACCGTGGGACCCTTGTAGGGCACCAGGTCAGCCACATTGAAAGTGGGGCTTACTCCGTACTCTTCGGGGAGGTCCAACACATAAGCATTCGTGCCAAGGCGCCTCCACACCTGAAAGGAGCCTGCTCCACGAGACCTCAGTTTTGAGACAATCTCAGTCCTCACCATCACAAAATCACCGACATGGCTTTCTTGGTGGCGACAGTGGGAATCGGCTAATTCCTTAAGAACCTTGCTGCTCTTGTTGTTGTGTTTGCGAATGTTACCATGCAATGTCATGAATGATGATCCTATAGGGATGAAGGGAGGGCCTGGACAACCAAATTCAGCCCTATCAAGTGTTAGATTGGTTTTGACAGACTTAGGAGGACCAGGGCATCCATGAATTGACCTATCATGCTTAGAAACCATGTGGACCTTGATGCACTTAGGTGGACCGGGGCAGCCACAAGTGGCCCTATCATGCATGAGACGGATGAAGAGTGGGGGAAGACCAGCTTGTCCAAATGTAAACCTGTCGTGCACTGGACCTAGTGTGTATGTGACACAAATGATGTGACTAGCCTTACCATATGATGAAAAATGTTGTGACACATGCATTCCTATCAAGATGGTCCCATCTTTAGGTGGGGGTTGATTCGGGGGTTTCCACTCATGGGGGTCGAAGGGGTCCAAGAAAATGGAGTGGGCTTGGTCCAATAAGGTTGGATGGGGTAGGGACAGGTTGGTGGTGAGTAAGGTGGGTGGGTATAGGAAGGGATCGAAGGGGTCATGGTAAGGGTCACCTAAGGAGAGGAACTCTAGGTCCTTTTGGTCCTCACAACCCCTTGATGGCGGGTTCTCCTCCTCTAGTAAAGTGATCGGGCCAAAGTTTTTGGTGGAATGGTCGGCCATGAATGGAGGGCTGGTTGTTCTACCCGAGATAAGCAACTCAAGTTTGTGGATAGCATCGGGCTCATCGGGTGTAGGGAGGAGTAAAAGAATGTCGCTAGTGTAGCAACCCACAGTGTAAATGGAGGAGATGGATCCGACACATAGGTGTAGGAGGTCAAGGCTCCTAGGTCGGTCGGCTACTATAGTCAACATGCCAGTTAGCTCTATTTGCCAAGCTATACCCTTAAGAAGATCCCCTAATGTTTCCACTTGATAGGATGATTGAATTGTGGTGTGATAGGTGGATAAGGGTACTATGAGAAGGTGTTGTTCCATGGAAGGGTAATCATGGGGCAGGATAGGGTGAGCCCGGTTCTCCACAAGCCATCTAACCAAGGGTCCACTTATGATAAGTTCACACCAAATTTGGGGTGACATGAAAGGTGAAATTTCTTCCTCGTTTTGGCCATGACTTCCCTCCAAGATGGGGAGTGGTTTTGGGGTGTTCCCTACTAGGGGGTCGGGTGTGGAGATCATGGTTTCTTCTACCAAGGAGGTGAACGGGTCCTCTGAGGGCGAGGTGATAACGGTTGGTGTATGGTGTACCCAGGGTGGTGAGTGAGGCCGGATTTGGGTTGGGGTTGGGAGTGGAAGTAGTGGGGGGCTAGGTTTGGGTAGGATAGGAGTGGTAAGTGGAAGGTGGATTGGGTGAGTAATTTCGGGATGGGGAATGGTGGTTGTCACGGGCCTAGGTGGAGGGGTGGACATGGGGTCCACGTGGGTTTGAATGGTGAGGCTGGAGTGAGCCATGATGCTTCTTCCACATGGGATGGGAACTTCTCGGCCTAACCCATGATATTGTGACTCGTATTCTTCTTCCCAATCTGGGGAGGCCTCATGTACCTCAATTATAATCTTATCCCTTTGGGGTGTGGGGGTCTTACTCTCCAAGAGAATGGGAAGGTCTTTTGGGGATGGGGTGATGAAGGTTGGGGCATAGTGGACCCGGGGTGGTGAAGCTTGGACCCTAAGGGAGGTCTTGGGTTGAGGGAGAGGGGGAGTGGGAGTGCTCCTCGGGTTATGGTTCTCAAGGTAGGAGTGGGGTGGTCGGGGAGTGAAGATCTTCCTAAGCTCAATCTTCATCTCTTCCCATGATTCTATGGGTTCTTTCCGCCAAATCCTTCTTAAGCTCACTATGCATTCCCACTCCTTCTTGGCTTGTCCCCGAAGTCGCCCTGTGGCCCTACGGACTCTAGTGTGTCCATAGACCCTAGTCCTATCAAAGTGTTTGTTCATGAAGGTTTCCCACCTAACATAATCACTAGGATGTGACCCATCAAAGGTGATACTCTCATCTATAAGGATGTCCGAAAATGGGTGGTCGATCGGACCTTTGTGGAGGGCTGAGTGGGACCAAAGATAGGTAGCCATGTAGATGAACCGAATGACTCTAAATGCTTATGCGCCCTAGGACTAACTTGTAGAGAGACAAGTTATGAACTTGCTCTGATATCAATTTGATGTGACACAAAGGTGGGAATGCAGCAAGACACTATGCTTCCTCGGACTTAATTCGTAAGACACAACTCAAGATTTGAGATTTCTTGGAAATTGATCCGAACCACCGTACACACCTGCAACCCGTGGTGACTCGGTGATGCTGAGTCGAAGTGGTGGAACAAGACCCTTGCTGGTTGAGGGCCAGCAGGGCTAAGGTTTTCCCTCCCGAGGTTACGTTGCCCAAGATCAAGGGCGGGCCGGGTGCCTTGGGGCACTGAGTCACTCTCTCACTTTAGCCACGGCGACCACACAAGAGTCGGTGGGTCCGGGAACAAGCGCTCTCTCACCGACCAGCGGACAAGTTGTACGGATATGAAACGAACAGAAGTAAATGGAGCAAGGGTAGAGGCTCACCTGGTTGGTTTGAAGAAACCAACCTCGTTCGGAGATGATGGGCGAGCGGGGAAGTGTGGGATCCCCGCACACTGCGCCGATGACGCTTGAATCCTGTTTAATACAAGCACTACACCTCAAACACTACCTCAACGCAGGGAGGGGCGGTAAGCCGGCCAGGCGGGGAGGAGAGATTCGCCGAAATCGTGGAAGGAGAAGCCGGTGTCGAATCTGCCTGCTTTTGCGGTGGATGACTGACAGTCAATGTTGATGTCGTAACTCCCAGTCTGGAATTTTTACGATGATGAGATTAGTGGGGAATTCCTTGTAACTGGGGCTGGGATGCCTCAGAATTTTGGAGAATTCTTCTGATGCCGAAGCTGGTCCGGGTGAGGAGTCGAACAGAGTGATAGAATCTGGGGAAGGTGACTTCAGGTTCTTGACATCAGGTTGCAGAGGCTGCCCCGACAGCTCCCGGACTCCAAATCACGAACCGCAGGAGTTTCTGGAATCATGGACGAGTCCACTTCGCAGCAAAACTGACGGGGAAGCCGAATGAGGTCGGGGACGACTGGGGGACTCAGAATAGTGGAGGTAGGTCGTTGTAGACTGTGGGAAGCAGACCCGCGCAGCCGAGGGAGAAAAATGGTAACTTTGGCCCACCGATGCTGAACGAAGTTCCGCTTCTTGATTCTGAAAGTGGACTGGACGAGGAAGAACTTTGGAGAAGAGCTCGTGGCCTGATTCTTCTGCGGTTCTTCGTGGTACAGCTTCTCTTCCGGTTCAGGAACTCGGTGTGAGGACTTCTGCACAGTTGGGGGAGATCGGGCCTCCCGGGCAGCACGGACCTTGGATGGGGACGAGACCAATGCGGTGGCGAAGCAGACTGGTAGAGCTTTCCATTGATGTAGTCCACGCCCCCAGAAGGTCCGGGATGAGGTCGTGGCCGACGCTGCAACAGGGTGCTGATCTACAGAACTTGACTGCACACAGGTTGAAGAGAGAAAGGTGGAGGGGAGGGAAGGTTCCTTTGGGGGAGGGGAGGGAATATGGGTGCTTTGGTGGTGGGGAAGGGTTTTGTGAGGTGGGAAGGGGTGGTGAGGGAGAAAGGTGGGGGCGGAGCAAGCAGGGAAAGAGGGTGGGTGCGCAAATGGCCAAGGGGGGGGAGGTGGGGAGATGGGGGTGCAAGGGGCTTGGGGAAGTGGGGAGGCTTCTTCTTGATTTGGGTGGTGGGTTAATGGGTGGTGTTAATGGTGGCCTAGGGAGGTGGAGGGGTTGTCTTGGGGAGGGGAAAGGTTACTTGGGAGAGGGGATTCTCTCTTGGGAAGGGGAAGGGTTGCTTGGGAAGTGGGGGAGATTGAAGTGGAGTTAAAGGCCTTGGGAAGGTGAAGGGGTGGGAGGCTGATGTGGCAGATGAGGTGGCAAGGAGAGGAGAGAGAGAGAGGGGAAAAATTTGGAGAGAGAGGGGGAGGAGAGAGAGAGGGGGGCCCGCTCCCTTTAGAGAGAGAGGTAGAGAGAGAGAGCTAGAGAGAGAGAGAGAGCAAGAGACACAATTCTTGTGGATTTTAAACTCAATACTTCATTAGCTCCAAATGGGGGGGATTGGGGTCCTATTTATAGGAAACCCACAATTTAACAAAAGACCCTGAGTTTTTGACTAATGACAATAAACCAAGGGGGAAGGGGGTGCCTATGGGCCTAGCCCACTTAATTGGGCCCAACTGACTCATTAACCACTCTAATGACAATTAACCTAGGTAGATGACTCTTTAACTTGGGTATTTGACTCAATAAAAGGGAAATTACATAATTTATGACTTAAGAAAATATAAAAATTACAAGCCATGATTAAGAAAAATGTCGCGAACATGATGACGCATAGCTGGCAAGCAACGGGAACCGTAGAGAAATGGGAAGTGGTAAGCGATGTCCCCATCACGGAGCCAGTTCGAGTGACTCAAAATCCTCCCAGGGGACATACTCTTTCAGTTCCATGGGCTGGATTTTGGGATGTTCATAGTCTTCAACCCCATCAATAATAGCCTAGAGTCTTCCAACCACCGGGCTGGTTTCCTTGTGCACCCGCATCGGGATGTGCTTCTTCTTGTTGTGAGTTGGCCGCCTCATGACTAGCCGGGGGGCTGTGTCATGCCAGACGGGGTTCACCGGTGGCGGTGCTGGCCAGGGTGTGACACCCCCTACATGAACTTCTGGGGTGGGCCGAGGGGTCTGTCTTCTTATATTCTTCTTAGGTACAGCTTGCCAGTCCCCCTGGTCTTGAGCTGGTCCCGCGACAAAAGCTTCATAGGTGGCGCGGGTACTGGCCTCCGCCCATTCTTCAGGCAACTCCTAGTACAATGACACCATGTTCATGGTGGGAGCCATGTTGGGCAGCTCATGCGGCTGTGGAGGATCTACTTTGTGCTCTCCCATGTCCAGCTCTCCATTCTTGATTAAGGACTCAATGACGTCCTTGAAGACGTAGCAGTCTTCAATGGTGTGCCCGAGCATCTGGTGGTACTGGCAAAAGCGTGGGTCGTCCTTCTTCTTCAAGTCACCGGGCCTCTTCGGTTCTGGCAATGTGATTTTATTGTAGCTAGTTGCCCACTCGAATAGGAGCCGGGACTTGTCTCGAGAGAAAGAGTATAGCTTATTTCTCATTTTCTTCCTCAGTGAGGGACCTTCCCGCTGTTCCATTGATCTGGGCGGAGGAGGGTTGGCAGCCCCTTTAGCTTTTTCCTTTTGTTTCTCAAAGGTCTGGAAATCCAGTGCATGCACCTCTGGGGGAACTGGCTTCTTCTCGGTCTGCCTAGCTCTCTGGCTTGACGCGGCCGGAGTGGAAGAGTACCGGGCAAGGAATGCCTCAATCTTAGCCACTATATTGTTCAGGCGGTCAAATGTCTTGACCTCAGTGCCGATCATCCTTTCTAGGATTTCTGTCTTCAAGTTCTACTTGCAGATCTGCACTGCGTCCTCCTGATGTGGGGGACGTCTGCACCTCATGCTGAGGTCCCTCGATCTTTTAATGTAGTCGAGTGTCGACTCATCATTCCTCTGCCTCGTGGCATAGAGCTCTGCCACAGTGACCTCCCGTTCAGCAATGTAAAATCTTTCTTTAAACTTTTTATGCATATCGGGCCAGTCAATGATGGACCCGGCGGGCAGGCTCGAGTACCACTCAAAAGCAAGCCCAGTGAGTGTTGAGCCGAAGAATTTGAGGAGATAAGCCTCATCAGTAGCCAAATCTCCCATAAAATTCACATAATAGGGGATGTGCTCCTTGGGAGATCCTTGTCCGTTGAACTTTTCAAACGTTGGAGGCTTAGTGATGCCGACCGGTAGTTTCTTGGCAGCATAATGGGCCGAGTAGGGCACTCGGTAGACGTCAAACGGTGCTTGATCACCATCGCCCCTCTCTGCCAGCTTCATGTCAATCATTTGTTCAAGCATCAACCGGCTAACCGCTGCGGGGTCGACCGGATTTAGGTAAACGTGGGCAGGCTGTGCCCTTGGAGTGGTCAGCACTGTCGCCTGTAGCGCCATAGGAGACCCTTGGAAGGACAAAACTGGCGGTGGGGCCGGTGTTGTATGTTGTGCCTGTTGCAGGGGCATGCCTCCAGTGTAGTCGGGTCTCAGCGAAGGTTCTGCTCCCTGCGGAGGTGCTTCGAAAGACTGCCCGTTGCCTCCGGGCGCTTCGAGCAAAGCCTCGGTCTGCCCGGATGTTGAGGGTTGTGAATTTCTCTCGTTCAGTTGCTTCTTCAGCAGTTCAATCTCCCACTGGTACTGTTGTACCATATACAACATTGCGGGGTCATTCGTGGGGAGACTAGGAGTACCCCCTGCTTCGTCAGTCAGCATCTCTTCCGATGATGTAGACGGCCCGCCGCTGGTGCCCCCGGTAGTGATGACATTGGCGGCCTGGGCCGTGGAGGGTTCTTCATAGGAGGTCTCTTCAGCGCCTACCTACACCACCTCGCCTGTCACTCTCCCTCTTCTAGTAAGGGGACCGAGTCTCGCGGCAAGTCTGGCCACCTCTTCGGGGTCGGTAGGTAGAGCCCCATACCGACCAAACACTCCTGCCATGTTGCAGGTGTAAACTTTCTAATTTATGTTTCTTCTTGCCATCCTCCTCAACGGCCGGTCTGGGAACACCAGTCTATCGAAGACCGATCTTCGGGGCTCCGCTTCCTCCCGCAACGGGGACTGACGCAGCTCCTCAGAGTGGTTCCTCGATTCTGCGCTGGGCACAGGTCGAGTTTCTTCTTCTTGGAAGGCGGAGGCCACTGCCCCTAGTAGTCTTTGGCCACCCGAAGGGGTGCTTACCGGGCCTCGGAGGTAATTCCTCATGGTTTGCTCCATCCCTTCCCACTCCTGGTCAGGGGGAGAAGTCGGTGATTGCGTGCCGACGGCAGCAACATGAGTGTAATCCGCAGGCCTTGGGTGGGCAGCTTGGTGTCGACGCATGTGGTGCTGGCGGCAGATATTTTCTGGCGGTGTCGGTGTAGTAGATGTCGGCTGGTAGACCGGGGGCGTCACTTCGACCCTCTCATCTCGTCGGGCCCTTCTCAAGCGGATGCAGCTGGGCCCTGCTTGGGCGGGTGCAGTGGTTTGGGCTTCCTTGGGGACCCAGACTTGTTTGAGCTTAGCCGGCTTGTGAACCAGCGTGTTCTTCGGTGCTGCAGCCGGGACGGCGGGCATCACCTTTTCTTTCATCTTCTCTAGCCCTTGGAAGGAGTTGCGGACCGGAACAGTTGGTACGATGCGGTCTGGAATTACTTCAGACCTCTGTCCATCAAGGTGGCCTCGGATGCTCCCGACGGTCATGGACTTCCCGGAGTTGGAGATTCGGCGCCCCGAAGTCGTGCCAGCATTGTTCCTTCGGAGCCTCCTCCGGTGAGATGCCGATCCCTGGTGAGGTGGGCCGGTGGTCTGGTGCACGTGGTGCACGTTGCAGCTTAGCGTCCCAGTCGGGACGGTGTTGTTGTTTCTGGCCAAGGCTCGGTCGGCGGCAGCTTCAGTGACTCCCTGGGTGGGAGTGCTGGTCTTGGGCTTGTCGGACGCTTCCACGTCCAGTATGTTGACGAAGGCCACCCCAAGGAAGTTGGGGAAGCCAACCACGGGAGGGAAGCTCCCAAAGTTAAGGGGGATGGCGAGATAGCCACCCCTGACGTGGCTCTCGACGGGTTGGGAGCCGAAGGTGGTCGCCATCCCTAGTGTCCAAGTGTGATTTCCCTGCATTTGCAAAAATAGCGCAATTAGTGTTACAAGAAGGGGGCCGCAGGGCCCCTAATTTTGGTTAAGAGATGAAGGGTGGATTGGTCTCACCGGGCACGCCAGACTTGTGGACGCACTTATTATTTAAATCGTTGTTTTGTTTGTTTATTGGGTTTATTAAGTGCGTGGGCGTGCCAGTCACAAAGTGACAATTCATTCGGGCTTCGTAGAAGCCTTGGATGCGCTCGATCTGACTTGGTCAGATGATTATGTAATTCGTGTCAGGTCCGTATACCGGCGTGCCATGAAGGTCACGACGTCATTTACATCCCCCATATGGGGGAACACCCTTGATTAGTTGCCGAAATTAAGGGCCCTGCGGCCAGAAAGAATTAATACTAATTGCGAAAGTATAGGGAAGAATAAACCACACTAGGGGCCCGCATCGGGGTACAATCATTCAGATGTGTCGGTCACTTCGCGGACCATTTCATGATTGGACGGAAGCCCGAAACAAGAGCGCGGTGAAAATCGAGACAAACCCGTCCAAATGTCTGCCGAGTTCACGGTAATTTCAATAATGGGTCGAAAAGGGCCCGGCCGGGAAGCGGGTCTGATCTGATTAGGATGTCGGCCCAAAGCAAAGTTGGGTCACGGCCATACCAGGATAATTCCCAAGGCTCGGGCCCGCCCTGCAAGGGCAGCACTATTATTCCTCTTACACTGGGTCACGGGAAGAGACGAGGTTGCAGAGTGGATCTTAGCATTTTTGCCATTATCTGAATTTTGATTATTTTTTTTGTTTCTTTCCTTTTCTACATATTTTTGAGTGGTTTTGCTATATTTTTTTTATCACACACATTTCCTTTTTTTGTATTTGTTTATTACATGTTTAAACATACATATTTATTTACTTCTTTTATTTCATGTTTCATACATATATATTTCTTGGATCTGTTTTATTCACTATTATCGTCGTATTTCTTTTATTTACATTTATGATGTGCGTAGGGGAATGGGCTATTGGGAGTTAGGAGGAGGTCGGTGCAATGGAGGACGGGGCCGGTGCACAAGGGGATTGAGTCTGGACAAATTGGTCTGGGCAAAGGAGAGGTCGGTGCAGGTTTGGGGGTGTGCCAGATAAGGCACAAAGAGGGTAGAAGGCTGCACCGGATAGGGCTTGGGCTAGTGTGCCGGAGGGAGCCAAGAGAGTGTACCGGGTAGGGGTAAGAGGAGGTGTACCGGAGAGAGCCAGGAAGAAAGGTGTACCGGGCTAGGGGCTGGGAGAGTGTGCCGGGCAAGGATGCGTATGGTGCATGCCGGGGAAGGGCCAAAGAAGGTGTGCCATTCCAGGGTATAGCTAGGGTGTACCGGGGGAGGCCTGGGGCTGGGGTGGTGTACCGCTGGAGGACGATGAGACAGTGGGAGAGAGGGGTGAGACGCTGAGAGAGAGAGAGAGAGAGAGAGAGAGAGAGAGAGAGAGAGAGAGAGAGATGAGGGGGCGAGACGCTGGGGGACAGGTGAGACATTGAGGGGGGGTGAGACGCTTGGAGAGAGAGACGCTAGGGGAGGTGAGACGGTGGGAGAGAGGGATGAGACAGTGGGGAAAGGTGAGACGGTGAGGGAGAGAAAGAGACGGTGGGAGCGATGAGACGGTGAGGGAGAGAGAGACGGTGAGAGCATGAGAGAGAAAGGCTGAGAGAGAAAGAGAGACGGTGGGGGCGAGAGACGGTGGGAGCGTGCCGGTGGGAGAGAGAGACGGTGAGAGCACAAGAGAGAGAGAGAGAGAGAGAGAGAGTGTGTGCCGGTGGGAGAGAGAGACGGTGAGAGCGAGAGAGAGAGAGAGAGTGTGTGTGCCGGTGGGAGAGAGAGACGGTGAGAGCGAGAGAGAGAGAGAGAGAGAGACGCTGAGAGTGTGCCGGTGGGAGAGAGACGGTGAGAGCGTGAGAGAGAGAGAGAGACGGTGGGAGCGTGCCGGCTAAGGTGCAGGCAGGGTGTGCCGGGTAGAGTGGGTTGAGGGGTTAAGGCAATTGAGGCAAAATATCTTCGAGAGAGGTTTCTCCCCTTCATGGGACGCATGTGAGATGTTTTCTTTTATTTATGAAATGCAGGCGTAGGATTTCTGATTTGGCTTTCTTTTATTCACGTAGATTATGTTCATGGTTATGTTTAGTAGTCCAATTCTTTGAGTCTTGCATGGTTCCCTTGTCTTGGTTGAAGTGTTTTATTGTTGCTTGTCTCATTTGTTTGTTGCTTCCTTTTATCTTTTAACATATTTTTGTTTCTGACAAAAATTTGACAGCATCTCCCCTTGACCCGGATGGTAAGGGAGTAAAAAGGGAACACGCCCACAAGGAGTGGCATGACCCAGCAATTATGCCATGGGCGACAACACCTTTAATAAAACTTCGAAAAACCCGGGAGAATCGATGAGTGGGAGGCGCCTCTAAGGCAGGCTGAGGGTGCACAGGGTAGGGGCTAAGGGGGCATGTGCCGGGTAAGAGGCAAAGGGAGCTGTACCGGGCCAAAGGGGGACCAAGGGTGCACCGGGCAGGCGACAAAGGGGCCGTGCCGGGTTAGGCTCAAATGGGGGTTGGGCTGGGTGGAGAGGTTGGTGTGGACTGAGGGGAAATGGAGTTAGCTAGTCCAAAGGGGGGACTCCGATTAGGAGGGAAAGAGGGGGTTCGCAGAGGTATTGAAGGGCCGGTATTAGGCTCGTGGGGTTCGAGAAAAGGGAAGAGTAAACTCCCTTGGGCCGAAGACTAAGCGGAAGGCAGGGGATCATACAGGGGAGCAACATCGACATGGAGAATCCAAGACACCGGAGAAGGAGAGAAAATGAACAACACACCATGCATACTGGCATAAATCAACGGAAGCAACAGGAAACCCAAGAAGGGTGATTTTCATTCACAAAGAGGAATGACCACGGCCGGCCAAATACATTGCAAAGCTCATTCGTGCTGAAACTACGGATAGAAGAGGGGGGAAGATCATGAAAATGAAAGAAGAAGGAGGAAACAGAGAGAGTGTTGGGGCCGAGCAGGGGTGACTACTCCCTGTCCCTTCCCCACTCCCTCCTCTTTCTCACTCTCTTCCTTACTCTCTCTTTCCCGGTGGTTGCCAGAGGACCTCATGCCGAGGCTCTCCTCTTCCTCTTCTCTCTTCTTCTTCCTCTCTTCTCCTTCTTCTTCTATTCTGTTGCAGCGTCGTCGTGGCTCTGTGTGTGTGTGTGTGTGTGTGTGTGTTCGTATCTCTGTGTATCTCTTGTTCACCTGAGGAGAAGAGTTTTTATACACCCAATGGTAGGAGCGTTCGAGCACGAACAGCGGTGGCGGGAGGCGACCCGCATTGAATGGGGATTTGACTTTCCCCGTCCTCGGTGGCAGGAGGTAGGCAGCGTGTCTATCTCTCTGGGTGACACCTCAGCGAGCCCACTACGCCCCAAGTATCTTTAGGGCATGGACGTTAGATTTCATCTGTCGGATGCACCGGGCGAGGGCATAGCGTGCCGCTGGGAAGCCAGAAGACTGTGCCACCGGGAGACCCAGGGAGTGTGCCACTGGGCAGGCATAAAAGTGTGTCGCTGGAGGCACTCAGGGCGTGTGTGCCGCTGAAGGCGCCCGAGGGAGGTGTCCCGTTGAAGGCGCCCAGGGGGTGTACCGTTGAGGCCGTAGACGGGTGTGCCGGTGGAGGCCATGGGCTGAGTGTGCCGGTGGAGGGGCCTCCACCAGTGTGCCACTGGGGGGGCGCGAGGGTGCGCCGTTGGTGGCTCCAGGGAGTGTGCCGTGTGAGGGACGCTACAGGGTGTGCTGCTGAAAGGCCACCCTAAGCGTGCCGCTGAAGGGGGCACAGGGGCGTGCCGTTTAAGGTGGCAAGGGTGTGTCGTTAAGGGCATCGAGAGGGCGTGCCGTCGGGGCATATTCGAGCCCGTTGTGAACACGAGTTGTGGTCCATTTGATTTTCTTCGGGGCCCATGGATTGTGAGCTTTCCGGGGGTTGATTTCTCTTCGCACTCGTGACTCCGGAGACGGCTTCACGGCAATGTGTGTATTCGGGGAGTCTGGGTGGCCAGTCTCTCCGGGGTTCCTTCACTTGAAGTTGTTACTGATGCGAGTCCATACGGGACATATGGGCGTGCAATTTTACACGTCCACAGGTTCTTGTGTGAAAACTAACGTCGAACTCTCCCAGCTCAATGGCTCATTTGAGAGTCTTCCCTTTGCGTCTGGCTTCTGTAGGATTTGACGCAGGGGTTGATCGGTAAGAACCGTGATCGGGTGAGAAAGGAAATATCGTGGGGACACCGGGCCCACTACCAGACCCACTACTCGGAGCCGACGCCGCACCGCCCCGACATCACCGAGCTTGTGGCTCGGAGACTCACTTGAAGACTCGGCGTCCTGAGTACATATTTGTATATATTGCGTATGTATTTTTATTTGTGTGTATTTTACTGTGGTGGTATTTGTATTATTAAAACCACCTAGTCAAAGTATTTTATTTTATTTAGTCAAAGTCAAAATTGGTTGTTGGATTTTATTTTATTAAGCTAGGGCATGGAAGTCATTAGTTGAAATGTTTAGGGGTATGATTGTCCTAGTGGGATTTTACATTTCCTATATAAAGGGGGCTAATGTGTTTTGTTTTCATATATGATAGAAAGCTTTTGAAAAAAATCACCTAAGGTGCCTTGCCCCTTTGTTCCTTCCCTTCCCTCTTAGCTCCATTGTGAGATTTGAGTGTCACCCGGTGAGAGACCGCTCGGTGTGAGACTGAGCTGCGCGAGACAGTGGTTATCCTGTCCTGTTCGTCCCTTCGGAGTTGCCGTCGATCTTTCCTCTGACGTCATCGCGTCAAATTTGGTATCAGAGCCCGACAACGACGTCTCCGTCAACCCCAACGTCCTCATTGTTCATGATCAACAGCAGTCCGTGAAAAAAAAAGGGAAATCTTCCTCTCTCGACTGAGAGGAGAGTGAAGAAAAAAGAAAAGAAGGCTCGACTGAGAGAGAGGGAGTGAAAAAAAAGAGATTCGCTGGTGCGGGCATCGTCGCCCGTGCCTGGTTCAAATTATTTTTTGGCCGCAACGGCCATTTCCTCCCGTCACCCGCCACCGCGCCCACCTGCCCGGCCCACGCGCCCGCCCGATCGCGCCTGCTATCGCTCGCCTGCTGCGACTTCCACCACCCATATGCGCCCACCCGCGTCCGCCCGGCCGCCCGCGCAGCCGACCGCCCACGCCCGCGTCGATCTCGCCCGCGCCGCAGCGACTACTGCCGCCCGCGCCCGCAACGACTGTTGCCACCCGCGCCCGCGCATAGTGCCCGCGCCCACTCGCAGCGCCCTCGTCTGCCCCTGCCCCCTGCCCGTCGGCGCCGGCCGCCGCGAGCGCTTGCCCGCGCAGGGCCCGCGCGCAGGGCCCGCACGCAGCGCCCGTGCACAACGCCCGCTCGCCCGTCGCTGTCGCCGGCGCCCGCTCGCGTTGACTCCCGTGTGCGCGTCCTCGGCCGCTTGGGTTATTGACCTAGTGCCAGCCGCGTGAGACCAAGTGGAGAAGTTTGAAAATTGAAAAAAAAGTGTTAAATATATATATAATATATATATATCAGGGTTATATAATATATATATATATATATATATATATCTATTGATTAAACTATTAATTGTGGCACCCGAAGCCCACAACGACGGCTCGACCGGCGCCAGGGTCGCCCGATAGCCGATAGACAGTCCGTAAAATACATAACGTAAGTGTCCCTAAGTCTCCCTACGTGAAGAAATTTTGGATTAATTTTTTGCCCTGTGCGGAAAATTTTAAATTAAGCGGTTTTTGTCATAATTACACCCTCCCTGCGTGGAGTGAATTTTTGTAATCGCTCAAGCTTTATCGATGTCCTGCGAACACACACATCCCCACTCACCCTCATCTCCAGTCAGAGCTAGACTTTTCAGTCTAGCTAGGTACGTGCTCCAATCTCTTACTTATTTATTATCTTTTCAATTGCTGCGCGACAAAGTGAGTGAGAGCCCGACCCATACAGCATGTCTCCTGAGTGCATCGCTGTGGACGAAGAGAGAGAGCTTGTATCTGCCCATCTTTAAGCCCTATAACTGTCACATTAGGGCACCATAACTGTCAGGAGGTAGTTCCACAATTACTTCGCCTACTGGCGAGCAACTCTCACTGAACGGTCCCTTCGCAAAAGGAATTGACCCTTTACAATATTAGCCAACAAATTGGGTCTACACCTTACTAATTTTCGGTCCCAGGATTGCATCACTTAGGTCCAAGCCTGTGCATGCCACGTTGGTCTAGGAATTCATCAGGCCGTCTAGAGCGCACTTCAACGCTACGATCACCCATGGATCAGGATAGCATGGATGCCATGCTAGCCCAGCTCGAACAAGATCTTGTGGCCCAAATTGAAAGATCTATAGGCCAATTGTGAGCGGAGCTAGGTGAAAGGATTCGAGCCTTAGAGGATCACATGAAGAAAGAGGAAGGGAGGTTAAATGGCCGCAAAGATCCCGTAGCCAACTCTAGGGAAGAGAGAGACCAAGCCCGCCAGAATCAGGCTCCTCAAGATAGAGAGCAAGAGGAATATGCGTCTCGAGGGAGAGACCACGACGATGAGGAGATCATCCTAAGGAACGTCAAGATCGACGCTCTCAGCTTTGATGGGTCCCTAAATCCCGCTACGTACCTTGATTGGGAAACCGGGATGGACCAATACATTGATTGACATCACCGCATGACCCCTGCTACAAGGGTGAGGTTTACCAAAATGAAACTCTTAGGTCAAGCCAAAACCTACTGGTGCAACATTGAAAATCTCCTAGCAAGGAGACGAGAGGAGCGCATCAGCATGTGGGAAGAAATGAAGGAGAAACTTAGGGAAAAGTATCTGCCACCCTCCTACCATCAGCGTCTTTTAGACCAATGGCAGCAACTTACCCAAGATGGGAAGTCGGTAGATAACTACATCGCCAAATTCGATGAATTCTTCCTTCGGAGTCAAGTCGTGGAGGATGCCTTCGTCACCCTCTCATATTTTAGGGCTGGCCTACAGGAAAGCATTCAGCGAGAACTATTCCTACGAGCGGTTAACACCCTCGAGCACGCCTACCAGGTTGCTCGAGATGTCGAGCGGTTTCAAAAGGTGGTCCTAGTTCGGGTTCCCACCTACCGCCAACCCGAACCCCGAAACCCCATTATCTGCTACTCTGAGAGGCCTGGCCCCTGCACTTCCTATGTCTCTACTGCTACCCCACTCCGGGCCGTTGCCCCTACTACAGTGCCCAGGCTGGAGTACACTCCGCCAACTGATAGGAGGGATGACAAGGGAAAGGGAGCCACCCCTAGCACTTCTCAACCAGTCCCTATCTCAGGGATTCGCTGCTTTAGGTGCCATAACCTAGGGCATGTTGTCACCAACTGCCCCACCCGAGCTTTAGTCATCACCGACCCCCAGCCTGCGGAGATTCCACCTCAGGAAGAAGAATCCATTGAGAGGTATGAGGCCGATCCTGACCTCATCGCCCAGTTTGAGGAGATAGATGCAGGATTTGATGGCACACATGTTGAGTACATGCAAGTCGACGATATTTTCGAGAGTTCTAGCCATAGATGACTGGGTGTAGTTCGTTGCATCCTAACACACCCTCAGGAGGACGACTGGCGTCGAACCTCCATCTTCCAAACCTACATCATGGTGAATTCTCAACCCTGCAAGGTAATCTTTGACAACAGGAGCTGTATCAATGCAGTCTCTTCAGACTTTGTCTCCCGTCTAGGACTACCTGCACACCCCCATCCTAGGCCATACAACGTGGCTTGGGTTGACGACACTTCTATCCCAGTCACCACTACATGTGTCATTCCCATCCAATTCCAGTCCTACCAAGGACATATCCTATGTGACGTAGTGCCTATGATGGTCGGGAGCATCATCTTAGGACGACCATGGATCTATGATGTAGACCTTACTACATTCGGTCGATCCAACCAGTGTTCCTTCTCTCACAATAGGAAGAAGATTCAGTTGTACCCGGCACCCAAAGGTGATATCGGGGAAGAGCTCCACCTCTACCCCCACTGGAACCCCCAAGGTTCAGGAGAGTCCCCAAACTCCCAATGAAGGAAAACTTCTCATTCCCTCTACACCTATCACACCCATTCCTAAGGCCCCTAAGGTTGGTCACGACCTAGTTAGGCGCCTTAACTTCATAAGTGTCCGAGAGCTAAATAGAGAGGTTGCTGAGGGTGCCCATGTTTGGGCTGTTGTCGTCACCATCGCACCCGAGGAGTCTTAAGTCTTAGTCCCACCTGAAGTCCAAGCAATCCTGTATGACTTCCAAGACATCTTCCCTGAGGACTTGCCCTCTATACTCCCTCCCATGCGTGATGTACAACACGTCATTGACCTTATCCCCGGGTCCACCCTACCCAACCTTCATCATTACCGACTGAACCCCAAGGAGCATGCTGAGCTCCAAAGAATTGTTGAGGACCTTATTCAAAAGGGTTTCCTCAGGGTGAGCAAGAGGCCATATGCTGTTCCTGCCTTGCTCATACCAAAGAAAGATGGCACCTGGCGGATGTGTGTTGACAGCCGCGCCATCAACAAAATCACTGTCAAGTATAGATTTCTCATTCCCCGTCTTGATGACATGCTTGACATGATGAGTGGAGCCACCATCTTTTCCAAGATTGACTTGAAAAGTGGCTACCACCAGGTTCGAATCCGACTAGGGGATGAGTGGAAGACAGCCTTCAAAAGAAAAGAAGGTCTGTATGAATGGCTCGTCATGCCATTTGGGCTATCTAATGCCCCCAGCACTTTTATGAGGCTTATTACGGAAGTCGTTCGCCCTCTCATTGGTCGATTTGTTGTCATCTACTTTGATGACATTCTCATCTATAGTCACAACCCTCAGGACCACATCCGACATTTGAGGTAAGTCTGTGAGACTTTGAGGAGAGAAACCATGTATGCCAATCTTAAGAAGTATGAATTCATGACAGACCGGGTCACTTTCCTCGGCTTTGTGGTTTCGAGTCATAGAGTGTATGTGGATCAATCCAAGGTCCAAGCCTTAGTCGACTGGCCTGAGCACCAGAACGTCCATGACGTTCGCAGTTTCCATGGGCTAGCCACTTTGTACATACGCTTCATAAAGAGTTTTAGCACCATTATGGCACCCATTACGGATTACATCTGTAATGGGAATTTTGAGTGGACCAAAGCCGCCTCCCAGACTTTTCTTGTCATAAAGGAGCTTATGACCAAAGCCCATGTCCTCCGACTGCCAGACTTTTCCAAAGTCTTTGAGATATCATGTGATGCATCTGGCATAGGAATAGGAGGAGTGCTTAGCCAGGAGAGCCACCCTGTGGCTTACTTCAGTGAGAAGCTTTCTGATGCAAAGTTTCGTTATTCCACCTACGATAAGGAGTTCTATGCCGTGGTCCAAGCTCTCAAACACTGGAGACATTACCTCTTACCTCAAGAGTTTGTCTTATACTCGGACCACGACTCTTTGAAATTCCTTAGCTCTCAGAAGGGCTTAAACACTAGGCATAGTCGGTGGGTAGAATTCCTCCAGTCCTTCACCTTTGTCCTAAAACATAATGCTGGAAAAGAGAATAAGGTGGCCGACGCCTTGAGTCGAAGGGTCTCCCTTCTTTCCACTGTTTGGGTAGAGGTCACCGGATTTGACCGCATGAAGGAACTCTATGGGGAGTGTCTCGACTTTGGCCCTGCCTACTCCGCCCTGTCCGCTGGAACCTCGACATCATTTACTGACTATCTACTCCAAGATGGTTTTCTTTTTCAAGGACAGCAACTCTGTGTCTGATGGGGACATCGAAGCAAGACCACTCATATTTTGTTTGCATTTATGTCCTTTTATATTTGTATGTATACCCTTGTGTTATATGGGTACACAATTATGAGTCTTACTGGGTTTTTGTGCAAAATGACAGTAGGACCAGCAAGGGGGGCCTCACTCCTTCCTCATTGGTCCATGTGGCACCATTTGGGTCCATGTGGGGCTGGTCAAAGTCCTAGGTGGCATCTAAAAGGTCAATTGACACATGGGGAGACAATTGGGTTAAAAATTCAAAGGAGGCCACCTACCTTACCTACCATGTCCCCTTGGTCAAGGGGGCGCCCCCCTCCATTTTTATTTTTGGAGAATATGCTATTAGAACTAATTAGTTCTAATCCTTGTATACCCCTCCCAACCCTAGATCTGAGGGTATTAGTGGTCATTTTCCATTTATTATATAAGACATGTATTTCCATTTTTCAAGAATTAATGAGAAGAAAATATTGTTGTATGCTTGGAGCAACCGGTGCCCCTCCCCTCTCTCTCTGGTGTTCTTCTTCTTCCCTCTGCATTTCAAGGTTGGAAACCCCTTCTATCTTAGCCCCTCTATCTCTGATTTCATCTCTGGTGCCGCCGCCGCCGCCGTTCGTGCCGCCATCGAGCCGCCACGAAGCCGCTTCTGAAGTTCTGTCCATGGGTCTGTTTGGCTAGATAGAGTCCCACTCCGAGAATTTTAACTCCCAACTCCGACCTCATCTGGAGTTGAGATTTTCAGGGTTGGTTCCTCTCTTGATTCCAAACCTCCAGTAAAAACATCACATCATTCAGAGTTCATTTTATATTTTTCTATTTTGTGTCTTTCTATCTTCCTGATTTGTCCCTTTTCAGATCTGTGTAGCAGAAACTTAGTTATTCCACCTTTAGACCCCCTTTTTAATTTTTTTTGGAATCCCCAAATTTATTGGAGGTTTTGTCTACCATCCCCTTCCTCCACAAATTTTCGTTGAATTTCAAAATCCCTCTACCTATTTTTTGAAATTGAGTTATTTCCCCAAATTCAGTTCTGTCTCTGCTGTCCAGGTCCGACCCCGAGTCAGTATAAAATCCCCACAAAATCGAAACTTCCACCAAATCTTGCATAAGATATATCCCGATTTTCCTCTCTTCAGTCTCCACAACTTGCATGAAGAACTCATCTTCTGAATCGAAGGTCTACATCACGGTCAATGCCAACTCTCAGGAAAACTCAAATCTGCCCTGAGTTTTCAGATCCTGTGAGTCAGAAGCTTGAAAATTTGATAAAGGCCATCAACGAGAAATTCAATTTTATCTTTCTGGCCATAGATCGAAGGATTTCAAGTCAACTTTCCATCGGTATCTCTTGTGCATCGATCCGACGTCGGGAGTGACCGCAGCAGCAGATCTCGCCGAGTCGCGCGCTGTAAAACAAATCCGTGGCCAGCAACTCCGGCGGGTGACGATCGGAGCAGCCCGGCCTCCGACCGGCGAACCGGCACACCGCCATCCCAGGGAGTGCCCCTCCAGGCGTCCCCACCACAGTGGTACCACCCCGGTCCCATACGGCCCCTCGGACCAGCACGTGGGTCCCACGGTCGCGAGTACGAGTGCCGTCGAAGCTACACAAGAAGCTGTCCGTCAACCTGAACCCGTTACTCCCGGGTCCCATTGTGTCGCCCTTACCTCCCTGCGTGGAGTGGCCAGTAATTGTATTGCTGTAATTATTGTGTAATATTTGTTCTGGGAGTACGAGATCGGCTGAGAAGTCTTCCCCACGCCCGGTAGCGTGGAGGTATCGTATTCGCTCCTTGACTCGGCATTTTACTTTCTTCGTATATGCTTTATATGCCGCTGCTAGAGAGTATGCTAGGATCGTAGCTCGCTTAATATTTTTATATCATCGCTGCTACGAGAGAGAGAGATACCGTCCCGTGACCCGATCCGGGCACGAATTTATGAGTTGACCACCCTAGCTCTTTGCCGATTTCTCAACCGCGCACGTCCGACGCTTCCCTCGTTAGGGACGATCGCGAGCTTGTTTGTATATTAGAGTCCGAGGATCGCATATCCATTTGGAGTCGAGTCGTGTGTCCGTCCCGCATCAGATTGGTATCAGAGCGAGTTGAGTCTAGGGTAGTCCTTGTGTCTAAAATCAAAAAACAAAGTGTCATTTACGTCTAGTCATCGTCTAAGTTGGTCTAGGTTGCATTTTATCCCAATAACCCGGTATATAAAAAGGTGTTGTCTGAACGTTAGGCTACCCCTATCAGGAAGGCCGCACACTTGCACGAGTGATCTTTAGATCGATTAACTCCGCCACGTACCGAGTCTTCGTGTCTTGTCCTTAGTGTGCATGCAATCTAACCTTGCATAGTTGGTCTTGTGTCTTGTCCAAATGGCCTTGCATATCCATTCCTAGGGATCCATTCCCATCTTTTCGGCACCAATGGCCAACCCATGCTGACCCATCCAAGGTGATAGGTCCGTGTCCGAGTACATCCGGGACTATGATAAGTACCGGTTGGAATATGGAGTTGGAGAGGAGAGCACCACGATTGCCTTTCAGTTTTGGAGAGGTTTGCGGCTTTACTTTCGAATCCAATGTCTTGGCTACGATGCATTCTCTCTGCTGCAGTCCTATAAGGTCGCTCTGGAGGTCGAGCCATTTGAGTCTCAATTTAATGACGACCTACAGCGAGCCGATGCTGCCCTGGCTGCCCTTCGACAAACATCTACCTCCCAACCGAGTCCCGAGCCGATCGGACTACCTACCCCATTGCCTTCACCACCCGTGCGTGCTCCGTTACCACCATTACCTTCCAATCCTTATCCGGAGCCATCATATTGGGAGCCACCGCCGCCCGAACCACCAGTGTTTCTTACGGGTACACTATACATAGCCAAGCCGCTTCTTAGCTGGCTCAAGGATGGCTTGGTCCCACGTCCTTACCCTTCTATAGACCCTACCTTACAATTAGTGCCCGTCAACTCCTTCCACACTACCTTTCGGCCTAGTCACTATGTTGATACATTGGATGACCTTATTATGGGATTAGACACGCAATGGAAGTTGACGCATTCGTTGGCCCGAAGCTTCAACCAACCTACTAGTCTTGGCTTCACCCATCCGGCCTTAGGGTCCATTACCTCCGTATGCACCGTGGGTTGTGTCACCACGGAGATTCTCTTGTTCCTTCCCTTACCGACTGAGCCTACCTTTGCTCCATTTATCCCGGGGGAGGAACCATATCTTCTATACACGGTCCCATCTACCACGATGGATGGAGGTGACCATCACCTTCATGAATTTCAAACATGGGACTATGTAACGGAGGAACCGAGGGGTCACACATTCTTTGACCCATTCAACCCCTTCTCTAGTGGGCCTCGTGACCCATCACTTCCTTCATAACTTGTCGGGGAAGTCCACTTTCACGCCCCTTTCCCACAGGCCGGGCCATCTATACCCACCAAGCCCAATCTCGATACACCCACACCCGGCTCGTCCACACCCGGTTCTCCTAGCCCTCTCAAGTCCCCTAAATCCAAAGGGTCGTTCATGCATGACTGGGTCATACTTGGGCGTCTAGGTGTTCCCCTTGCCACCAACCATCGAGTACATCTAGTGTATGCATGGCACATATTTGGGTGTCCTGGTCCGCCGTCACACGCGTATGGGTCGGACTAACAATAGGTTTGTCTAGGGTCATGCATGAGTCAATTTTTTTGTTTGTATGGTTTGTGGTTTGTTAGGAATCTGCATGTGTCTTGTGCGAGCTCATTGATGTTAGTCCCTTAAAGAGGCGAGTGGACTCGATCGATGAGTATGGGATCATTTCTACATCTATGCCCCGGATCTAGTCACCTACAGGGACCCAGCGGTGATTCCTAGTGAGTCTTCGAGACGCCTCCTTCCCCTTGAGAGTGACCCCACCCCAGAGTGTTCCACCACTAGTCCCTTCCCATAGCAGCATGCGCATATCTAGTATATACGGAATGAGCAGGTGACGATCACTTGGAGTGGAGCGTACTCGCACTATTTGGTACGGTGACGGATCCGCTGGAGCTACTCGAGCAGTCACGCCCTTTACTCGACGGGGTCGAGTTCTTCCTATCCGGGGAGAATTGATGGGGACATCGAAGCAAGACCACTCATATTTTATTTGCATTTATGTCCTTTTATATTTGTATGTATACCCTTGTGTTATATGGGTACACAATTGTGAGTCTTACTGGGTTTTTGTGCAAAATGACAGTAGGACCAACAAGGGGGCCCTCACTCCTTCCTCATTGGTCCATGTGGCATCATTTGGGTCCATGTGGGACTGGTCAAAGTCCTAAGTGGCATCTAGAAGGTCAATTGACACATGGGGAGATAAGTGGGTTAAAAATTCAAAGGAGGCCACCTACCTTACCTACCATGTCCCCTTGGTCAAGGGGGCACCCCCCTCCATTTTTATTTTTGGAAAATATGCTATTCGAACTAATTAGTTCTAATCCTTGTATACCCCTCCCAACCCTAGATCTGAGAGCATTAGTGGTCATTTTCCATTTATTATATAAGGCATGTATTTCCATTTTTCAAATATTAATGAGAAGAAAATATTGTTGTATGCTTAGAGCAACCTGCGCCCCTCCCCTCTCTCTCTGGTGTTCCTCTTCTTCCCTCTACATTTCAGGGTTGGAAACCCCTTCTATCTTAGCCCCTCTATCTCTGATATCGTCGCCGCCATTCGTGCCGCCAACGAGCCACCGCGAAGCCGCTTCTGAAGTTTTGTCCAAGGGTCTGTTTGGATGGATAGAGTCCCACTCCAGGACTTTTAACTCCCAACTCCGACCTCATCTGGAGTTACGATTTTCAGGGTTGGTTACTCTCTTGATTCCCAACCTTCAGTAAAAAAATCACATCATTCAGAGTTCATTTTATATTTTTCTATTTTTGTGTCTTTCTATCTTCCTGATCTGTCCCTTTTCAAATCTATGTAGCAGAAACTTAGTTCTTCCACCATTCGACCCCCTTTTTGATTTTTGTTGGAATCCCCAAATTTATTGGACATTCTGTCCACCATCCCCTTCCTCCACAAATTTTCGTTGAATTTCAAAATCCCTCTACCTATTTTTGGAAATTGAGTATTTTCCCCTAATTCAGTTCTATCTCGACTGTCCAGGTCCGACCCCGAGTCAGTATAAAATCCCCACAAAATCAAAAATTCCACCAAATCTTGTATAAGATATATACCCATTTTCCTCTCTTTAGTCTCCACAACTTTCATGAAGAACTCATCTTCTGAATCGAAGGTCTACATCACGGTCAACGCCAACTCTCAGGAAAACTCAAATCTGCCCTGAGTTTTCAGATCCTGTGAGTCAGAAGCTTGAAAATTCGATAAAGGCCATCAACGTGAAATTCAATTTTATCTCTCTAGCCATAGATCGAAGGATTTCAAGTCAGCTTTCCATTGGTACCTCTTGTGCATCGATCCGATGTCGGGAGTGACCGCAGCAGCAGATCTCGCCGGGTCGGGTGTTGTAAAATAGAATTGCAGATCCGTGGCCAGCAACTCCGGCGGGTGACGATCGCAGCCGCCCGGCCTCCGGCCGGCGAACCGGCACACCGCCATCCCAAGGAGCGCCCCTCTAGGCATCCCCACCATAGTGGTACCACCCCGGTCCCACATGGCCCCTCGGACCAGCACGTGGGTCCCACGGTCGCGAGTACGAGTGCCGCCGAAGCTACACAAGAAGCTGCCCGTCAACCCGAACCCGTTACTCCCGGGTCCCATTGTGTCGCCCTTACCACCCTGCGTGGAGTGGGCAGTAATTGTATTGCTATAATTATTGTGTAATTTTTGTTCCGGGAGTACGAGATCGGCCGGGAAGTCTTCCCCACGCCCGGTAGCGTGGAGGTATCGTATTCGCTCCTTGACTCGGCATTTTGCTTTCTTCGTATATGCTTTATATGCCGCTACTAGAGAGCATGCTAGGATTGTAGCTCGCTTAATATTTTTATATCATCGCTGCTGCGAGAGAGAGAGATACCGTCCCGTGACCCAATCTGGACATGAATTTGTGAATTGACCACCCTAGCTCTTTGCCGGTTTCTCAACCGTGCACGTCCGACGCTTCCCTCGTTAGGGACGATCGCGAGCTTGCTTAGAGTCCGAGGATCGCATATCCATTTGGAGTCGAGTCGCGTGTCCGTCCCGCATCAGTGTCCCGAGGACTTCTATACGGGACTTCCTGATTTTGGAAATGCATGTTGGAGGTCTTGCTGGTCACTTTGGACGAAACTAGACCATCCATTCTGTGGAGGAGCATTTTTATTGGCCTGGCCTGAAGAAAGATGTGGTCAAAATTGTAGCCCAGTGTAGGACATGCACAATGGCCAAACAGGTCAAACAAACACTGGTCTCTACACTCCTCTCCCCATTCCGGATAGACCATGGGTTGATGTGAGCATGGATTTCATCCTTGGATTACCTCGCACTGCTCACAAACATGACTCCATCTTCGTGGTAGTTGATCGGAGACTCACTTGAAGACTCGGCGTCCTGAGTACGTATTTGTATGTATTACGTATGTATTTTTATTTATGTGTATTTTACTGTGGTGGTATTTATATTATTAAAACCACCTAGTCAAAGTATTTTATTTTATTTAGTCAAAGTCAAAATTAGTTGTTGGCTTTTGTTTTATTAAGCTAGGACATGGAAGTCATTAGTTGAAATGTTTAGGGGTGTGATTGTCCTAGTGGGATTTTGCCTTTCCTATATAAAGGGGGCTAATGTGTTGTGTTTTCATATATGATAGAAAGCTTTTGAAAGAAATCACGTAAGGTGCCTTGGGCTTTTGTTCCCTCCCTTCCCTCTTTGCTCCATTGTGAGATTTGAGTGTCACCCGGTGAGAGACCGTCCGGTGTGAGGCCGAGCTACGCGAGGCAGTGGTTATCCCGTCCTGTTCGTCCCTTCGGAGTTGCCGTCGATCCTTCCTCCGACGTCGCCGCGTCAAAATATGGTCGCAACTTTCGTGCGGCTATAACCAGAGCTGGCATGAACTTCTCCGTCCTTGAGTACCGAAACTCTAGACCTTGGAGGGCTCAGCTTACGTACCCAAAGGGCATTCATGTATAGCAGTACAGCCTCTGGTCAGTGACGAAGGCCGTCTTATCTTGGTCAGACTCATGCATGCTGATCTGATGATACCTGGAATAGGCATCCAAGAAACTTAGCATCTCATGCCCGGCCATGGTATCGACCAATTGGTCGATTTGTGGCATTGGGAAGCTATCCTTGGGAGTGACTTTGTTGAGGTCTGTGAAGTCTACACACATTCGCCATTTCCAGTTGCTCTTGGGGACTAGGACTACGTTGGCAACCCAGTCTGGGTACTGGGTAGGTTGTAGGAGTCCTGAGCATAGCTTCTCACTCACTTGTTCCTTTATAATAGCCTATCGCTCGGGATTGCAACATCTCCTGCGATGCTGCACCGGGCAGCAACTCAGATCCAACTTCAGTTGGTGGGTTATGACCTCTGGCGGGATTCCTGGGAGCTCATCCTCTGACCAGGCGAACACATCCCAGTTTACCACCATGAAGTTCCTGTAGGCCTCCTTCTCTTGTTCGGACAACGTGGCACCGATGCGGAGGGTCCTTGTCGGATCCTCCCCCATCTGGATGAGGTACATGTCCTCAACCGGGGTACTACCACTGGGCCCAAGATCCTCTGTCCTCTCCTTCTTCTCGGGGGGAGTCTCCTCAACTTGCCTATCTTGGGTGGAGATCAAATAGCATCTCCTCGACTAGCCTTGGTCTCCTCAAACTTCCCCTACTCCGCGAGGAGTGGGGAACTTCAGCTTCTGGTGATAGGACGAGGGGACACCCCTTAGGGTGTCGAGGATGCCTCTTCATATTATGGCATTATACCTAGTCATCTCGCATACAACCGTGAAGTCTGCTACGAATGCCACGTCTTTGGGCACGGTCCCAAACGTGATCGACAATGAAATGCGTCCTTCGGGGAGGACAGTCATGCCGAAAAAGCATATAGGGTGTGTAGTGGCGTTATGCGTGAAAAATACACACCCATAAGCACAAGATAGTCGTAAGAAATCACATCGGGCCCGCTCCCATTATCAACAAGGATTCGTCGTACAGTACATTGATTGATGGTCACTAAGACCACCAAAGCATTAGAATGAGGGGTGGTTACACCTTCAAGGTCCTTATCCGAAAAGATGATTGGATCTTTGAGTTATTCCCGAGCAGTGGACTCACGGCGGCTCTTGTAGCCTTGGTCCATGGAGTTGACTTCCGATGCGTACCGACAGCGTCTCCTGGAGCTGTCCCCACCTGATGTCGGCCCACCAAAGAACATCATGATCTCTTTTCCGTTAGGTCGATTGTCGATGGGCTGAGGGGTTTGCTCTCGTTGTCTCTTCTCTGTAGCCATGGCAACGAACTTATGAAGGAGCCCTCACTGGATGAGGTCCTTGATCGCATCCTTGAGTTGGATACAGTCGACTGTGTCATGCCCACGGTTGCGGTGGAAGCGGCAATACCTCCTTTTGCTTCTAGTCCTCGAGTCAGACTTCATCTTCAGAGGCCACCGGAGGTAGGGCTCCTCACGGATCTCCATGAGGATCTGCTCGGATGGAGCCGTCAGGGGTGTGTAGCATCGATATTGGCCCATTTGGTCTCTGAGCGATCGCGTCGTTCTCGGTCGCGCCGTTCTCGCTTGTTCCGCCCCACCGGAGGGGAGTCGACGGATCTCTTTCGGTAAGATTGACCAGTCCCGACCGTGCAACCTAGGGCCGTGATGTTCTCCTCGCAGATGGGGTGCTTCTGAGCTAGGGCGAGGAGGTCCATCAAGGTCACCGGGGCTTCGACCCCGAGCGATCGTTGGAGGATGGAATCCCGAGTCCCTTGTGTTAGGGCGATGGTGGCAATGCTAACGTAGAGGTGGAGAATGTGGAGAGCCTCTGCCCAAAATTGAGACACGTAGTCCCAGAGTGCAATGCCCCGGACTTTTTTAGATTATTTATCATATTAGGATCCATGGGTTTTGTATTGATTTTCTGGGTCCCGAATTGAGCTTTGCGGTTTATGCATGTTTTGTCTGTCGGACCTTCGGAACCCCGTGTAGGGTGAACCGTTGCGTTCTCCGACTCCAAGATGTTATCACTATATTATGCATTTTTCGAGGATAGTGGGGAGTATTTTTCCCTATTTTCATATTTTTCAGAATTTTTAAATTCCAAAATTTCTTATATAAATAATCCCCTCACGCTCTCTCTCTCCCCATTCTCTCTTTCTCGCTCTCTCTCGTCTCTTCCTCTTCCCCTCTCCTCCGGGCGGCCGACGGAGGCGATGGCGGGTGAGGTGGCGATGACGTGGGGGTGAGGAGCATGAGGACTGGTCAAGGATCGAGGCGTGATGGCGCGTCGAAGCTCGGGTGCGCGTTCGTGAACCGGCGGAGGTTTTGTGGGCGTTTTGGCATCCACAGCGCGTCAAATCTTCAGTGGAGGTAGGGAGATGGATCCCCAGCTCGTGTACTTCCCTTCCCGTGAGTTTTATAGGCCGTGGTGAGCCGAGCGGGCTTATTTCCGCATTTTGAGGAAAATAATTGATTTTGGGGAGTGAGCCGGATCTAGCATTAATCGCGTTTTTGGGGTTTAAATGGGTCCTCTCAGTGCTAGAGAGGTTGGGAACTAGTTTCCCCGTGTTTTCTCCTTCGCGTGGGCACGAATGGGGCGTGGAATGGAGTTTTCCACCGAACTCGCCGTTTTTGAGTTTGCGGATAGGTAGCGGTCGTACCAGGGACCGCCACTATCCCAGGTGGTCCTCTGGGGGCCACCACTTGCCCCCTTATGTCGGTTGGTTTTGCGGTCACACGATAGACCGCTTGAAGAGCTTAGCGACCTGGTGTGGACCGCCAGGCACCTTGAAGCGGTTAGGGCAGGGTCGTTTTTCATTTTGGAGTCGTTCGAGGTCAGGAGGGGTTGCGGCCATGCAACTGACCTCTAGGCGACACCTAGCGGTCAGGCAATGGTCCGCCACCCTTCTTGGCGATCTGGGAGTGACCGCTTGGGTTCTGGAGGCTTTTGGGGCCTTGCGGTCCTAGCCAGACCGCCAGGCTCTGTGATAGTCCAGGGAGGACCGCCACTTAGTTTTCGTGCTTGCCGTGCCCGTTTAGCATTGTGTTGGTCTCCGGTCGACCCAGTTGTGACCCAGTGGTCGACCATCGGCCTCGCGAGTGTCTCGGACATCCCGTGGGTTCCGTGACCATGTTTCTGGGGTGCCTGGAGATACCATATTACCTCGATTAGTGTGCTCATAGATTTAGAGGGTCCGGGTGACCCTGTGTGTGTGCTCCGGACTTTTGTGTTCTCGCTAGATCGAGTCGCCATGTATCGACATGTGTGCGGTGGGTTATTCCCACATGTCATTAGCATCCCGGTAAGCGTTTTTGAGTGGGCCATGTGTGTGGCCTTGGACTGCGAGTCTAGTTACCCAGCCTGGGGCTGGAGGTTTCCCATTTTTCCCTGCGATGGGGAATCGGCTTGGCGACTTGTGAGCTGCCTTGGGAATCATGCTTCTGTATTTTTTGCGTGGGCCATGTGTGTAGCCTATGGAGTGTGAGTCCAATCACCCAGCTTGGGGCTGGAGGGTTTCTTAGTTCCCTTTTCGAGGGAATGGTCCCAGCGGTTGTGAACTACCTCGTGAGTCATCGTGCCAAGATTTCTGACCCTAAGGTTAGGGCAGATTGATGGCGTGGCGACGTTCGGTGCAACGGTCTTGACCCCGAGTCTTGTGACTCAAGGACCGTCGGATTTAGTAAGTCTAGAGGACTGTCCAGAGTCAAGTGGCTCAGCGCCACTTAGTTCTTCGTGACTTTCACGTAGGGTGCGTGCGTGTTTCTCGGAGTTTCTCCTCGGAGAGTGGTCACATCAGTGATTCCCCACTAGTCATAGTCTTTCGACACGCGTGTGGTCCCACCAGGGAGTGGTGGCGAGGCTTTACCTGAGAGAGATGGTTTATAGGCTGGTTACCGTAGGGCCCCACGTCTTGTAGCCAGAGTCTGGCTGAGGGGAAAACCAGTCAGAGGGCCTGACCTAGGACGCATGGTCAGTGTGTGCACACGTGGTCAGGGACTTCGGACGCGTACTGACGAGCACGACCCTGACTAGATCCTTGTTCGTGGTACTGGTTACTTGTACAGTGTCTTTGTCTCCGCCTGGGGCGTCGCAGCGAGACACCTGAGGTTGTGGACTAAGTCGTCAGTGGATGCATCAGGCTTTGCTTCTGGTGGGCAGGTACTCCTGTCACGTGAGTCGTGACTCTCCTATTTTCTGGTTTCGTTTCCCATCTGTGAGACATGGTTCCCCCGACAGTTTCAGGGAGTGTTCCCGAGGTAGAGGTCTAGGGGTTTTCCGGTGAGCGTCACCGAGGGTTTTCCCAAGACGGTGTTAGGTCTACAACTGCGAGGTCGTGATTGTTTCTTCTAGCAGCGTAGCCAAAGGTTCTCCCGTTAGTTCGGTAGTCCCCCGACTGTGAGATTGGGGCGTGTTTTTTCGGTACAATAGGAGTAGCTGTAGTGTCGAGTTTTGACCAGCCACCGGCTCGTTGTTCCTGCTGTAGTTGTTGCTGCTTTCCTTTCCGCTACCGCCATTATTTTCGGTTGGGGTTCCGCGGGACCCGTACTGAGCCAGTGATAGGAGGCTTACCCCTACTTTTCAGGTGCGACAGTTCTTCCTCGAGGTTCGAGGGTGCTGTGTGGAGGTTCTTAGTTGTCAGCTCGCTGGGCCGAGTGTTCACTCGGAGTTGGATATGTTCTCTGCCTTAAACTGTACTTTCGTTGGACTAGACTCTGTTGTAGTTAGATTGTTTATTTCTGTTAATTGTTGAATTATCCTGCTTTATTTCCTATTTTCTTGTACCTCCACACTCCTTTTCAGCCCTTCCAAGCCCTCCAGGCTCGTGGGCGGCAGGCCAGGATTCAAATGGTATCGGGTTATTCCCGATATCCGGATCTTGGGTCGTTACAGTTAGTATCAGAGCATGGTTGTGGACGTACATGGGAATTCGAGATATTACAGTGATCAGAGTTCATCAGGTCCAGTACAATCGGCAGCTGGCTCAGGGTTTTATGTTTGTTTTCCACTTGATTTCTCGCTAGAGAGCTTAAGTGCGCTGCGCGGCGCTGTAAAGGTGGTTGCTGTTCGCGGCTTTCATGCTGGTGTGGGGCCCAATGGATGTAATAGAGAGATTTCTTCCTGATGAGTGGTAGCCCCGATTGTGCAGCGTTGGGATGAGGTTGCCGGTAGGCGCGGATCTGCGGTGCTACGTTCGAGGAATTTGCAGTGAGGACAGGTGGCTGGCGAGGATTGTTCGTGGTTAAGTGGTCGTAAGCGTGCTCTGAGGGAGCTGTTGTAGAGTCTGGCCACCCCAGGTTGAGGTTTATCCAGCCCCTGAGGTGTTAAGGTCATGGTTTGAGGTGGCAAAGCGGATGCTCTGATCGAGAGGGGCACTCGGGTGAGTGGAGGATCTTCTTGGTGAGTTGCTAATTTTCGAGCCTGATGTCCTTGTCGTGCTCTGTGGCGTCAGAAATGACGTGTCGGTCTTTATTATTTTTGTGGATTTCGAGGCAAGATTGGGCGGAGTTGTCCCAATAAGTTCTTGCTCCTGCACTTCTGCATGTGAATGGATTGTGTTCGCCCTGGATTTGGGTTGAGATGGGAAGGTTCCGCGGCGAGTTCAGGACTCGAGGATGAGCATTGACAGTTGTCGATTATGGCTCATGTTGCGGCTCTTGGCGTGGCGTGTTGCAGTTCAAGGAATTGCAGTGGTGGTGCATCGAGAGATGCTATGATTGTGGTCCGACGTGACACTCACCGACTGTGTCGGAGGCGCCGACCTGATGGAAGCAAAGGTTTTCTTGGTGCTGGAAGGTGCTGTTCCCAGCATGCGTGAGGTTCGAGGTCAGGTCGAGCGTGGAGATTTTCCGTTGGTCGGAGGTGTGTTGGTTTCTCCTTTGGTTGGATGGATTGCATTTGGCTAAGGTCCGTCGTCTTGCATTATGTTTCTGAATTTGGTTGGCCTCTGTGTGCCATGAAATCCGTGTGAGATGTGTCTTGTGTTTTGGCAAGGTGGTTGCATGTGATTAGTCCTGCCCAATTCTCTTGTTGTGTAAGGGTGTGTTGGCACTGCTCCGAAAGGACGAGTGCCGGTTGGGCGATGTTCGCAAGAATTCTTGGCTGGTGCTGGAATTTTTTGATTCGTTACCGGTCGGAGCCTGCGGAGTCGTAGAGGGTTGCCAAATTAAGGGAGAGAATCTGTGCTTGGGGTTCGAGGTAATGGAGCTTTCCTCAGCCTGTTTTATGAGGTTGACCAGTCGAGTTGTAGATTATCGGGATGGCGAGTCTCGAGTTGCCGTGTTGGATGTGTGCGTGGATCAGAGTGTGCAGCGGAAGCCTGGTGGGCCCATAACCCATAGGTCCCAGGATCGTAGAGTTGGTTGCTACGGGCGGATTCCTGAGGTTACATTGAGCATTTGGGGATTGGCTCCTTTGTGCGAGACATGTTGTTGCCGTGTCATTGCTCGAGGTGTTGTGGCCATGGCACTGGCAGGATGGAGTATTGTGGAACATGCTAGCAAGTGCGCCGCATAGGTACCCTGTTCACGTGTTGGAATTTGTGGTTGCGGGTGAGATCATGTTTTGGAGAAGTGATCTCTGAGAGATTATGGGTCCCAGTTGGTGGCTGCGAGTGGCTGGTCAGGTTGACCGAGTGGTCGACCACGGTAAGATGTGTATTGCTTGGGGACCCATGTGCATTGGTCGTGGTGTTGGCAACTAGGTTGCCGTAATATTGGATGGCACTTTCCTCCCCTAGAGACGTGTGCCATGAATTGTTCCGGTGATGTCCCGTGGCTCTGTGGTATGGGCGAAATCGGGATTGGCAGGTGTCCACTGGGATTAATTAAGATGAAGGTTTCGATGAGACAGGATGAAAGAGTGACGCCTGTGGTTGGAGGTCTTCAAAGAGAGATTGGCGTTGGATGGTGATCCTTAGTCTGGTGACCAGCACGTGATGGTTCCCCTGCAAGTCTGAGTTGAGTGAGGTGAAGATCGAAGACACCAGGATCTTGTCATTTGGTTTCATCGTGCTCCCCTGAGAGGGTTGAGTTGGCGGGATGATCAAGATCGGATGCGGTGTCCGAGAGGAGTGCAGCTCGAGATGTGGTATCGGTCTGTGTGTGAGTCAGCAGATGGCCCATGAAGGTTTGGAATGTGTTTGTTGGTTCTGGTGTAGGACCAGGAAAGAAGGAAGAAGTTGAGCAAGAGGAGGGTTTCCCGTTGACGAGCAGTTGGTGACCGGCGTTTGGTCTTTCACAGACAGAAGATGCTGGTGGTTGCACATCGAGAATGGCGGGAGCCATGTGCAAGCGAGGCCTTTGGTGGTCATTTCTGTGGTGTGTTTTTCGGATGGGATCTGGGCTTTGTCGAAGTTTATCTTCTGGCAGAGTTGGTCCAGTGCTGTTGTGAGCACTTGGCTTGCCAGGTGTGAGCCGGTGGAGGCTCTGTATTGGTTGTTCCCTGGAGCAGGGCGTGAAACCAGTCAGCTGGTTATGAAACTGATGTGGGTTTTGTCTACCGACCATAGGATGGATCAGTAGTTGTTTCTCATGACGAGGACTGTGTCTCCTCGGTGAGCAAGATGGTGGCAGCGGTGCCATGATTGGTTTTCGTTGTGACTGAGGTGATGCCAGACTGTGTCCTTTGGTGTATGCCTGATCTGATGACCAATGTGCATGGCGTGCGGAGTGAGGTGTCATTCGTGATTATAGTCTGGCTGTGTCTCTCAGGATAGGAGCTTTCGTGAGAATCAAGATTTTCTGTGTTGGGGCTCTCACGGCGTTGTCAGTTGGTTAAGGCATTCTTCCCCTGTGTTCCCGCGATTGTCCTAAATTTTGAGGATGAAATTTCTTTAAGGGGGGAGGGTTGTAATGCCCCGGATTTTTTTAGATTATTTATCAGATTAGGATCCGTGGGTTTCGGATCGCTTTTGTGGGTCCCGGATTGAGTTTTACGGTTTATGCGTGTTTTGTCTATCGGACCTTCGGAACACCGTGTAGGGTGAACCATTGCGTTCTCCGACTCTGGGGCGTTACCACTGCATTGTGCATTTTTCAAGGATCGTGAGGAGTATTTTCCCTATTTTTATATTTTTTGAAATTTTTAAATCCTGAAATCTCTTATATAAATAACCCCCTCACCCTCTCTCTCCCCCCATTCTCTCTTTCTCACTCTCTCTCTCTCTCGTCTCTTTCTCTTCCCCTCTCCTATGGGTGGCTGACGGAGGCGATGGCGGGTGAGGTGGCGACGACGTGGGGGCGAGGAGCATGAGGACTGGTCGAGGATCGAGGCGTGATGGCGCGTCGAAGCTCGGGTGCACGTTCGTGAATCGACGGAGGTTTCGTGGGCGTTTCACGATGGAACGGCGTCCATGGCGCGTCAAATCTTCGGTGGAGGTAGGGAGATGGATCCGCAGCTCATGTACTTCCCTTCCCATGAGTTTTGTAGGCCGGGGTGAGCCGAGCGCACTTATTTCTACATTTTGGGGAAAATGCTTGATTTTGGAGAGTGAGCCGGATCTAGCATTTTAACCACATTCTTGGGGTTTAAATGCATCCTCTCGGTGCTAGAGAGGTTGGGGACTAGTTTCCCTTTGTTTTGCCCTACGTATGGGCGCGAACGGGGCGTGGAATGGAGTTTTCCACCGAACTCGTCGTTTTCGGGTTTGCGGACAGGTAGCGGTCGTACCAGGGACCGCCTCTACCCTGGCGGTCCTCTGGGGGCCGCCACTTACCCCTTATGTCGGCTGGTTTTGCGGTTGCAAGATAGACCGCTTGAAGAGCTTAGCGGCCTGGTGTGGACCGCCAGGCACCTTGAAGCGGTCAGGGCATGACCGTTTTTCGTTTTGGAGTCGTTCAAGGTCAGGAGGGGTAGCGACAATGCGACTGACTGCTAGGCGACACCTAGCGGTCAGGCAATGGACCGCCACCCTTCTTGGCGGTCTGGGAGTGACCGCCTGGGTTCTGGAGGCGTCCGGGGCCTTGCGGTCCCAGCTGGACCGCTAGGCCAAGCCTTGCGGTCCTAGCCAGACCGCTAGGCTCTGTGACGGTCCAGGGAGGACCGCCACTTGGTTTTCGTGCTTGACGTGCTTGTTTAACATTGTGTTGGTCTTCGGTCGACCCGGCTGTGATGCAGTGGTCGACCATCGACCTCACGAGTGTCCCGGACATCCCATGGGTTCCGTGACCATGTTTCTGGGGTTTCTGGAGGTTTCATATTATCTCGATTAGCATGCCCATAAATTCAGAGGGTCCTGGTGACCCTGTGTGTATGTGTTCTAGGCTTTCGTGTTCTCACTAGATCGAGTCGCCGTGTATCGGCATGTGTGCGGTGGGTTATTCCCGCACGTCATTGGCTTCCCGATAAGCGTTTTCGAGTGGGCCATGTGTGTGGCCTTGAACTGAGAGTCCAGTCACCTAGCCTAGGGCTAAAGGTTTCCCGCTTTTCCCTACGATAAGGAATCGGCTTGGCGGCTTGTGAGCTACCTTGGGAATCATGGTTCTGTATTTTCTGTGTGGGCAGTGTGTGTGGCCTGTGGACTGTGAGTCCAATCACCCAGCCTGGGGCTGGAGGGTTTCTTAGTTCCCTTTTCGAGGGAATGGTCTCAGCATTTGTGAACTGCCTCGTGAGTCATCGTGCCGAGGTTTCTGACCCTAGGGTGAGAGCAGATTGACGGCGTGGCGCCGTTCGGTGCAACGGTCTTGACCCCGAGTCTTGTGACTCAAGGACCATCGAATTTAGTGAGTCTAGGATTATCCAGAGTCCAGTGGCTCGGCGCCACTTAGTTCTTCGTGACTTTCGCGCAGGGTGCGTGCGTGTTTCTCGAAGTTTCTCCTCAGAGAGTGGTCACATCAGTGACTCCCCACTAGTCGTAGCCTTCCGACACGCGTGTGGTTCCACTAGAGAGTGGTGGCGAGGCTTTACCCGAGAGAGACAGTTTATAGGCTAGTTACCGTAGGGCCCCACATCTTGCAGCCAAGGTCCGGCTTAGGGGAAAACTAGTCAGAGGGTCTGACCTAGGACGCATGGTCAGTGTGTGCACTCGTGGTCGGGGATTTTGGACGCGTGCTGACGAGCACGACCCTGACTAGATCCTTGTTCCTGGTACTGGTTACTTGTACTGTGTCTTTGTCTCCGCCTGGGGCGTCGCAGTGAGACACCTGAGGCTGTGGATTAAGTTGTCAGTGGACGCATCCGACTTTGCTTCTGGTGGGCAGGTACTCCCGTCACGTGAGTCGTGACTCTCCTATTTTCGGATTTCATTTCCCATCTGCAAGACGTGGTTCCCCCGACAATTTCAGGGAGTGTTCCCGAGGTAGAGGTCTAGGGGTTTTCCGGTGAGCGTCACCGAGGGTTTTCCCTAGATGGTGTTAGGTCCATGACTACGATGTCATGATTATTTCTTCTGGCAGCTTAGCCAGAGGTTCTCCCGTTAGTTCGGTAGTCCCCCGACTGTGAGATTGGGGCGTATATTTTCGGTACAGTAGGAGTAGCTGTAGTGTCGAGTTTTGACCGGCCACCGGCTCATTGTTCCTGCTGTAGTTACTGCTTTCCTTTCCGCTACCGCCGTTGTTTTCGGTTGGGGTTCCATGGGACCCGTACTAAGCCAGTGATAGGAGGCTCACCCTTGCTTTTCAGGTGCGACAGTTCTTCCTCGAGGTTCGAGGGTGTTGTGCGGAGGTTCTTAGTTGCCAGCTCGCTGGGTCGAGTGTTCACTCGGAGTTAGGTATGTTCTCTGCCTTAAACTGTACTTTCGTTGGACTAGACTCTATTATAGTTAGATTGTTTATTTCTGTTAATTGTTGAATTATCCTGCTTTATTTTCTATTTTCTTGTACCTCCACACTCCTTTTTAGCCCTTCCAAGCCCTCCAGGCTCGTGGGCGGCAGGCCAGGATTCGAATGGTATCAGGTTATTCCCGATATCCGGATCTTGGGTCGTTACAGTTGGTATCAGAGCATGGTTGTGGACGTACATGGGAATTCGAGATATTACAGTGATCAGGGTCCATCAGGTCCAGTACAATCGACAGCTGGCTTAAGGTTTTGTGTTTTTTTTCCGCTTGATTTCTCGCTAGAGAGCTTAAGTGCGTTGCGCGGCGCTGTAAAGGTGGTTGCTGTTCGTGGCTTTTGTGCTGGTGTGGGGCCCAAGGGATGTAATAGAGAGATTTCTTCCCGATGGGTGGTAGCCCCGATTGTGCAGCGTTGGGCAGAGGTTGCCGGTAGGCACGGATCTGCGGTGCTGCGTTCGAGGAATTTACAGCGAGGGCAGGTGGCTGGCGAGGATTGTTCGTGGTTAAGTGGCCGTAAGTGTGCTCTGAGGGAGCTGTTGCAGAGTCTGGCCACCTGTGGACGCACTTTTTATTTAACGATTATTTTGTTCGTTTATTCGTTTGTTGGTTTATTAAGTGCGTGGGCGTGCCAGTCACCGAGGTGACGATTTATTCGGGCTCCGAAGAGCCCATGGTGCGCTCGATCTGACTTCGTCAGACGATTGTGTGGTTCGTGTCGGGACCGAATCCCGTCGCGCCATAAAGGTCACGACGTCATTTACATCCCTCATACGAGGGAGTACCCTTGATTAATTGCCGAAATTAGGGGCCCCACGGCCGAAGGGAGTAACACTAATTATACGAGGGAGGTAGGGATGGGTCACACCGAAAGTTGTATTAAGGCCATAAACTGTCGGCCGTGTCGGCCACTCGTAGACCTCTTGTATTCGGACACAAGTCCGTGGCAGCGCCACAATGAGAAAATCGAGGTAGATCCCTTCAAATGTCTGCCGAGCTGGCGGCAATTTTTTTTTTATGAAGATTCGGAAGGTATCCGGAACGAGAAAACAAATCCGGTCCGATTAGGATGTCGGCCCGAGGTTAGATCGGAGCCCGGCCATGTCGGGGGAATTCCCGAGACCCGGGCCCGACCTGAAAGGGCGGCGTCATTATTCCTTTTTGCCCCGGGTCCCGAGGAGAGAAAGGGCTGCAGTGTGCATGTTAGCGTCTTTTATCTGGGGTTTTATTAGTTATATCTTCTGGGATTTCTGATTTGATGTTTACTATTTATTCGTGCCTTTGTCCGGGATGATTTCTCTTCTTCTATGCATGATTATTCTTATTATTATCATTGGTTTGTTATTCATTTTTTTGGTTACCCCTCCCGTCTCTTTTATTATGATCAATATTGCGCATCTGGAGTCCTTCAATTAGCGTGATTTTTATTGATTTATTTGCTAATATTAATGCCCTTGTCGTGGTATATGTATATGCATGCATGTAGTGTGCCGGCGAAGGTAAGACGGAAGCGGACTGATGGATATTGGGTGTACCGCTGGGTGGCGAAGGGGTGTACCGGTGAGGGCTGCGAAGGGCGTACCGCTGGAGGCCAAAGGGGCGTACCGCTGGAGAGTGTGTCGGTGAAGGAGGGGGAGTGATATAAAGTCTATACGTTCCCCAGGCTCGAAGTCTATACGTTGCCAAGCCCAAAGTCCGTACACTGGAGCAGAGTGGAGCAAAGTCTACGCGTTGCAATTTGGAGTCTGTACGTCGACTGGCCCGGAGTCTGTACACTGGCCAAGTCTATACATCGGAGTGTGAAGTCTATACACTGCCCAAGTCTATACGCTGGCCATCACGAAGTCTGTACGTTGGGATATGAAGTCTATACGCTGGATGCTCAAAGTCTATACATTGCCCAGCATAAAGTCTGTACGTCGGTGTGTGAAGTCCATACACTACCCAAAGTCTATACACTGGTTATCATGAAGTCTGTACGTTGGCTGGCTCAAGTCTATACGCTGGATAAGTCTATACATTGGAGTGTGAAGTCTATACACTGCCCAAGTCTATACACTGGCCACCATGAAGTCTGTACGTTGGCCAAGTCTATACAGTGGCTGAGGGTGTACCGGCGAAGGGAAGGAGTGTACCGCTGAAAGGGCCAGGGGGAGTGTGCCGCTGAAGGGTTGAAAGGGGGAGTGTACCGCTGAAGGGTTGAAAGGGGTGTACCGCTGAAGGCCAAGGGAGCGTGCCGCTGAAGGCCAATGAGGGCGTGCCGCTGAGGGCCAAAGGGGCGTACCGCTGAAGGTCAATGGGGCGTGAGGGTGGAGGCTCGATCAGTTTTTTGATTATTTGTTTTAAGGTTTTTCTTTTCTTCTTATCTTAACTTTCGTGTGGTTTTATATAAAACTCCTCCCGTGTTTTGTTCTCTTTGTTCGGTTCGATCTCTTTTCTTGTGGGTCGGAGGCTCGGGCTGCCGGGTGGTTAGTTAGCCCGGTTCAGTTCTCGTCGTGATGCCGGCAGTGGTTTGATGAGTTGGAAGGTTTCGTCAGTTATCTTGCTTGTTTGTTGCCTCCTTTTGCCTCTTTTAATTGTTTATTAGTTTCTCACAAAAATTCGGCAGCATCTCCCCTTGACCCAGGGCGTAAGGGAGATAAAGGGGACGCGCCCACATGGAGTGGCGGAACCCGACAACTGGAGGTGGGCCCCCGGGGGAGCAACACCTTTATAGTGTCTCGAAAAACGTGAAGGAAAGGGGTTTGGGGCGAGGCCAGGAAGTGGGCTGCTAGGAGACTGAAAGGTGTGCCGCTAGGGGGAGGGCCAAGGTGAGTGTGCCGCTGAGGGCTGATGGGGGTGTGTGCCGCTGAGGGCCGATGGAGGTGTGCCGTTGAGGGCCCAAACAGGCGTGCCGCTGAGGGCCACAAAGAGTGTGCCGCTGGGGGGCTGAACAGGGTGTGTCGCTGAGGGCCGATGGAGGTGTGCCGCTGAGGGCCCGAACAGGTGTGCCGCTGAGGGCCACAGAGAGTGTGCCGCTGGGGGCTGAACAGGGTGTGTCGGTCAATGGCCAGAAAGATGTGTTGCTGAAGGATAAAAAGGGAGCCAAGTGTGTGGGCTAGGGGGCTTGCAGGCGCTCCATGGAAAGAAGGGGAGCTCGAGGTCAAGGAAGGGTTGCTGGAAGTGAGTGAAGGACCCGCAAGGCCAGGCTTCAAAGGGGAGAACTCACATTGATACGGTGACTTGAAAGAAACCGAAGGAACGGAGAAAACGGGTAACACACTACATGCACTATGAAGTGAGGATCAAACCAGTAGAAATAACATGAAAAGCCCCAAGGAGGGCGATTGTTTCTATTCGTGGGATGCCAAAAACCGTATCCCTACATGCGTATCACAAGAGAAAATGCCCAAATGAGGCCATGGATAAAAGGAAAAGACTCCAAGACGGCCAACAAGAGGAGGAACGAGATACAAGACAGAAGAAAGCATTGGGGCCTAAGACATAGGCCACCGTTCCCAACCCTCTCCCCCAATACAACTAGCTCTCTCTCCCTTACTCTTGTTTCTTCCCGATGGCCGTCGGACGGAGCTCAGGCCGGGAGGACCCCTTCTTTCCTTCTCTCTTCTCCTCCTTTCTTCTGTGTGTGTGCGTCGGACTGCCTCTCTTCTTCTTCCTCTGGTCGGATCCCCTTCGCCTGTCGAAAATGGGCGTCTTTTATACTCTGGGCAGCCGGTGACTTCAAGCACCACCGTCGAAGGCGGGAAGCCGGCTGTGATGATGGTGGCTCACCTACTCCGTCCTGGCTGTCAGTGGGGTAGGCTACGTGGCCCAGTCGTCGACTGCCACCTCAGACGGCTTGCTGCGCGCCAAGGATGCCTAGGGTATGGGCTTCACGTCGTCTTGCCGTTGAAAGGCTTCACCGCTGTGCCGTTGGCGGGCTGAACAGGCGTGCCGTGGGGGAGCCAAAAGGGCGCACCGCTGGGAGCCCAAATGGGTGTACCACTGGAGGGCCATGGGGCCGTGCCGCTGAAGGCCCTTTGGGGCGTACCGCTGAAGGCCCTGCGGGGCGTACCGCTGAAGGCCAACGGGTGCACCGCTGAACAGCTCAGTGGGCGTGCCGCTGAAGACCCCAAAGGGGTGTGCCGGTAAAGCCACCCCAGGGGGTGTACCGCTAAGGGCCCCCCCCTTGGGGGGTGTATCGTTAAAGGCCTCCAGGGGAGGTGTGCCGTTGAAGGCCCCCAGGGGAGGTGTGCCGTTGAAACCCCCTTGGGGGGGTGTGCCGGTGAAAGCTGCGGCAGGGTGTGCCGCTGAAACCCCCTTGGGGGGGGTGTGCCGGTGAACCCCCAATAGGGGTGTGCCGGCGAGCGCCCAAACGGGCTGTGCCGGTGAAGGCTGCGGCAGGGCGTGCCGCTGAAGGGAGCGTGCCGCTGAAGCCTCAACTGGGCGTGCCGCTGAAGGGCTAAATGGGCGATTTTGAGCCCATTGTGAGCATGAGCTGTGGCCCATTTATTTTCTTCGAGGCCCACGGGCTGTGGGGCCTTTTGTGCTTGATTTCTCCAGGGTTCCTTCACTTGGCGCCGTTGTCGATGCTGGGCTGAGCATGACGTTTCGATGTGCAATTTTAGGTGTCCACAAATGCCCCCCACCCACGGGTAGCGCAGGCGAAGGATGAGCCGGGCGGTGCCCGTGGGTGTTTTCGTCTCTTCTCTCTTTGTCGATGCCGACGGGGCGTCGAGAGCCGACCTGGTCTGTTGATCTTCTTTGTCTCTTCATCAGTGCCGACGGGGTGCCGGGAATTGACATGCTTTGTTGATCTCTTGGTCTCTTTGCCAGTGCCGACGGGATGCCGGGAACTGGCATACTTTGTTGATCTCTTAGTCTCTTGGTCTCTTCGTCAGTGCCGATAGGATGCCGGGAACTGACCTGCTTTGTTGTCTTTTAGTCTCTTCGTCAGTGCCGACAGGATGCCGAGAACTGACCTGGTTTGTTGATCTCTTAGTCTCTTGGTCTCTTCGTCAATGCCGACAGGATGCCGGGAATTGGCATGCTTTGTTGATCTTTTGGTCTCTTTGCCAGTGCCGACGGGATGCCAGGAACTGGCATGTTTTGTTGATCTCTTAGTCTCTTGGTCTCTTTGTCAGTGCCGACAGGATGCCGGGAACTGACCTGGTTTATTGTCTCTTAGTCTCTTTGTCAGTGCCGACAGGATGCCGGGAATTGACGTGCTTTGTTGATCTCTTGGTCTCTTTGCCAGTGCCGACGGGATGCCGGGAACTGGCATATTTTGTTGATCTCTTAGTCTCTTGGTCTCTTCGTCAGTGCCGACAGGATGCCGGGAACTGACCTGCTTTGTTGTCTTTTAGTCTCTTCGTCAATGCCGACAGGATGCCGGGAACTGAGCTGGTTTGTTGATCTCTTAGTCTCTTGGTCTCTTCGTCAATGCCGACAGGATGCCGGGAATTGACATGCTTTGTTGATCTCTTGGTCTCTTTGCCAGTGCCGACGGGATGCCGGGAACTGGCATGTTTTGTTGATCTCTTAGTCTCTTGGTCTCTTCATCAGTGCCGACAGGATGCCGGGAACTGACCTGGTTTGTTGTCTCTTAGTCTCTTCGTCAGTGCCGACAGGATGCCGGGAACTGACCTGGTTTGTTGATCTTCTTTGTCTCTTCGTCAGTGCCGACAGGATGCCGAGAACTGACCTGGTTTATTGATCTCTTGGTCTCTTTGCCAGTGCCGATGGGATGCCGAGAACTGGCATGTTTTGTTGATCTCTTAGTCTCTTGGTCTCTTCGTCAGTGCCGACAGGATGCCGGGAACTGACCTGGTTTGTTGTCTCTTAGTCTCTTCGTAAGTGCCGACAGGATGTCGGGAACTGACCTGGTTTGTTGTCTCTTAGTCTCTTTTCTTTTTCTTTCTTTTTTCTTGTGCCACATTACCGATACAAGCGCCCTTTCGGGTTTTCACCGGTACCGGCCCCCTCTTGCTTTTGCCCACGCGCCCTTTCGGGTTTTCACGCGGGGGGGTACCCAATTTTGCCCGTAGCGCCCCTTCGGGTTTTCGCCACGGCCGGGTTATTGCCATTTTTACCCTTGTTCCCGTGTAGGGACAAGTCCGGCGGGGTATCTCTATTTTTAACCCCCCATTTTATTTTATTTTCTCTCTTTTTTTTTTGAGTGAGTGACATGCAGGTGTCGGCTAGGGCACGAGGCCTTGCGCCGGAGGGTAGGGCTCATTCGTTGGCAAGAAGACAATGCCAGCGCAACGGGAGAGTTCGTGCCGATTCGGACGTAGGGTCCGTAATGGCCATATTCGTGCAGAGTGGGCGGCTAGGGCACGGGGCCTTGCGCCGGAAAGGGACTTATTCGTTGGCAAGGGACTAATGCCAACGCAAGGATAGAGGTTCTACCGATCCAGGCGTAAGGCCCGTGATGGCGATATCGTATGGCATGGGTGGTAGCTGAGGCCCGAGGCGATGTGCCAGAGACGGGCTTGTTTTGGTGGTAGGGTAGTGACACTACGACAAGGGTATAGCCACAGGGGTAGAGTCGTCTTTGCTGGTGTGGACGTTCGTCTGACCGGGATCGTGGGGACGGAATGTCTTCCCCGGGGACATTTATTATTGTGTGTTGTCGACTTACTCTTCCGTGTAGGTGAGCGGATGGACATGTAAGTGTGTGTACATATCTGGGTGTATATATATATGTATATATTTATTTAATATGTATATATATATTACACATATTTATTTTCTTTTTGCTTTCCCTTCCTTCGTTTCTTCTTTTATTCTCTCCTTACATTTCCCTCCTTTCTCTTCCCCTTTTTGTTCCCTTTTTATCTCTCTCTATTTTTATCTCTCTTATTTATTTATTTTTTTTTGTATTTTCTCCCCTCTTTCATTCCTTTTTATCTTCCCCGCTCTCTTCTCTTCTCCCCTTTTTTCTTTCTTCTCTTTTGTTTCCCCTCCCTTTTTCTTTTCTTTTCCCTTTTTTTCATTCTCTCCTTTTTTGCCATATATATAGGGCGGGGGCGGTTCATTCGAACCACCCCCGTTCGAATCCCCCCCTTTCCCTCTCCTCTTCCTTCAACAGGCGACCATTCGCCCCCCCCTCTCTCTCTCCATCTTCTTCGTCTTCCCCGTCACCGAGCACCACCGCCTCCGGTCACCGTCGTCATTAGCGCGGTGAGGGCACCGCCGTGAGGGCCGCCCCCCGGTCTCTCTTCTCTTCTCTTCTCTCCCTCTTGTTCTCTTCTCCCTATCTCTCCCTCTTTCTCCCGTTCTCTCCTTCTTTCTCTTTTCTCCACAGTGGACGGCGGCCGGAGGCTCTCGCCCCCGTCCATCTCCCTCTCTTTCTCCTCCCTCTCCCTCTTGTTCTCTTCTTCCCTCCCCCCTTCCTTCTTCTATTTTCTTCTCCGGCTGTTGGCCACCGCCGCTTGCACCAGCGGGACGGGGAGAGAGGCCTCGATCGCGTTGAGAGCGTTTGCACGGATGTGCCGGCGAGGGGACTTTGAGGCATGCCGGGGAATGGTGGTTTGAGCGTGTCAGCGAGGGCCTTTTAGGGCGCGTTGGGGAATGGTGGTTTGAGCGTGTCGGCGAGGGCCTTTTAGGGCGCGTCGGGGGAGAGTCCACAGGTGTGCCGGGGAAGCTCTCGCCGAGCGTGCCGGGGAAGGGCAGCTAACAGTGTGCCAGTGAAGGCGGCCTTCGGAGTGTGCCGGGGAGCACGGGGCATGAGTGTGTCGGGGCAGGCGCCGGGGGCGTACCGGGGAAGGCGCTCGGAGCGTGCCGGGGAGAGCAACTCCAAGGCGTGCCGGGCAACGAAGGGCACAAGCGTGCCGGGGGAGATCGAGGGGGCTGTGCCGGGGAAGGCAAGCGCGGGTGTGCCGGTGAGGGCGCGCGGAGCGCCCGGGAGCGTGCCGGCGAACTCCTGCGTGGGGTGTGCCGGGGAAGGCACTGCAGGGTGTGCCGGGGAAGCCTTAATGGGCTGTGCCGGTGAAGGGGGCACCAGGGTGTGCCGTGGAAGGGCACCGGGCAGTATGTGGGGACCTTAGCTTAGGGGAGAAGACTCCTTCAACCGGCGGACTTCTGGTGTTGCCTCTCGGGGCCCACCATGCTTTGTTGGGGCCGTCACTCCTTGTGGACGCGCACCCGTGTTTTCCCTTACGCCTCCGGCCTAGGGGAAACTTTGCCGAAATTTTGTCAGAAATTGGTAATATTTTGTTCATTTGACTTGTAGTATAGTTTCTTTGCAGTCCTTTTGCTTGTGATTTGTTCTGACCTTCTTCTTTGCATATCTTTGCAGAGATATGGCTGCTCCAAGTGGTTCTCCCGCCCCGCTGCTGCTATCGGGGCCGACCTCATTTCGTGGGGTCCAGTGCCGGCAGTGACATGGCTCAACGTGGAAGACCTGGACCGTGAACATGGGGAGATAGCTGCCTTGGCTGAGTCGTCGGGGTCCGACCGGGAGAGCATGGACTTCGGCCGGCTCACCAGAGTTGACAGCGGCTTCACTTTTGACCGGGCCACCGGGGAGTACAGGAAAGACTTCCCGAAGGATAGGCACCTTGTTCGATTCCTGAAGCACCTGCGCTCCCGAGAGGGGCGAGACTTTCGCACTATAAAAGCCGTCGAGCGGGCCATCCTGCATGCCCGGGACAGTCTATTGTACAGCGTCCCCAGGAGCATTCCGATGTATCTGGTGGGAGAAGCCCGGGAATGGAAGCCGGTCTTGGGTATTGAGGGAGTGCTGCCGGCTGAAGACAAATTAGTGCGAGCCCCTCAATTCACGCCAGCAAAGTGGGACATGTCTACGGGGAAGGTGCATGGCGAGTCGCCCCGATTTGGCTTATTCTTGGCTCCCCTAAAATGGGGTTATAGGGAAGAGCCGTTCATATTGGACTGTTTGGCCATCAGGTTCAAGTACGAACTATCACTGGGCTGGTTCGGGGAGCTGAAGCTTCAAGACGCCCACAGCTTCCGGGAAGGGGCAGTGGAGTTCACCGAATATGTGCTGTTCAACTACGCTCCATTGCTGGTCCGGGTTGGCATCTACCACAGCGTATACGCCTCCCGGTATGGTTACCCCATCTCGAAGGGTCTCTGCTGCGGCATGATAGAAGTATTTAGTGCGGAGACCAATACCTTCTACACGGCAGAGGGAGAGACTTCACTTGATTTGTGGAGCCTAAGCCAGCTGAGCGGCCTGCCCATTGACGGGGAGCCTTATGAAGAAGTATGCCTCCCGGACTTGATCAAAGACGAGACTAACGGGGATGGCTATTATTCTCTGGGGTATTCATACCGGTACTTGATGAAGGCGTACCGGGAGTTGTACCAGCTGTCGCACAAGGGGAAGCAGCCCGCCCGTGGGGACAGAAAACGAGTGCGTATGGCAGTATGGCTGGAATATTTCTATGATGGGTTGAAGCAGTATGAAGATTTTCCTTGCGTTGGCACCGCCGTTGCTCGCAAGAAACGTGCGAAGCCCAAGCATGATGTGAAGATCCCCTCCAGGGGACGTCAGAGCGGGGCCAATCCGATGGGGGTCGACCCACAAACTCACTGTGCCGCCTATCTGACGTACTGGCTGTGTTCATTTGCCATGCCGTACGGGGACGAGACAGTGATCCGGCCAGATGCCATCTACCCGGCGTGCCAGATGGCATGGGGTGTCAAACTTTCTCTGTGCCCGGCGGCGCTCTGTTTGATTTATAAGGCCCTGGGAGACATCAGCACGCACCAGTTCTCGAGGCAGGCCCGGTACGTGTGCCCACTACATTTCTTCAACGCGTGGGTTTGTTCACTGTTTCCGGAGTTCGCCCCGCGAGTCCTTCAGGATTGGGGGCTGGTGCCGAGGATGCTGGAGTTCGCGAGTGCAGAGTCGGCTTCTACTTCCATGCGGATGTATGATGTTCGGGGCCGGTTGACCACGGTTCCCCGGGATGCAGCCGGTACCATTCATTTCTGGACGCTGGCCGCACATTCAAGCCCCCTCGTGAATAATAAGAGGGAATGCAAGGATGACCAGGTGGAGAGGTATGTCCACCCTATCAGCCAGGAAAACGTGGTGCGCCCGTTGCTGGAGCCCGAGCTGAGGGACTGGGCGCTGGCTATCCGCCCGAGCGTGTTGGTGTTCCGGAAGGGAGACAATGTACTGTTGGAGCCGTATTACCCCTTCCGATTTGGCCGCAACTTCGGGTATGACCAGCATATCCCTGCTTATCATGCGCAATTCGGCTTGTCTTCGCGGAACGTCCGGGGAAGTGCGGTTGCCGAGCAGGCCAGGAGCTGGTGGGACTTCTTCCACCGGGCGGACTCCTCCTCCTTCAGAGTACCGACCCCGGGTCGTGTTCCCCGAGTGACCCAGGATTATATTAAGTGGTGGAATAGCCGGACGGCCTTCTATCGGCTTCACAAGACCGATTGCTGGGATGGGGCCGAGAGGAAATTCCTTAGTCGGCAGCCGATGCCGGTTCTTGACATTAAGCCAGACCATCTTCTTCGGCTCAAAAACAGACAGGAGAAGGAGGTGGCAGCATATCTGGTAGCTTGCCGGGAAGCCCGGGATAAGAGGCTGACGCCGAAGGTGGAGCTACCCCCGGTGGCCAAGGATCATTACCAGAAGACGCTGAGGGACCTGTGCCAAGTGGGGAGCGACCGCCTGGACCTCATCAATTACCCATTCCCCATAGAGGAAGAGGGGACTCCTGCCAGGAGCTGGCGTCCAGAGAGGGATCCGGCCTGCCCGTACCGCACGTTTATGAGGCGGGAGGAGAGGCAGCCCGGGAACTATAAGGATACCACGTGGCTATACGTCCTCCTCCGGGTGAATGGGATGAAGATTGAAGATGTGACGGCCTCCATCCTGGGCAAGCGCCTGCACATCCCTTATTATTATGCTGACGGATGGGGCATAGATCACTTTAATCTTTTCTATCACCTCTCCTCGAAGAAGCACGCGGATCTGGCCAACCTTACAGACCGGTGCCAAACGATTGAAGACGTTTGCTGGCTAGTCCGGGAGGCGGCACGTCGGGACAAGGAGACGTCCCTGAGCTACTGGCCGATCACGCTGCGGCTGTACACTGGCCCTCATGGTATTCAGTCTCTTCTTGCTTTTCGGTTTTGTCTCTTAGCACTGCGGCCTTCACGGTGAGTTGGGTATTAATCGTAAATGCATGTTTATTCTTTCCCCTCTTTTCTTTGCAGACCATCCTGACAGCACGCAGATGGCCACGTACCGGAACCTCCTCCGGCTGGTGAAGAAGCCCGCGTATTTTGAAGCAGCACCGCTGGCCCCGACCGCGGCTCCGTTGCCCAAGGCTGCGAAGAGGCCCCGGGCTAAATCGCCTGTGAAGAAGGCGGTGGATGCCGCCAAGGCGGCTAAGCAGCGGGACACAAAGCGGAGGAAGACAGAATCGGCTAAGGCTCCGACGACTGTCCCTCCGGTACCACTAGTCCCGTCTTTCGAGGAATTCGAAGCTGCCCGTCCCGAGCCAGGCCAACCTGCTGGTCCGCGTCCCCGCTCTTTAGTGTGCCTTTTGAATCTCCCTCCTCTTTTTTTCTTTTGGAGTGGGGCCCTGACACATGGGTACTTCTTTTGTTTTCAGCTTCTATGGAAGAGCCCATGCCCACGCCTGGCATGGGCGAAGTTGTGGTCCCAGCGGAGGCGACCCAGGCGGCGGCTCCAGCTCCCTCGCCGCAGGCAACGGGAAGGCCCCGGGCACAGTCACCTGTTAAGAAGGCACTGGCTGCTGCCAAGGTGGTCGGGCGAGAGACGGTAAAACGGCGGTGAACCGAGGCATCCCCGGCTCCGACGGCAGCCTTGCCGATGGCCCCCATCTTGTCCTTCGAAGAATCCGAAGCCACGCGGACCGAACCGAGCCACGAAGCTGGTGAGGTTCCTCGGACGCCCGTGTCATCTGTGGTTGACCGGACTCCTGAGTTGGCCTCGTCTTCGCGCATGGCGACGATGCGCTTCTTCCTTACGGGCGATACGGAGGAACCGGCGCCCGTGCTGCTCCCGAGCGAGGGTGCGACTGGGAGTCCCAAGAAGGCTTTGTCTGTTGAGGAAGCCCGCGGGTCATCTCGTGTCGCAGGAACTGAAGGGGGTAAATATTTTCGACTATACGGTTAGCTCCCCCCCTTTTTGTCCTAGGGGCCAGTAGATTCACCCCGGCTTATCTTCTTTTGCATGACAGGCGCTGCTGCGATGGCCACCGAGTCATTGGGGCCTGATCCCGACCTCCCGACGACATTGATATATGTGAGGAGGAAGAAGTTCGGAGTGCGAGCCTCACCTAGCCCGAGGGAGGACGTGCTGGACAGAGACTCTGAGGTGGAAGCTCCTCTGCCGGCCCAGGCCGAGCCGACGGCGGTCGAGTCTCCGTCTGGGGAAGAGGTAGATTACAACTACTCTTCCGACGAGGTAGCTCCTGACGAGGGCGTGTCCGGGGCATCGGAGCTGCCCGGGCCGGCCTTCGGTGCCGGGATGGGCAAGTTGGCTCTTTTACTCGACGCCCTTCGAGGGGAAATGCCCGTGGAGCCCTCAGGTACTACCAGAGCGGCGGGCGAGCCTCTGGAGGAGGGGGAGATCGCGCCTGAGGGTGGCATCATCCCAGCCGCTGAGGTGAGTATGCGGGCTCCGCGGTCTCCCTTTTGCACGGTTTATTTTAGATGGCGAGTAGCTGATTCCCATTCCCATGGTCAGGCGATGCCGATATCGGGGAAGGCGCCTGGCCGTATCCGGAAGGCAGTGGCCAAACGGAGACCAAGCATTGGCCCGATAGCGGTGGAGGGGCCGACTCCGATCTTGGGCTTGGAGAGAGAGAGCCTGGCTGCGCTCGTGGAAGCGAGACGTTTACCCCAGCTGGTGGTTCCGCTTCCGCCCTTCCCGAAACTCCCGGCTCAGATGGAGGACCCGCTCTTGCAGCAGATATTTGCGGGGCTCCGTGCACATCTGGAGGGATCTCAGCCGCGAGGGAGGAGTTCATGGGTGGCGACTTCGGGCCTGGCCTTACTCGAAGCTCCTCCTTTAGCCGAGGTAACGGTACCTGCACCCCTGCCCCTTGGAGCAGCGGCAGAGTCGGGCCAGACGGCGGCAGAGGGGGCAGGGGAACTCCAAACGATGGGGGCACCGGAGGCTTCGGCAATGGTCTTTTCCGTTCCCCATGCAGTGGTCGGCCAAGAGTCTCTCGTCGAGCTGCGCCGGCCGGGCGACTTGACCCTCACCCTTCCTTCATCTTCAGTGGCGGCAGATACCGACCTGTGGGCAGAGGTGGACAGCACCGTGGAATTCACTCCTCCGGTCGTGCCCTCGGTTAGTCACACGTCCTCAGAGGCGCCAGTCCGTCAGATGCTGATCACTTTACGGACGATGCTCCTCGCCGACACCTCTCTGTCGTATCGGGAGGTGCATACCATCGTGACGCAATTAACGGGGGCGCTGCAAGTGCTTGGCTGTCCGCTGGGGGAATGGTCACGGCGGGTCTTGCTATTATTGAAGTACGCCAAGCGCCGTGAATTCCTGGAGTCTCAAGCTCCTGATGAGCGCGCCGCTCTAGATGCTCAGGCGGACGAATATCTGCAGATCCTAAAGGCCCGACGCTATGGTAGAGAACGCCACGGAAAGGCCTTAGAGGAAGGCGAAGGCAGCGTTCGTTCCTTCAGGAGCCGGATCGAGGAGCTGGACGGCTATCTCGCTGTGACTAAACTTGGCCTCGCCGAGGCGGAGAGGGCGGTGGCAGAGGAGAGGGAAGCTCTTGCCGTCGCCGACGTTGAAACGGTGTCCGTCGAAGCGGAGCTCGCCCGTCTTGAGGGATTGAGGGGCCGACTGCGCGACAGGATAAACTTCCCTTGGGTCGGGATCCTCCCTCTCGAGGACATCTTCAGGGACATCGACTAAGCGTTGCATCCCTTAATTTCTCTCCCTTTTTTTTTAAAAAAAAATGTAACACAGGGGTATGCCCCGCAGCACATGTAGTTCGATCCGCTTTTGAATAGAGCAAGGCATTTATGATTTCACGCGTTCTTTGTGTATGCATTTATCTTTCTTACCCTTCTTTCTCTTCCTTGCATATTATTTTCTTCTTCCTCTTCTCTCGCTCTTGTATATTTCCCCCATTTTTGTGTAGAGACCCATTGGCAGGGTATGAGTCCTTGCGGGGATTCACTTTGGGAGGACCAGGTAGGAACCCATGTCAGGGTACAGGAGAGTGCTCGCCTTCCCAGGGGGAGGACGAGGGGACCACTCCACCATACCGAACGGGCAACTCCCTGGTTTTGCCGCAATATTGGAAGCGCGTGCTGGTCTCGGGTGAGGGGTACTTGGCCAGAGACCCCCCCCCCTTTTTTGTCGTTCAGAGATGGCGTATAGAAGGATCTGTTTAGTCAGTGACTCAAACGGGAGACCCGAGCCAAAAGGGTGCTCACCGCCTGGGGGGCGGAGAGAAGAGTTTGTTTAGTCAATGTCCCGGCCATGAGGTCCGAGCCAAAGGGGTACTCACCGCCCGGGGAGGACGGAGAGAAGAGTTTGTCTAGTCAATGACCCGGACGTGAGGTCCGAGCCAAAGGGGTACTCACCGCCCGGGGAGGACGGAGAGAAGAGTTTGTTTAGTCAATGATGCGGACGTGAGGTCCGAGCCAAAGGGGTACTCACCGCCCGGGGAGGACGGAGAGAAGAGTTTGTTTAGTCAATGACCCGGACGTGAGGTCCGAGCCAAAGGGGTACTCACCGCCCGGGGAGGACGGAGAGAAGAGTTTGTTTAGTCAATGACCCGGACGTGAGGTCCGAGCCAAAGGGGTACTCACTGCCCGGGAAGGACGGGGAGAAGAGTTTGTTTAGTCAATGACCCGGACGTGAGGTCCGAGCCAAAGGGGTACTCACCGCCCGGGAAGGACGGGGAGAAGAGTTTGTTTAGTCAATGACCCGGACGTGAGGTCCGGGCCAAAGGGGTACTCACCGCCCGGGAAGGACGGGGAGAAGAGTTTGTTTCTTTCTTTTTTTTACATCAATTTTTGGTACCCCCGCTGATGCGGGGCGGTGACTGGAAATGGGGGGCGTTCCCCTTTTCGGGCTTCTTCTTTCTTCCCTTTTTTTTCCTTCTCTTCTCTTTTTTTTTCTTCTTCTCTTCTCTCTTTTTTTTTTCTTCTCTTTTTTTGCTTCTTCCTTCTTTTTCCTTTTATTCTTCTTTTTTTGCTCTCTCTTTTTTTTCTTTTTTTTTCCTTCTTTTTCCTTCTATTCTTCTTTTTTTGCTTCTTTTCTCTCTTTTTTCTTTGCCTTTTCTTTTCTCTCTTCTCTTCCTATTATTCTTTTATATTTTTTTTTGGAACCCGGCTGGTGGTCAAATCACTTGGACATTAATTACGCACATCCGACCCAAAATGGGGCGAAGAGTAATATTATTACCTGAATGGGGGCGCCGGAGCGTGGTACAGTCGCAAGTGCCTTCCATTAAGAGGCGGGAATTGAACCTCCCCGCGGTGGTTGACAATTACATAGGCTCCGCCTTCGTAGACTCTTTGGACTACGTAGGGCCCGAGCCAGTTCTCGTTTAGCTTACCCTTGGGGTTGGCCGCCATGAGGTTTCTTCTCTTGACCATGACAAGGTCGCCTTTCTTGAATTCGCGCTCCTTGACAAGCTTGTCAAAGGCGCGTGCAATCCGGGCCTGGTAGACCTGAATATTCTGTTGGGCTTGAAGCCGCTTTCCTTCCAGGCTGGAGAGTTCGTCGAGTCTTCGCTCGACATTGGTCTGCCCTTCAGGGGCAAGCCCATGCTGAATGGCGACCCGGAGGGAAGGTATCTCCAGTTCGACGGGGACGATTGCCTCCGAACCATATACGAGAGAAAAGGGCGAGCAACCCGTTGGGGTCTTGTATACAGTTCGGTATGCCCACAGCGCCTCGTACATCCTCTCTTCCCAGTCCTTTTTGTTAGAGCTGACGGTCTTGGCCAAGAGGGTGCAGAGTGTCTTGTTAAAAGCTTCGGCTAGCCCATTGGCCTGTGGATTGTAAGGAGTCGAAGTCCTCCAGTCAATTCTGTATTTTTCTGCTAGCCGGTAGACCTTCTGGTTACGGAAGTGGCTGTCGTTGTCCGACACGATCCGGTCGGGCACGCCAAACCGGAATATAATATTGCGGCGGACAAACCTGACCACGATTTCTCCGGTGACTTCTCGTAAGGCAACCGCCTCCGCCCAGCGGGAGAAGTAGTCGGTCGCCGCCAGAATGTACTTGCAGCCTGTGGGGGATGCGGGTAAGGGGCCCACCACATCTGTCCCCCATTGGGCAAATGGCCAACTGGGCGCGGTTAGATGCAGTTGCACGGGAGGCCTCCTGGGTATAGTGGCATGCTCCTGGCATCTCTGACACGACTTAGCGTACTCGCAACAGTCGTTGAACATTGCAGGCCAGTAGTAGCCAAGTTTCTTGATTTCAATTTTCATCTTCGGCCCCGCCTGGTGCGCGCCAGCTATGCCAGCATGGACCTCCTTCATAACCCTCCAGGCTTCTTCAATGGACAAGCATCGGAGGAGTAGCTTCTGTTTGGCATCTGCCATAATTCGGAACAATATTCCGTTTCGGAGCTCATAGGAGTCTTTGGTTCTGACTAGCTTGATCCTTTCTTCTCTTCGGTCAGGTAATTGCTGGTGTTTGAACCACTGCATCAAGGGGTCTCTCCAGTCGGGCAGGCTGACGGCTTCTGCTGCAGTGACTTCTAGTTCTTCTTGCTCTGGCTCCTCTTCTATCATGCTGGGCATCTGGCGCTGGTTTATCACCTGGATATGGAGAGATCCATCCGGGGGCACTGCCAGTGAGCTCGCCAATTTCACCAATGAGTCGGCTTGTGCGTTCTCCCCTCTGGCGACATGGCCTATCTCGAGGAGGTAGAACCGCTCCATGAGCCGCTTCGCCTTAGTGTGATAAGGGAGCAGCTCAGGTTTTCGGACGTCAAACTGTCCCTGGACTTGCTTGACGACCAGCAGCGAATCGCCGAACACTTGGAGCATTTTGATCTCCATTTGAAGGGCGACCTGGAGGCCGATGATCAGAGCTTCATACTCTGCTTCATTATTGGTGCAGGGTTTGCTAATGCAGCAGGAGGTGTGCATCACCTCTCCGTCTGGCGATTTGAGGACGATGCCAACTCCGGCCCGCACCTTGGCATGCCCAGACGGGGTCACTTCTGTTCTCGAGGCCCCGTCGAAGTATAACTGCCAGATGGCTTGTTGTACTTGATCCACCTCTAGTGTTTCGTCTTCGGTTAGCTCTGTGGCCAACGGGGAGTCTTCGGGCACAGGGTGTGCTGCGAAGAAGTCCGCGACGGCTTGCCCCTTAACGGCCTTCTGTGGCACGTAGGTGATGTCAAATTCCATGAGCAGCACGGCCCACTTGCCAAGGCGCCCCTTCGGGACTGGCTGGAGGAGAATGTGCTTGATGGGGTCAGCTCTGGATATCAGACTTACTTCATGGGACAGCATGTAGTGCCTCATCTTCTTGACTGCGAAGACCAAGGCAAGGCAGATCTTCTCAATCGGAGTGTACTTAGCCTCTACACCCACCAACCTTCGACTGAGATAATAGAGAGCCTGTTCTTTTCCCTCGTCATTATTCTGGGCAAGCATTGCCCCCAGTGAATATTCGGTGGCCGCTATGTACAGAATCAGCGGTCTGCCTTTGACAGGTGCCCCCAGGACAGGTGGGGTCTTCAGGTATTCCTTTAGCAGATCGAACGCGTGCTGGCATTCGTAACCCCAGCTGAAGGGTGCATTCTTCATCATCAGTCTGTGGAAGGGTTGGCAGCATCCTGACAGGTTGGAGATGAACCTGCGGATGTAAGCTAAACGCCCCTGCAGGGACCTCAGCTCTCCCAGACTCCTCGGAGGAGGCAGCTCCTGGATGGCCTTTATCTTCAGGGGGTCGATCTCGATCCCTCTGTGCCGGACGATAAAGCCGAGGAATTTCCCACTGGACATGCCAAAGGCGCATTTCATGGGATTCATCTTCAGCCCGTACTGCCGGAGCCTTTGGAAGACGACCCCGAGGTCACTCAGGTGCTCGTCTCTTTTCTTCGTCTTGACGACCAGATCATCAATGTAGCACTCGACCTTGCCGTACAGCAGCTCGTCGAAGATCTTGGTCATCGCCCGCTGATATGTAGCACCAGCATTTTTGAGGCCGAAGGGCATCCTCTTGTAGTGAAATATCCCCTTGGGTGACCGGAAAGCTGTATGGACCCGGTCATGGTCGGCTATCCAGATTTGGTTATAGCCGGACGACCCATCCATAAAGGACAGGGCCTCGTGGCCAGTGGTTGCATCAATCATCACTTCGGTGATAGGCACCGGGAAGTCATCTTTCGGGCAGGCTTTATTCAGGTCGCGGAAGTCCACGCAAATCCTGATCTGTCCATTCTTCTTTTTCACTGGTACAATATTGGCCAGCCATGTGGTGTATTGATTTTCCGCCACGAAGCCGACATTTATGAGCTTGTCGACCTCTTTACAGATCTGGCTGGTTAGCTCCGGCCTCATGCGCCGGGGAGGTTGCTTCACTGGTTCCACCTTGGGATCAATGGCCAGTATGTGTTGAGTCACTTCAGTGCTGAGCCCAGGCATTTCTTTGTAATTCCAGGCGAAGCAATCCCGGAATTCTTGCAGCAACTTTATGTATTGTTCTCTCTCCTGTAGGGGCATGAGAGCACTCAGGAAAGTTGGCTTGGGGTCGTCTTCCGTACCAAGGTTGACTTCAATCAATTCATCGACCGTGACCTGGCCGCCATTTTCAATTTCCGGCGGGGCTGGCGACAAATCAACGAAGTCTTGATCTTCATTGTCCTCGGGCTCGAGGACGCCATCTCCCTCTTCTGGTTCATCATGATCGGGCATGGAGGCTACATTGACCTCGCACTCCTCCTGGGCCGCAGCTGCCGGGTGAGCGAGGTCCGCTGGCACAGAGGGGCATAGGCCCATCCCGGGCTCTTCCGTGTATTCATCATAGACTGCTCCCGCAGGGGCTGGGGTAGCCGCACCCTCGGGCGCCTGGCATTGAATGGACACAGTGTAGGCTCCTGCCCTGGGGCTGTCCGCCACGTGGGGGCGTGGCGGGGCTACCACGTAGTCCCCCATTCTAAGCTCATCCCTGTCGATGAGGCTTTGAGCGATGTCTTTGAAGACATAGCAGTCTTCGATGGCGTGGCCCAGTATCTGGTGGTAAGGGCAAAATAGTGGGTCCCCGCTTCTTCGGGTGTCTTGCGGCCTCTTGGACCGTGGAAGGGAGACCTTGCCGTAATGGCAAGCCCAGTCGAAGATGCCCCGGGTCTTCTCTCTTGGAAAGGAATAAGGCTTCTGCAACTTCTCCTGGAGTGTCAGCCCTTGCCTGGCTGGTCGCTCGATCAGCGAGCTTGACATGTCTCTCATTTCCCGCCTTGACAAGGCGGGGGTGTCGGGACTGGTGCCTCGGGGCCGAGGCATCCGGCCACCCCATGAGGGGAGGGAGCCCTGGATCAGGTCGGCGACTAGCGAGGTTAACTCAGCCAGCCGCCTCTTTAGCATCTCGATCTCCTGTTGCTGCCTGTGGTATAGGGCGTACATGACGGGGTCGTATAGAGGGGAATTCGGAGCATGGCCCATGCTGCTGCTCCTTGCTTCGCCGGCCGGCCGAGGTGAAGGTGCCTCGCTGGCGTGCCCTCTCGAGGTTGACACTTCGGAGAAGGAGGGGGTCTTCTCCATACAGCGGCGGCTAGGAGGCTTCCACAGGAATACTTCTTCGTCTTGTGCCTCTTCGGCCGAGGCCCCGGGACATGCGTCTTGGTGGGTCTCCCGCGAATCTGCAGTTTCTGCGGGGTCGTTGCCGGGCCATGTTGAGACCGATATGACATCAGTCTCGTAGTAATCTTCTAGTGAAAAGCCCAGACCGGGGTGCTTGGTGATCTTCAGCAACCGTCGATCCAGGTTTGGCGGGTTCCACATTCTTTCAAACATTTCCTTCCGGCTGGAGGGCTGGTAGAGGGGAATCTTATGCTTTCTGACCATTCTGGCTGCCTGGCCAGCCATGTGGGGAAGTCCCGTAATGGGGACGTGCGGGTCATGCAACTCGCCAGGAAACCGGCAATCATCGTCTTCCGTGACTGGTTTCTCCCCGGCAACATAGAAGGTAGTGGGTGGCCCTCCGGGGTTAGGTACTTCGAAGGTCCTCAGCTGCTCGGCTGTTTGGCATTCAATTTCCGCTATCGGCTTGACGATCCCTGGTGGGACCCTGACATCTTCTAACAGGTCTTCGAGGCAGGGTGCCCTCGGTGTGGGGTAGATGGCGAGAGGGGCTGCCCTGAATACCCCTTCTTCTTGTGCAATAAATGGTACATGTGGGGGAGCCACATAGCCTGGGGGCGGCGGAGGAAACCAGCCTCCTGATTCCATTTTCTTCTTGCCCTTGTCTTGGATGATTTGAGGAGCTTGCTTCGCCTTCTCCAAGTACAGATTAGCATCTGACAAGTGACACTCGAACACCTCGAACGGGTGGAGGTCAGCGAAGATTCTGACTTCCTTTCCCTCGCAGGGGTACTTGATGCACTGATGCAGAGTGGAGGGTACCACCCTGTTCTGGTGTAGCCAAGGCCGGCCGAGCAACGCCTTGTAGGAGGTATTGGAGTTGATGACGTGGAACTGGACTTTGGAGGTGAAGTCGTCAAAGGTCAAGTCGAACTCTGCGACCCCCATGGGAACCTCGCATTTCTGGTTAAAGCCAGCAATCTTGACATTTTTAACTTCGACCAGGTGTACGTCAAAGTAGTGCTTCTGGTACACCCGGTACGGGAGTATATTCACTGCTGCCCCTGGGTCGATCAGGACCCTGTTGATGGGCTGGCCATTCAATTGCCCCTTCATGTAGAGGGGCCTATTGTGGCTGCAAGTTGGCAGGAGCATGTCATCTTCTGTGAAAGCCACTGCTACTTCAGGTGATATCTCTGCCAGACAAGCTTCAAGCTGTGCTGGGGTCTGGAGGGCGGCTATGATGGCTTGCCGTGTTTCTTCATTCAGGGACAGCATCTCCCACACGGTGAACCAGGTCGGGATCTTCTTGAGGTGTCTGACTATCCGCTCGGCAGCCCGGACCTTGAGCAACTTCATTTCTTCGGGCTTGCCGCGCCCGCTCCTCTCCTGAGGCTGGGGTGTCTGATCAGGGGACGCCTCCTTTGCGGGATCTGTTGTAGCCTGTTGAGCGGGCGGGGCCTGTTGGGCCTCCTCCGCTACTCGCATAAATTCGGCGAGGTTTGGGGTGCCGTTGAATTCTTCCTCTGGCTGAGCAGGAGTTGCAACTGGCAGGGCTTGGGGGATGCTTGCTTTACTGGTCGCGGCGGACCCCTGGGGGTGCGCCCGCCTTCCTGCTCGAGCTGACAGGAACTCGGCGAACGACGGGGCACCTTGACTCTTGGTACCTCCGGGGTAGAGACCTGATGGGGGAGGGATTTCGGTGCCTCGGACCTCGGGCTTGAGAACCTGGTATGGTTGTTCCCCCCTGAGCATGATGTTGAGGCTGCCCTGAGGAGGGCGCCCCCACTTCCTCCCCGACCTGGTGGCGTGTTGGGAGGTGGACGCCTCAGCTTGGTTCACCTCTGCCGGTTCCCGAGGTGGGTCTTCTTCTTTTTCTTCCAGGGAGAGAGCGGTGTCGTATAGCGCCGAGAGGGTGTTGCAGGCGAGGGCGACCCCCTTCTTCTTCTTGCCCCTGGGTCTTCTCTTCTTCTTCTTCTTGCCTACTGCAACGGATGGCTGCTTTTGAAGAGGTTCACCCCACAGGGGAGGCTCTCTGTCTACATCAGCTTCTGTTCCCGGGGCCAACTTGAGTGATTCGAACTCTTTCCAGGGGACATACTCCTTCAGCTCCACAGGCTGGATCTCGGGCTGTTCATAATCTTCGAGCCCATCAATAATAGCCTGGAGTCTTTCAACCGCCGGGCTGGTCTTCTTGTGCATCCGCAGCGGAACAGAGCTCTTCTTGTTGTGAGTGGGCCGCCTCATGACCAGCCGAGGGGCCGTGTCGTGGCAAACCGGGTTTGCCGGGGGCGGCACAGGCAGGGGCGTTGCTACCCTCGGGTGAATTCCTGGGGTAGGTCAAGAGGCGCACGCCTTTCTAGTTCTTCTGGGTATAGTCTGCCACCCTTCTTGGTCTCGAACTGGGGCCATGATGAAGGTCTCATAAGTGGCTCGGGCACAGGCTTCCGCCCATTCTTCTGGCAACTCCTGATATAGTGAGATCATATTGACGGAGGAGGCTATGCTGGGCAGCTCGTGTGGCTGCGGGGGGTCTACTTTATGTTCCCCCATATCCAGCTCTCCATCCTTGATTAAGGACTCAATAATGTCCTTGAAGACGTAGCAGTCTTCAATGGTATGCCCGAGCACCCGGTGGTACACGTAGAAGCGCGGGTCATCCTTCTTCTTCAAGTCGCTAGGCCTTTTCGGCTCTGGCAGTGTGATTTTATTGTAGCTAGTTGCCCATTCAAACAGGAGCTTGGACTTGTCCCGGGAGAAGGAATATAACTTGTTTCTCATCTTTTCCCTTAGCGAGGGGCCTTCCCGCCGCTCTGTGGTTCTAGGAGGCCGGTTGGCCACTCCCTTGGCTTTCTCCTTCTGCCTTTCAAAAGCTTGGAAGTCTAGTGCATGCACCTCCGGGGGAGCCGGCTTCTTCTCCGCCTGCCTGGCCCTCTGACTCGACATGGCTGGAGTGGAGGAGTATCGGGCCAGAAACGCCTCGATCTCTGCTACCACATTGTTCAGGCGGTCGAATGTCTTGACCTCAGCGCCGATCATCCTCTCTAGGATTTCTTTCTTCAAGTTTTGCTTGCAGATCTGCACTGCGTCCTCCTGATGCGGGGGGCGTTTGCACCTCATGCTGAGGTTCCTCCACCTCTTAATGTAGTCGAGAGCCGACTCATCATTCTTCTGCCTTGTGGCGTAGAGTTCAGCCATGGTAACTTCTCTCTTGGCAACGTAGAACCTTTCCTTGAACTTTTTCTGCATGTCGGGCCAATCGGCCACCGACCCGGGTGACAGGCCGGAGTACCATTCAAAGGCAAGTCCGGTAAGTGTTGAGCCGAAAAACTTCAGGAGGTAGGCCTCATCAGCAGCCAGGTCTCCCATGACGTTCACATAGTAGGCAATGTGCTCTCTGGGGGATCCTTGCCCGTTGAACTTTTCGAATTTCGGCGGCTTGGTGACGCCAGCCGGCAACTTCCTGGCAGCATAATGAGCCGGGTAGGGTACCCGGTAGACGTCGAAAGGCATCTGATCCCCATCGCCCCTCTCGGCCAGCTTCATCTCTATCATCTGCTCGAGCATCAATCGGCTGACTGCCGCCGGGTCGACTGGGCTCGGGTAGAAATGAGCGGGTTGCGCGCTCGGAGTGGCTACCACGGTCGCCCGGGGGGCCATAGGGGACCCTTGTGAAGGCAGAGTCACTGCCGCGCAATGTGCTTGATGCGGGGGCGCGCCCCCGAGAGGGTCGAGGGTCGCTGGAAGAGCTGCCTGTGAAGACTGCCCCCTGTCCCTGGGCATCTCGGGTATAACCTCGGTCTGCCAAGACATCGGGGGTGGTGTGTTTCGCTCATTCAGCTACTTTTTAAGCAATTCAATTTCCTGCTGGAATCGTTGTATCATAAGCAGCATTGCTGGGTCAGCTGTGGGAAGACTGGGCGTGCCCCCAGCCTCCTCGGCCAGGGCGTCCTCGGACGATGTCGAGGGTCCGCCACTCGTGTCGCCGGTGGTAACCACGTTGGCCGTGAGGGCCGCAAGGGGCTCTTCAGGTAAGGTCCATTCGACTGCTGTGTGTGTCGCGCCGCCTGCCGCTCTCCTTCTTCTGGTAAGGGGTCTCGGCCTGGCGGCTATTCTGGCCAATTCTTCCGGGTCGGTGGGTAAGGCCCCGTACCGACCATGAACTCCTGCCATATTGCAGGTGAATGTCTGCCATCTCTTATTCGTATTTCTTCTTGACGCCCTCCTGGACGGCCCTCCTGGGAATATCAGCCTATCGAAGACCGACCGTCGGGGTGGCGCTTCCTCCCGCACAGGGGACTGGCGCGGCTCCTCCGGGCGGGTCCTCGACTCCATGCTAGGTGCGGGTTCCCCCCTTTCTTCCTGGAAGGCGGAGGCCATTGCCCCCAGTAGTCTCTGGCGGCCAGCGGGGGTGCTACCCGGGCCTCGGAGGTAATTCCTCATGGCCTGCTTGATCCCTTCCCACTCCTGGTCAGGGAGAGCGGCCTGAGGTTGCGTGTCTATGACAGCGACAGGCGGGGAGTAGGCCGTGAGAGCCAGGCGGGCGGCAGTGTGTCGGCGCCCCTGGCGGCGACGGCGAGCATTCTCAGGCTGCGTCGGAATGACGGATGCCAGTCGGGGGGTCGGGGTTGGCAGTTCGACTCTGTCGTCCCGCTGGGCCTTCCTTGAGCGGAAAGTGCTGGGCCCTGCTTGGGCCGGTGCAGTGGGCTGGGCCTCTCTGGGTACCCAGACTTGCTTCAGTTTGGCCGGCTTATGAGCTGACGCCTTCTCCGGTGCTGCGACCGGGGCCGTAGGCATCGCCTTCTGCTTCAGCTTCACCAGTCCTTCAAAGGAGTTGCGGACTGGAACGGTTGGGACGATGCGGTCCGGTGTCACCTGGGACCTCTGCCCGTCTAGGCGGACTCGGAGGGCCCCAACTGTCATGGACTTCCCGGAGTTGGAGGTGCGACGCCCTGATCCGGCGCTGGCGTTACTTCTCCGGAGCCTTCTCCGGTGGGATGTCGACCCTTGATGGGATGGGCCGGTGGTGTGGCGCACGTGGTGCACGTTGCAGCTGAGCGTCGTTGTGGGGACGCTATCGTTGTCTTCGGCCACAGCTCGGCCGGCGGCAGCTTCAATAGCCCCCGGAGCGGGGGCGTTGACCTGGGGCTCCTCGGGCGTTTCCACGTCGAGGATCTGGGCAAAGGCTACCCCCAAGAAGTTGGGGAAGCCCACGGTGGGAGGGAAGCTCCCAAAGGTGAGGGGTACCGCCAGGTAGCCCCCTCGCACGTGATTCTCCACAACCTCGGGGCTGCAGATAACACCCATTGTCGGCTCCATGATGCTTCTCTCCTTACTCTTTCTTTCTGCATTTAAGAAGATAGCGCAATTAGTATTACAAGAAGGGGGCCGTGGGGGCCCCTAATTTCGGCAAAGAGATGAAGGGTGGATCGGTCCCACCGGGCGTGCCAGAGTTGTGGACGCACTTTTTATTTAACGATTATTTTGTTCGTTTATTCATTTGTTGGTTTATTAAGTGCGTGGGCGTGCCAGTCACCGAGGTGACGATTTATTCGGGCTCCGAAGAGCCCATGGTGCGCTCGATCTGACTTCGTCAGACGATTGTGTGGTTCGTGTCGGGACCGAATCCCGTCGCGCCATAAAGGTCACGACGTCATTTACATCCCTCATACGAGGGAGTACCCTTGATTAATTGCCGAAATTAGGGGCCCCGCGGCCGAAGGGAGTAACACTAATTATACGAGGGAGGTAGGGATGGGTCACACCGAAAGTTGTATTAAGGCCATAAACTGTCGGCCGTGTCGGCCACTCGTAGACCTCTTGTATTCGGACACAAGTCCGTGGCAGCGCCACAATGAGAAAATCGAGGTAGATCCCTTCAAATGTCTGCCGAGCAGGCGGCAATTTTTTTTTTTATGAAGATTCGGAAGGTATCCGGAACGAGAAAACAAATCCGGTCCGATTAGGATGTCGGCCCGAGGTTAGATCGGAGCCCGGCCATGTCGGGGGAATTCCCGAGACCCGGGCCCGACCTGAAAGGGCGGCGTCATTATTCCTTTTTGCCCCGGGTCCCGAGGAGAGAAAGGGCTGCAGTGTGGACGTTAGCGTCTTTTATCTGGGGTTTTATTAGTTATATCTTCTGGGATTTCTGATTTGATGTTTACTATTTATTCGTGCCTTTGTCCGGGATGATTTCTCTTCTTCTATGCATGATTATTCTTATTATTATCATTGGTTTGTTATACATTTTTTTGGTTACCCCTCCCGTCTCTTTTATTATGATCAATATTGCGCATCTGGAGTCCTTCAATTAGCGTGATTTTTATTGATTTATTTGCTAATATTAATGCCCTTGTCGTGGTATATGTATATGCATGCATGTAGTGTGCCGGCGAAGGTAAGACGGAAGCGGACTGCTGGATATTGGGTGTACCGCTGGGTGGCGAAGGGGTGTACCGGTGAGGGCTGCGAAGGGCGTACCGCTGGAGGCCAAAGGGGCGTACCGCTGGAGAGTGTGTCGGTGAAGGAGGGGGAGTGATATAAAGTCTATACGTTCCCCAGGCTCGAAGTCTATACGTTGCCAAGCCCAAAGTCCGTACACTGGAGCAGAGTGGAGCAAAGTCTACGCGTTGCAATTTGGAGTCTGTACGTCGACTGGCCCGGAGTCTGTACACTGGCCAAGTCTATACATCGGAGTGTGAAGTCTATACACTGCCCAAGTCTATACGCTGGCCATCACGAAGTCTGTATGTTGGGATATGAAGTCTATACGCTGGATGCTCAAAGTCTATACATTGCCCAGCATAAAGTCTGTACGTCGGTGTGTGAAGTCCATACACTACCCAAAGTCTATACACTGGTTATCATGAAGTCTGTACGTTGGCTGGCTCAAGTCTATACGCTGGATAAGTCTATACATTGGAGTGTGAAGTCTATACACTGCCCAAGTCTATACACTGGCCACCATGAAGTCTGTACGTTGGCCAAGTCTATACAGTGGCTGAGGGTGTACCGGCGAAGGGAAGGAGTGTACCGCTGAAAGGGCCAGGGGGAGTGTGCCGCTGAAGGGTTGAAAGGGGGAGTGTACCGCTGAAGGGTTGAAAGGGGTGTACCGCTGAAGGCCAAGGGAGCGTGCCGCTGAAGGCCAATGAGGGCGTGCCGCTGAGGGCCAAAGGGGCGTACCGCTGAAGGTCAATGGGGCGTGAGGGTGGAGGCTCGATCAGTTTTTTGATTATTTGTTTTAAGGCTTTTCTTTTCTTCTTATCTTAACTTTCGTGTGGTTTTATATAAAACTCCTCCCGTGTTTTGTTCTCTTTGTTCTGTTCGATCTCTTTTCTTGTGGGTCGGAGGCTCGGGCTGCCGGGTGGTTAGTTAGCTCGGTTCAGTTCTCGTCGTGATGCCGGCAGTGGTTTGATGAGTTGGAAGGTTTCGTCAGTTATCTTGCTTGTTTGTTGCCTCCTTTTGCCTCTTTTAATTGTTTATTAGTTTCTCACAAAAATTCGGCAGCATCTCCCCTTGACCCAGGGCGTAAGGGAGATAAAGGGGACGCGCCCACATGGAGTGGCGGAACCCGACAACTGGAGGTGGGCCCCCGGGGGAGCAACACCTTTATAGTGCCTCGGAAAACGTGAAGGAAAGGGGTTTGGGGCGAGGCCAGGAAGTGGGCTGCTGGGAGACTGAAAGGTGTGCCGCTGGGGGGAGGGCCAAGGTGAGTGTGCCGCTGAGGGCTGATGGGGGTGTGTGCCGCTGAGGGCCGATGGAGGTGTGCCGTTGAGGGCCCAAACAGGCGTGCCGCTGAGGGCCACAAAGAGTGTGCCGCTGGGGGGGCTGAACAGGGTGTGTCGCTGAGGGCCGATGGAGGTGTGCCGCTGAGGGCCCGAACAGGTGTGCCGCTGAGGGCCACAGAGAGTGTGCCGCTGGGGGCTGAACAGGGTGTGTCGGTCAATGGCCAGAAAGATGTGTTGCTGAAGGATAAAAAGGGAGCCAAGTGTGTGGGATGGGGGGCTTGCAGGCGCTCCATGGAAAGAAGGGGAGCTCGATGTCAAGGAAGGGTTGCTGGAAGTGAGTGAAGGACCCGCAAGGCCAGGCTTCAAAGGGGAGAACTCACATTGATACGGTGACTTGAAAGAAACCGAAGGAACGGAGAAAACGGGTAACACACTACATGCACTATGAAGTGAGGATCAAACCAGTAGAAATAACATGAAAAGCCCCAAGGAGGGCGATTGTTTCTATTCGTGGGATGCCAAGAACCGTATCCCTACATGCGTATCACAAGAGAAAATGCCCAAATGAGGCCATGGATAAAAGGAAAAGACTCCAAGACGGCCAACAAGAGGAGGAACGAGATACAAGACAGAAGAAAGCATTGGGGCCTAAGACATAGGCCACCGTTCCCAACCCTCTCCCCCAATACAACTAGCTCTCTCTCCCTTACTCTTGTTTCTTCCCGATGGCCGTCGGACGGAGCTCAGGCCGGGAGGACCCCTTCTTTCCTTCTCTCTTCTCCTCCTTTCTTCTGTGTGTGTGCGTCGGACTGCCTCTCTTCTTCTTCCTCTGGTCGGATCCCCTTCGCCTGTCGAAAACGGGCGTCTTTTATACTCTGGGCAGCCGGTGACTTCAAGCACCACCGTCGAAGGCGGGAAGCCGGCTGTGATGATGGTGGCTCACCTGCTCCGTCCTGGCTGTCAGTGGGGTAGGCTACGTGGCCCAGTCGTCGACTGCCACCTCAGACGGCTTGCTGCGCGCCAAGGATGCCTAGGGTATGGGCTTCACGTCGTCTTGCCGTTGAAAGGCTTCACCGCTGTGCCGTTGGCGGGCTGAACAGGCGTGCCGTGGGTTAGCCAAAAGGGCGCACGCTGGGAGCCCAAATGGGCGTACCGCTGGAGGGCCATGGGGCCGTGCCGCTGAAGGCCCTTTGGGGCGTACCGCTGAAGGCCCTGCGGGGCGTACCGCTGAAGGCCAACGGGTGCACCGCTGAACAGCTCAGTGGGCGTGCCGCTGAAGACCCCAAAGGGGTGTGCCGGTAAAGCCACCCCAGGCGGTGTACCGCTGAGGGCCCCCCCCTTGGGGGGTGTATCGTTGAAGGCCTCCAGGGGAGGTGTGCCGTTGAAGGCCCCCAGGGGAGGTGTGCCGTTGAAACCCCCTTGGGGGGGTGTGCCGGTGAAAGCTGCGGCAGGGTGTGCCGCTGAAACCCCCTTGGGGGGGGGGTGTGCCGGTGAACCCCCAATAGGGGTGTGCCGGCGAGCGCCCAAACGGGCTGTGCCAGTGAAGGCTGCGGCAGGGCGTGCCGCTGAAGGGAGCGTGCCGCTGAAGCCTCAACTGGGCGTGCCGCTGAAGGGCTAAATGGGCGATTTTGAGCCCATTGTGAGCATGAGCTGTGGCCCATTTATTTTCTTCGAGGCCCACGGGCTGTGGGGCCTTTTGTGCTTGATTTCTCCAGGGTTCCTTCACTTGGCGCCGTTGTCGATGCTGGGCTGAGCATGACGTTTGGATGTGCAATTTTAGGTGTCCACACCACCCCAGGTTGAGGTTTATCCAGCCCCTGAGGTGTTAAGGTCATGGTTTGAGGTGGCAGAGCGGATGCTCTGATCGAGAGGGGCACTCGGGTGAGCGGAGGATCTTCTCGGCGAGTTGCTGATTTTCGAGCATGATGTCCTCATCGTGCTCTGTGGTGTCAGAAATGACGTGTGGGTCCTGATTTTTTTACGGATTTTGAGGCAAGATTGGGCGGAGTTGTCCCAATAAGTTCTTGCTTCTGCACTTCTGCATGTGAATGGATTGTGTTCGCCCTGGATTTGGGTTGAGATGGGAAGTTTCCGCGGCAAGTTCGGGACTCGAGGATGAGCGTTGACGGTTGTCGATTATGGCTCGTGTTGCGGCTCTTGACGTGGCGTGTTGCAGTTCGAGGAATTGCAGTGGTGGTGCATCGAGAGATGCTGTGATTGTGGTCCGACGTGACCCTCACCGAGTGTGTCGGAGGCGCCGACCTGATGGAAGCAAAGGTTATCTTGGTGCTGGAAGGTGCTGTTCCCAGCATGCGTGAGGTTCGAGGTCAGGTCGAGCGTGGAGATTTTCCGTTGGTCGGAGGTGTGTTGGTTTCTCCTTTGGTTGGATGGATTGCATTTGGCTAAGGTCCGTCGTCTTGCATTATGTTTCCGGATTTGGTTGGCCTCTGTGTGCCATGAAATCCGTGTGAGACGTGTCCTGTGTTTTGGCAAGGTGGTTGCATGTGACTAGTCCTGCCCAATTCCCTTGTTGTGTAAGGGTGTGTTGGCACTGCTCTGGAAGGACGAGTGCCGGTTGGGCGGTGTTCGCAAGAATTATTGGCTGGTGCTGAAATTTTTCGATTCGTTACGGGTCGGAGCCTGCGGAGTCGCAGAGGGTTGCCAGATTAAGGGAGAGAATCTGTGCTTGGGGTTCGAGGTAATGGAGCTTTCCTCAGCCTGTTTTATGAGGTTGACCAGTCGAGTTGTAGATTGTCAGGATGGTGAGTCCCGAGTTGCCGTGTTGGCTGTGTGCGTGGATCAGAGTGCGCAGCGGAAGCCTGGTGGGCCCATAACCCACAGGTCCCAGGATCGTAGAGTTGGTTGCTACGGGCGGATTCCTGAGGTTGCATTGAGCATTTGGGGATTGGTTCCTCTGTGCGAGACATGTTGTTGCCGTGTCGTTGCTCGAGGTGTTGTGGTCATGGCACAGGCAGGATGGAGTATTGTGGAATATGCTAGCAAGTGCGCCGCATAAGTACCCTGTTCATGTGTTGGAATTTGTGGTTGTGGGTGAGATCGTGTTTTGGAGAAGTGGTCTCTGAGAGATTATGGGTCCCAGTTGGTGGCTGCGAGTGGCTGGTCAGGTTGACCGAGTGGTCGACCACGGTAAGATGTGTATTGCTTGGGGACTGGTGCGGACACCAGAGCGATCGAGAAGCACGAACCGGCGAGCCGTCGGTACCGTACACCACTCGAGCTACATCAGCTTCCATATGGCTCGTAGATAGTCTGGAGACTCCCCCTTGAGTCTTAGTATTTATCATATTTACTGAGATTTTATTTGTGTGTAATGTGTGTTTATTTGGCTTTATTCAGATTGTAATTCGGATTGTAAAAGGGGTTTATTTGTAATTTGGGACCACCTGGGTCCCACGGGCCCCCCATCCCTTCTCCCATTGATCCACCTCAGCTCTTGGGCCCATGTGGGGTCAATCAACCCTCCATGGTGGGCTTCTAGAAGGGTTGGACCAAGTGGGGACAAAGGGTAACAAAATTCAAAATTTGGAACACATAAGTCAAGGGGGTGCCCCATGTATAATATAGTTTATTACGATTAAAATCTTATTTTATTTGTTCCAAACCACATGGGAGAAATAAATTGTGGACTCCCTCTTTTACACCCCACCAATCCTAGATCTTGGGATAGAACTAGTCTTTTTGTATTTTCTATAAGAACCTTGTATTTTCATTTTGAGTAGAATAAATGCATAAGAAATCTTGAATTTTGTTGGAGCCTAGCAAGGGCCGCCCCTCTTTCTCTCTCCTCTCTTCTTCTTGCAGTTGGGAAGCATGTGTTCTGAGGTGGGAAGCCTCATCTATCTAGTGTGGAGTTCGTCGTTGCCGCCGCCATCGAGCCGCCGTTGCACCGCCACCGCCTCCGTCGGTATTCTATCAATCGGGTGATACCAGACCATTCTTGGATTTTTAGCTCTCAGCCACGAGTTCATCAGGAGCCCAAACTTTCAAGGTGAGTTTCAGGGGTCTTCACCACATCTCAGAAATTTTGGTTGGGCTTCTAGCTTCCATTTTGTAATTTTCCATGTTCGTTCTCCCTTTCCATCCAAATCTGCCAGCTTTCAGTCTAGATTCAAAGTAGCTCTGGGTTTCCCATCTTCGGACCTCTTATAGATTTTTTATTGAGTCTCCAATTTTACTGGAGGTTCTGTCCACCACCCCCTACATCCATGAATTTTCGAGGAATTTCTAAAGGGCTTCTCCTATTTTCTAAAAATCACTTTCAAATCCTCACTCAGTTCTATCTGCCTCTGTCTAGATCCGACCATCCACCTGTATAAAATACCTTTCCCCACCCAAACCTCCACCAAATCGGTCATAAGAATTATTGCTATTTTTCTCTCTCTCCCCTCTACAACTTTTATGAAGAGCTCGAGGTCTGAATCAGAGGTCTACCCTGCGTTCAACGCCAACTCTCAGGAAACTTTAGTTCTGCCAGATCTGAAACTGAGATCAGTCCGGTTCTAAAATCCCCCATCAGAAGCACGATCCCAACGAAGTTTTTGGAGTCATAGAGGGTCGAAGTACTTCGAAAGAGCTTTCCAACGATACCTCTTGCGCGTCGATCCGACGTCGGGAGTGATCGCAGTAGCAGATCTCGTCGGATCGCGCGCGGCAAAATAGAAGCAACAGATCCGTTGGCAGCAACTCCAAGACTTGGAGATCGGAGCCGATCGGCCTCCAACCGGTGTTCCAGCCCGGCCGCCATCCAAGGAAGCGCACCACCAGAGGTCACCATCTGATGAGGGCATCACACCACATACCCTCTGGCTTAGCACTTCTCTCCCTCCCGGAGGCAGCTAGGGAGCAGCCCTTCTTCAAACGGAACATTGGTGCTTATCATCCTATTACATTTTTCTATTTTCTTGAGTCATTTTGATGTATTTGCCTATGTTTTGAGTCATGTTACTAGGTTATCATGTTATTTACTTATGTTTGTATGTAGGCTAGTGGGCTAATGGGGCTAGTAGGTCTTATTGGGCCATTTCTTTGGTCTGGCCCATGGGCTCCCCTCTCCCCACCCCTTGGTCTTCCGGCATTTGTCCATTTCATGAGGACTTTTTGTAAATTGGGTTTTCCTATATATAGGACCCCAAACCCCCTCTTTTGAGGTAATGAAGTATTAAGCAAATTTGAGCCACTTAAGTGCATCTCTCCCTCTCTCTCTTTCCTCAAGGGGCGAACCCCACTTCTCTCTCCTCCCCTCCCTTGGGCGCAACAGCCCCTTCACCTTCCCCTCCCCCTGCCACCTCAGCTGCCACCTCACCCCCTCCACCCTTTCATATTCCAAGGCCATAACTCCCTTCAATTCCCTCCACTTCCCAAGCAACCTTTCACCTTCCCTAGACAACCCTCCCTATTCCCCATACACCACTTCATTCTCCAAAGCAACCTTCCCTCTCCCCCAAGCAGCCTTTCCACTCCCCCACACCCTCATTCATATCCCCAAGGAGAAATCTACCCCACCCCCAAGGAACTTGCGCACCCCACCACCTCCATCTAACCCCCTTGCCTTGGCCGACCCCTCCATCAACACCCAACCCAGCTGCGCCCCTCTCTCCCTCTCACCACCCATCTGACCTCTCTCTCCCCTACTCCACCCCCTCACACACACCCCTACCCCATCATCCTTCATCCCCATCCACTCACCATCATTAACCACCACTCCAATCAACCTAGTTCATCCCCTATCCACTTCACTCTGTTCAGTCTGCAGGTGGCAGAGACAAGATCGTTTTGCAGAAGCCGCCACGGAGTCAGCTGGAGACATCTGAGGACGTACTATACCTTTCTGGAAAGGTCGTCCAGATAGCTTCGCAGGCGAGGTCGAATCGTCCTGTTCCGAGTTCGGGGCCGTCCGAGAGAGCCATTCTCCCCCGACTGCACCAGACTCCCTCCGCAGCTAGCCTGAGCCCGATTTGAAGCTGCACCACAACCAACGGCGGAGGATTCAGACCAAAGGCCCTTCATAAAAGTTCTTCCTCCATCTGTCCCCAACTAGGAGCAAGAAACAGAACCTCATTCGGCATCCGAGGGCCAGAGTTCCGAATTTTCTCCCTCAGTCGCGCGGGTCTGCCTCCTGCAGTCTGCAGCGACCAGTTCCCACTCGTTGGCGTCCCCCTGTCCACCCCGACCTCAGAAGATGTTGCCGTCAGTTTTTCTGTGTAGAGGCTTTGTTCACGGTTCCATCGACTCTGACGGTTCGTGATTCGGCATCCAGGAGTGACCGGGGCAACTTCTGCAAGTTGCAGACAGAAACAGGGAGCCACCCGCCCCAGAATCTGTTGCTCTACTCAGACCTCCACTGCAGCCATCGACGACGTCAGAATAAATTGATATAAATCAGAGGCATTTGGGTTCCTGTTACGAGAAGATCCCCCCTGGGCTTGTCATCGGAAAAATTCCTGACCGAGATCTACAGGGACTACACCGACTGCCTATCAACGTCCACAGCCAGCGGTCCAATTCGGAAGCGGTCCCTCCTCGTGGGCTACTAAGCTTATCTCCCCCTCTTGCCTGGCCGGCTTACCGCCCCTCCCTGCGGGAGGTAGTGTTTGTTGTAACCCATCAATTCCCACCCCCGAGATCACCCTCCTGCGTGAGGTGTAGTGAGTGTACACTTAAACAGGTTCGAAGCTTCATCGGCGCAGTGTGCGGGGAACCCACACTTCCCCGCCCGCCCTCGTCTCCGACCAGGGTTGGTTTCCTCAAACCAACCAGGTGAGCCTCCTGCCCTTGCCTCCTTATACCTGTTTATTTAATATCCGTGAAACATATCGGTCAGTAGGAGAGCGAGTGCCCGATCCCGGCGCCACCTTTCAGTGTGGTCACCGTGGCCATAAGTGAGCGAGTGACCCCGTGCCCTTAAGGCATCCGGCCGCCCTTGTTTGTGGGCTTTCAAACCTTCGGGAGGGCTAACTAAAGTGGTGCTGGTCCTCTAACCAGTCAGGGGCTATCTCCGTCACCTCGACTCGGCATCACCGGGTCACCACGGGAATCGTGTGCGCACGGTGCGTTGGTAGCTTTAACATCTTCTCGGCGCCTTGTAATTGTGATTGCGAATTAGGTCCAAGGAATCAAAGTCTCCGCTGCATTTTGTGTCACATCACCATCACAGTGGGACCCACTCTGTCAGGTTCAGAGGATGGGGCAGCACGTGGGCCCCGCGAACCCGTAGATCGCGCCATCCGGACAGCACTAAAATGCGGGTTTCGGCGCCGACGAACGACATCAAGATGCTGCCCGTCAACCCAATTCCCGCTACTCCCGGGCCCCACATGTGACCTATTACCTCCCTGTGTGGAGTGGGTCAAATATTTATACCGCAGTGTATTTGTTTAACCGGGAGTACAGGATTGGCCGAGGTTGTCTTCCCCACGCCGGGAGCGTGGAGGTAACGATCTCGACTTCTTGGCAATTACTTGCTTAGCTAGTATATGGTCGCGTGCCGCTGCTGAGTGCGATAGGAACCTAGCCCGTGAGTCCATGTCACCGCTGTGAGCGAGAGAGTGACACGTCCCGTGGCTCGATCCGAGCACGGAAGTGAGTCGACCACCCTTGACTTTGTCGGTTTCTCAACCGCGCGGATCTGCGTTTCCCCTCGCTTGGGACGACGAGTGAGCTTACGTTTCTGTTAGCGACATATAGCCTATAGGAACTCTTAGTGTAGGGCCAAAGTGTCTCCATTGTTGTATGTTGCTGGTTGTGTCCGCATTTAGAGTCCGAGATCCACGTCACTTAGAGTCGGTTCCCGTGTCCGTCCCGCACCAGGGACCCATGTGCATTGGTCGTGGTGTTGGCAACTAGGTTGCCGTAATATTGGATGGCACTTTCCTCCCCTAGAGACGTGTGCCATGAATTGTTCCGGTGATGTCTCGTGGCTCTGTGGTAAGGGCGGAATCGGGATTGGCAGGTGTCCACTTGGATTAATTGAGATGAATGTTTCGATGAGACAGGATGAAAGAGTGACGCCTGTGGTTGGAGGTCTTTAAAGAGAGATTGGCGTTGGATGGTGATCCTTAGTCTGGTGACCAGCACAGGATGGTTCCCCTGCAAGTCTGAGTTGAGTGAGGTGAAGACCAAAGACACCAGGATATTGTCATTTGGTTTCATCGTGCTCCCCTAAGAGGGTTGAGTTGGCGGGATGATCAAGATAGGATGCGGTGTCTGAGAGGAGTGCAGCTCGAGATGTGGTATCGGTCTGTGTGTGAGTCAGCAGATGGCCCATGAAGGTTTGGAATGTGTTTGTTGGTTCTGGTGTAGGACCAGGAAAGAAGGAAGAAGTTGAGCAAGAGGAGGGTTTCCCGTTGACGAACAGTTGGTGACCGACGTGTGGTCTTTCACAGACAGAAGATGCTGGTGGTTGCGCATCGAGAATGGCGGTGTGTTTTTCGGATGGGATCTGGGCTTTGTCGAAGTTATCTTCTGGCAGAGTTGGTCCGGTGTTGTTGTGAGCACTTGGCTTGCCAGGTGTGAGCCGGTGGAGGCTCTGTATTGGTTGTTCCCTGGAGCAGGGTGTGAAACCAGTCAACTGGTTATGAAACTGATGTGGGTTTTGTCTACCGACCATAGGATGGATCAGTAGCTATTTCTCATGACGAGGATTGTGTCTCCTCAGTGAGCAAGATGGTGGCAGCAGTGCCATGATTGGTTTTCGTTGTGACTGAGGTGATGCCAGACTGTGTCCTTTGGTGTATGCCTGATCTGATGATCGATGTGCACGGCGTGCGGAGTGAGGTGTCATTCGTGATTGTAGTCTGGCTGTGTCTCTAAGGATAGGAGCTTTTGTGAGAATCGAGATTTTCTGTGTTGGGGCTCTCACAGTGTTGTCAGTTGGTTAAGGCATTCTTCCCTTGTGTTCCCGCGATTGTCCTGAATTTTGAGGATGAAATTTCTTTAAGGGGGGAGGGTTGTAATGCCGTGGACTTTTTTGGATTATTTATCAGATTAGGATTCGTGGGTTTCGGATCGCTTTTGTAGGTCCCGGATTGAGTTTTGCGGTTTATGCGTGTTTTGTCTATCGGACCTTCGGAACACCGTGTAGGGTGAACCATTACGTTCTCCGACTCCGGGGCGTTACCACTGCGTTGTACATTTTTCAAGGATCGTGGGGAGTATTTTCCCTGTTTTTATATTTTTTTGAAATTTTTAAATCCCAAAATTTCTTATATAAATAACCCCCTCGCCCTCTCTCTCCCCCCATTCTCTCTTTCTCACTCTCTCTCGTCTCTTTCTCTTCCCCTCTCCTCTGGGCAGCCGACGGAGGCAATGGCGGGTGTGGTGGCAATGACGTGGGGGCGAGGAGCATGAGGACTGGTCGAGGATCGGGGCGTGATGGCGCGTCGAAGCTCGAGTGCGCGTTCCTGTACCGGCGGAGGTTTCGTGGGCGTTTCGCGATGGAACGGCGTCCATGGCCCGTCAAATCTTCAGTGGAGGTAGGGAGATGCATCCACAGCTCGTGTACTTCCCTTCCCACGAGTTTTGTAGGCCATGGTGAGCCGAGCACACTTATTTCTGCATTTTGGGGAAAATGCTTGATTGTGGGGAGTGAGCCGGATCTAGCATTTTAACCACATTTTTGGGGTTTAAATGCGTCCTCTCGGTGCTAGAGAGGTTGGGGACTAGTTTCCCCTTGTTTACCCCTTCGCGTGGGCGTGAACGGGGCGTGGAATGGAGTTTTTCACCGAACTCGTTGTTTTCGGGTTTGCGGACAGGTAGCGATCGTACCAGGGACCACCTCTACCCTGGCGGTCCTCTGGGGACCGCCATTTACCCCTTATGTCGGCTAGTTTTGTGGTTGCACGATAGACCGATTGAAGAGCTTAGCGGCCTGGTGTGGACCGCCAGGCACCTTGAAGCGGTCAGGGGACGACCGTTTTTCATTTTGGAGTCGTTCGAGGTCAGGAGGGGTAGCGGCCATGCGACTGACTGCTAGGTGACACCTAGCGGTCAGGCAATGGACCGCCACCCTTTTTGGCGGTTTGGGAGTGACCGCCTGGGTTCTGGAGGCGTCCGGGGCCTTGCGGTCCTAGCTGGACCGCTAGGCCAAGCCTTGCGGTCCTAGCCAGACCGCCAGGCTCTATGACAGTCCAGGGAGGACCGCCACTTGGTTTTCGTGCTTGCCGTGCCTGTTTAACATTGTGTTGGTCTCCGGTCGACCCGGCTGTGACCCAGTGGTCGACCATCGACCTCACGAGTGTCCCGGACATCCCATGGGTTCCGTGACCGTGTTTCTAGGGTGTCTGGAGGTATCGTATTATCTCGATTAGCGTGCCATAAATTCAGAGGGTCCTGGTGACCCTGTGTGTGTGTTCCGGGCTTTCGTGTTCTCACTAGATCGAGTCGCCGTGTATCGGCATGTGTACGGTGGGTTATTCCCGCACGTCATTGGCTTCCCGATAAGAGTTTTCGAGTGCGCCATGTGTGTGGCCTTGAACTGCGAGTCCAGTCACCTAGCCTAGGGCTAAAGGTTTCCCGCTTTTCCCTACGACAAGGAATCGGCTTGGCGGCTTGTGAGCTACCTTGGGAATCATGGTTCTGTATTTTCTGTGTGGGCAGTGTGTGTGGCCTGTGGACTGTGAGTCCAATCACCCAGCCTGGGGCTGGAGGGTTTCTTAGTTCCCTTTTCGAGAGAATGGTCTCAGCATTTGTGAACTATCTCGTGAGTCATCGTGCCGAGGTTTCTGACCCTAGGGTTAGGGAAAATTGACGGCGTGGCGCCGTTCGGTGCAACGGTCTTGACCCCGAGTCTTGTGACTCAAGGACCGTTGAATTTAGTGAGTCGAGAGGACTGTCCAGAGTCCAGTGGCTCGGCGCCACTTAGTTCTTCGTGACTTTCACACAGGGTGCGTGCTTGTTTCTCGAAGTTTCTCCTCGGAGAGTGGTCACATCAGTGACTCCCCACTAGTCGTAGCCTTCCGACACGCGTGTGGTTCCACCAGAGAGTGGTGGCGAGGCTTTACCCGAGAGAGACAGTTTATAGGCTGGTTACTGTAGGGCCCCACGTCTTGCAGTCAGAGTCCGACTGAGGGGAAAACCAGTCAGAGGGCCTGACCTAGGACGCATGGTCAGTGTGTGCACATGTGGTCGGGGATTTCAGATGCGTGCTGACGAGCACGACCCTGACTAGATCCTTGTTCGTGGTACTGGTTACTTGTACGGTGTCTTTGTCTCCGCCTGGGGCGTCGCAGTGGGACACCTGAGGCTATGGATTAAGTTTTCAGTGGATGCATCCGACTTTACTTCTGGTGGGCTGGTACTCCCGTAACGTGAGTCGTGACTCGCCTATTTTTGGGTTTCGTTTCCCGTCTGCGAGACGAGGTTCCCCCGATAGTTTCAGGGAGTGTTCCCGAGGTAGATGTCTAGGGGTTTTCCGGTGAGCGTCACCGAGGGTTTTCCCTAGATGGTGTAAGGTCCACGACTACGAGGTCGTGATTGTTTCTTCTGGCAACGTAGCCAGAGGTTCTCCCGTTAGTTCAGTAGTCCCCCGACTGTGAGATCAGGGCGTATTTTTCGGGTACAATAGGAGTAGCTATAGTGCTGAGTTTTGACCGGCCACCAGTTCGATGTTCCTACTGTAGTTGTTGCTGCTTTCCTTTCCGCTACCGCCGTTATTTTCGGTTGGGGTTTCGCGGGACCCCTACTGAGCCAGTGACAGGAGACTGACCCCTGCTTTTCTGGTGCGGCAATTCTTACTCGAGGTTCGAGGGTGGTGTGCGGAGGTTCTTAGTTGTCAGCTCGCCAGGCGAGTGTTCACTCGGAGTTGGGTACGTTCTCTGTCTTAAATTATACTTTCGTTGGACTGGTCTCTGTTGTAGTTAGATTGTTTATTTCTGTTAACTGTTGAATTGTCCTATTTTATTTTCTATTTTCTTGTACCTCCACACTCCTTTTTAGCCCTTCCGAGCCCTCTCAGCTCGTGGGCGGCGGGCCAGGATTCAAATGGTATCGGGTTCTTCCCGATATCCAGATCTTGGGTCGTTACACAGAGGGTCTCCTCTCGCCCCTGCCTAATGGCGAGCATGCTTACCGCCGACTTGGCCTCCTTTCGGTAGCTTATGAAGTTTTCCTTGAATAGCTTCTTTAGCTGCTAGAAGGAGGTGATGGTCCCGACTGGCAGGGACTCGAACCAAGTCCGGGCATTCTCCTGGGTGGTGGTGACGAGCGCCAAACACTTCACGACGTCCGAGTCCCGGTGGAACACCAAGTTTGACTCGAAGCTGTGCATGTGGTCACTGGGATCAGTGGTGCCATCGTATGGGGTAACTGACGACCGTTAAAACTTCAGAGGAAGGGGGGCTTCCATGATATCTTTGGAGAAGGGAGCATGGAAGTATGTGTCTTCGACGATGAGGCCCTGGGTCCTCACAGCGTGCAGGACATCGTCTAGGTACTGGACTTTGCCCGCTATCTCACGCTCCACCTCCTAGTAGTGACGCACCACTGGGCCATCTCCAGGTTGGAGTGCAGCAGGCTGTGTGGCCTTGGTGCGGGCGAGCTGCGTGGACGCCGGGCCTATGCAGCGGAGGCATGGGAGGTCACTCTCATTCGACGAGAATATGCTATGGTTGGAATCCCCCATTCTGAGGTGGCTCCGTCGGGGCGTGCTCTTGCCCCATTGGCATGTTAAGGAGGCCTTGGCAAAGGTCCGTCAAGGCCTAGAGCTGGCGATGCATCTTTGCCAGCTCGTCAGCGATGATGTCTCGATGCAGTCGCGTTGATGAGGATGCCTCCTGCAATCCCCGACAGGAACTCAGGCCCTGGTTGGACCCTCGGCTGCGGTTGCTGGTGTTGCGATAGCTCCCACAGGGTGCCATAGCTTTTCGCTCTACTTCCCACATACAGTGTCAAAAAGTGTAGAGGTGAGAAAATAGTCTCTCGAATCTCGTACCACACTTTTAATATTTATTTTTTGGGGAAGATCATCCGACCACCTGTGGAAGCCTGTAAACCTCTCGCTGGTCTATCATCCACTGAACCTCTCGCTTATCATAGACAATCTTGGCCAAGACTTCCTCCCAGGGAGGGAGGTCCAATCGGTCCCCCATGTCCAAGTCGCCTCACTAGAAGAGAAAGTCAATCTCCTCCACCAATACTGAGGCCTCGAACTCTAGGAACACAAAAGTGTGGGTCCTCGGATGCCACAGCTCCATCAGCGCACCTAGAGCCTCCCAGTTCCACCTCATGTTGATGAATCTCTTCGCCATGATGACTAGGCGCGTCAGGTGCCACTGATGCATGAAGACCCTCATGTCGGGCGTGATCGCCGCTAGGAGGTCATGTAGCCACCCATAGCGTCAGGTATGCCTTGCTCCCAAGAAGATCGGAATAGGCTGAAAAGGAGAAGAAGAAGAGCAGATTAGTTGCTAGGTTGTATCCTCTGCATCTCAATGCACATGGGTTCTTTAACTCACCTGGCCATCCTTTACGAGTTAGCTAAGGTGCCCCCTTATTTTAGAAAGCACGTCGGGCTTGGCACCTCCGAAAGGTTGAGAGGAGGAAGAGGAGGCCATCGTGAAATCCTCTCTTTGGTGATGGTCGCCCTCTACTTTGAAGCCTGAAGCCTGCTACAAAGGGGCTCCAGCTCCCCTTTACCCTATAAGCCCAAGAGTCCTACTCTGTTCGGGATCTCTGCACTTGCGGAACCCAAACAGGTAGATGACCAGACCGCTGGCCACCTTGGGTGAGGTAGGTGGCCACAAGCTTGGCCACCCACCAGGGCAAAATGGCCACAGACCTGGCCACCCACCAGGGCAAAACAACCGCAGACCTAGCCGCCCACCAACCAAAACGGTAGTCACCTTGGTCGCCTTTCAAACTTGTTAAGGAGCCATGTTTGATGTAATCCAAGTTCATATTTATGTTCGCATTCAATGTGCTATCTTCCATATCACTATCTCTATATGAACTTGGCTAATATGTGTTGATGCAGCTGCAGATGACAATATCAGCAAGTAAAGAATCGTGCAACATTGTCACCAACTATCGCACTTATAGATAGTCGATCCCGGAGGGTAATAGCTTCGGGCGCATAAACTCCAAGTTCCTCTCTAAAAAAAATCATGAAGAGTTTATGCTCCTTAAGCTATTTGACGGCCGCCTGCCGCCTAGAAACGAGATGACGGACTTCCCGAACTCTCGACCGTGCTCAGTAATGAATGTAGGACGACGGATCTCCACAAGATTCCAGACTACACTCGTTGCTAAGCCAGGATGACAGACTTCTTGAACTCTTGACCAAATAGTTCTGGAGACAGGCAAATAAATCCTCTGGTTATGCATTAGATATGTTTTTTCTTTTAAACCCAGCATGCATCATGTAGGTCCTTTTAGCTGCAACAAAAAAAAACAACCAAAAAATGTGCATGCATGACATTCGGGTATCATGTAAACGAAATCGAGGAGGCAGCACGAGTACCTACGACCTCCCCATGGTTTCTTTTCCCCGCGTCGATTATCCGCGTTTCTCGATTTCGCTGAACTTGTATGAGTGAGTCTACGTGATTCCACCCCGATTCAACCAGTCGAAAGCGTGTTTTGTGTATGATCGCCATGAGTATTCTGAGATTTGAAGGTCATTTTCTCATATCCTGATTTACTTACTTACTCCTGTTTTAAGTGTCTTGTATCTCCTTGGATCGGATTACGATGCATCCCAAAGTGCGCCCAAGTCTCACGTGCGATTGTCGAGGGGTCTCTTGGACTGTTGATACAAGCCCTCTTATATTAGTTTTCCCTCCTCTCCTATTGAATGACCTATCTTATCACATTATACTTATCCGTTCTTATGTGAAGCTCAATTTTCGCACAAGAATCTCCTTGAGCGGGATGTCCTAATTAGACTTGTTTCTTTACTGAAACACTCATTTATCAGTCCGTCGGGCTCCCTTGCAAAACGGGCATTCTGGAGGGGCATTTGTAGACGCCTAATTTTGGACATACTGCGGATCCCCAGTTAGACTGTCATATTGGTAACGCTATCATTTTGCTCGGATTGATCGGCATCCCGCATTTTAAGTCCAGCCCGCCTTGCATTATTGGGCCCTGATTGAAAGATTGGGGGTTGAAAAACCCATTGCCTGGGTTGCCAGGTCGATGGCCGCCCTGGTTGGCTGGTGACCAAGACCCGCCCAGGTCTGGTAAGCGGCCAGACACCTGGCCGCCTTCTACGTATGAACGGCCAGTGGTCTGGCCGCCTCCCTGCAACCGTTGGTCAAAGGCTCGTGCCCCACGTCCACTTCCCACGCTTCAAACATGCCCCGTTCAATCCCCACTCCCGGCCTCGTCTCCCACGTCCCCAGGCAAAAAGCTAGAAACCCCTAGAAGGGAGTCCCAGGGACAAAACTTCGAGGGGGAGGTCTGTAGCGACCCAAATTCCGGATACCCGGTAGGACTACCGGATACACGTGATACCGCATGGAACCCGCGAGGCCTCCCAAGAGCGGGAAAGCTCCGAAGGGATAAGGGCATGTGTAGAGTACATTGAAGCCACAGAGATATAACAGAAGCAATTACAATTCATTAGATCGGGATTGCTAAAGTAGCAGAAATAAAATTACTTTTTAATTAACAGTTTCAAATTAACAATTATATCCTAGAGTCAGTCCAAAGCTAAAGACAACAAGTCTAGCACAGTACAGTCGACAGAAAGGAAAGACGTACCAAGAAGTCGGGGGAAGCCCGACGCAGGTACCAGCTGGCAGCAATGGCACGCAAAGAGCACGCGCACCAGGAACCACGCAGAACAGAACGAACAATGCCAGCCCACCTGAAAAGCAGGGGTGAGCCACGTGTCACTGGCTCAGTAGGGGTCACGCGGACCCCCACTGAAAAAAAACACGCAGTAACACGGAACAACAACAACGGAAACAGGAGGTGTAGCAAAGTAGGAACTACACTACAAAGCTGTAAAACTATGCTACAAGCAGTAGTAAACAGACAGGAAGTAGGAGCAGGGGACAAGTAAGGAAGGGGAAGAACCCGCGCCAGACAAGCGGTGGCCGAACTAACCTCGGCACCCCAAACTACTCCAAGCAACGACAGAAGGGCGACTCTGATCTAACGAAGTCAGAAGTTACCGATCTACCGACCCAACACCAGGTCTAAGACGAAGACATACAAGAACAGACAAAAGGTCTAGAAAAGACCCACACAGACGACCGACAGACTCGACAACACGCACGATCAGAACATCGTGCACACTGCCCCACGCACGACCAGAACATCATGCATGTGATAGGACTCTGACCTCGGGTGCAGCCACGGAAAGGCCAACCCGGGAAGGTCACAACGCGCAAGAAACGCGAAGAGCAGTGGAGAGCCACGCGTCACAGATGGACGCACCTCCCCACCAGAGCAACGGCCAGCTGCGTCCACAGACGTATTACGCTGCGCCATAGGTGTCTCGCCTACAATACCGCCGAAGCCACGGTAGAGTTGCAGACACCCGCACAGAACCAAATAGCATCAAGTAACCAGTCAGGGTCACGCCCGTCGACGCATGTCCTCAGCCCCTAACCACGTGTGCACACACTGGCTCTAGCCTAAGCCAGGTACTCCAGCTAGTTTTCTCCCTCGGTAGGACGCTACCGTTGGCTGGGAGCCCACGGAACTAGCTTACAAACCGTGTCTTGGGAACACCCCTCTGCCACCACCAGGCGGATCGGCACTCAAAGGCCTAGGGCAAAAACAATCGGAGGCGTACAAAACACAAAACTCCGAAACACAAGTGCTAGAGTACTGACATGCAGACATGCTGTCACACGTACTACGAAGCACCATCGGCAGTACGGCAACTTCCAACAGACTCAAGACTAGGCAACTAGACCTACCACCCAACGATCCTGAGTCGAATGACTCAAGGGCAAGATCGTCATAGACAGCGGGACAAGCCGCCAATCGGTCTAATCCTAAGCCATGAGAAACAACGCTCCGCAAAAAATGACTCACGGAGACCTGAGGGAACACCGGAGACCCTCAGCACACCTGGACATACGGACCGAGGTAAGGCAACACCTCGAGGCATCCAGAACCAGTGTCTCGGACTGGACAGAACTGCCAAGACACCCACACAAGGTCACCTTTCAACCATTGGGTCACCCCGGGTTGACCTGAACCAGACAAAGACGCACACAATAGTAGGATAGAGAATCCTACCCCAAGAAAGAAGACTCCTGACCACCTTACAACGTAGTCTTAGCCCTCATAGGACGTCAGGAGACATCCACGGAACAGCGGGTAGACCACAAGGACAAGCCAAGAAAAGCAGAAACCAAAACGACGGAAATCGGAGCAGAAGGACTGTAACGCACCACCCCTAGACCGTTACACGAACGTGACGGTCTGGCGCTAGCCGTTACATTCCAACCGTGACGGTCTAAAGCAGACGCGTCACAACCATGTGACGGTCAGAAGGAGAACCGTCACACACACCGCCCTAATCAACCTCTAAAACGCACAAGGCACGTAACGGCATACACCAGGCGCGTTACACCGCTCTGACGCGCCTGACCCGGGCCGTCAGAGCCGACAGACCTCAAACTAATACAACACTCGAACCACATAACGCACTAGACCAGGCGCGTTACAGCGGCCTAACGCACCAAGACAGGCGCATCAGGGCCAACAGACCCAAAACCAAACACGCAGGCCACGTAACGCACCAGGGCAGGCGCGTTACGCCAACCTAACGCACGGGAGCTGACGCGTCAGGGCCAACAGACCCACGTCTGAAACCTCAGACAGACAAAATGTAACGGTCCACACCAGACGCATTACAACACCGTGACGCACGGGGGCAAGGCCGTTGCATCCAACAGGCACCGCCGCCCAAAATCAACCCACAAACAGAGTGTAACGGCCTGCGGCAGGCGCGCTACACACGCCTAACGCACCAGAACACAACCATTAGGCAGACCGACTCAATCGATCAAAATCGGTCAAACAGAATGTAACGGCCTGGGGCAGGCGCGTTACACAGACCTGACGCCCTAGGGCAGGCGCGTCAGAGGAAACGACTTAACCCAAACGCTAAACGATAAAACAAGCCTAACGCGTCTCACGGAACGCGTCAAAGGGCTGTGACGCGCCACCCCTGGGCCGTCACACCCTCAAAACAACCAAGAACTAAAAATCACCCAGACGCTGTGACGGTCTATCGTGGGGCCGTCAGGGCATGTGACGGTCCCTGGAACGACCGCCACACCAGTCACGGCGGGAAAACAGAGGGTTGGCCAAATCGGCCCGTTCCACGCCCCATTCACGCCGAAGCGCAGGGGAAACAACCCTCGATGATGAAAAACTACATAAGGAGGCTAAAAAGTCCACATGCACGGGTTAAAACGCTAGATCGGGGCGATTTTAACAAATCGACCCTAAAAGAGTCAACGAGGTTCCCGGGCTCCTACCGGCCTCGAATGACCACCGATCGGCACGAAACAAGCATGGATGGGATCCTAACGTCCCATCGGTCAGTTCAACACTAACTGAGCTACAAATGGTTTCCGTTTTCCGGTGAACCCTACAAAACCTGAAAATCACAGTTTAGGCTAAACAAGCCCAAACTCGGCCGTTTCTGCGCCAAACGACGTGCAATGGCAGGAAAAACGAGCAGGAGGAAGTGAGGAACCATCACCCTACCTCTACCGAAGAAACCATGCCCCGAAGGGACTAAACCGCGTCGAAAACCACGCCACGAGCTCAAACACCGACTTTGAATCCACCGTTCGGGATTGCGCCAAATCCATCCCGATCCTCGTTCCGTCGCACACCCAGGCAGCTCCACAGCATCCCCAACACGTGACTCTAGGTACCCCGTCTGCAGTCGGAGCCGAGGAGGCTCGAGAGGAGAGAAACGAAGAGAGAGAGACGACGGCGGCGAATGAGAAGGAGGAGAGAGGAAAAGGAAAGAAAAAGGAAAAGAAATTAGGAATTTTTCTAATTTTCAAAAAATCTGATTTCTGGCCCTATCTCTGAAAAATACGCAAAAATAGTCGAAACGATCAGCTTAGAGAGTACATCGTCGCTGCAGCATCCACGAGTCGAGGAACTGATAAGTAAACTCACCGTAGGGTTCCGTAACTAGTACGAGAGAAAAACCCACATGGATCGTAAAACTCAACTCGGAAGCCACAAAAGCGAACCGAAACTCACCAAAATAAATCCAAAAGATCCAATGAAGATCCAGCAAGACCTACCAAGGATCCAGGGCATTACATCCTCCCCTCCTTTAAGAAATTTCACCCTCAAAATTAAGGACTAACAAAGGAGAAGCGGGGAAGAACAACCCAACAACACAATCACGGAAATAACATAAATCTCGAGAAACACAGCTCAGAGGAACATCGTCAGACCATAATCACTGGCACACGCTCTGGATCGAGCACGGCACAAGTGGACACAAGTCCGACACCTCCGAAACAAGGCAACGTCGCTTACGTCTCATAGGGGAAAGAGACACGATTGCCACAACAACAAACAACCGACCGAGAAACACAACGGCAACACGGCAAGCGGCAGCTTACACGAAGAGACACAGTCCTCTCAGCTGACAGCTCGACCACATCATCGGCTCCAGTGCCAAAGGCAACAGGGAACACCTGGCACACAGGACACCAACGACAACACTGTACCACAAACACAATCAAGTCAGTCCTCACTCAGATATTACATCTGATCGAGTCGCAAGCTAACTCTAGGAAAAGAGTACAGCAAGCTAACCGACAAGACTTGGTCCACATAGAGACACAAAATCATAAAGAAACAGCACTCACAGAAACAACACAGCGGCAACACCTGCAGGATTCTGGCTCCGCACAACACACAGGGCCACGGAACACCACTACAAGCAGGGTCACAACAAGGCACAAGAACAGCTGAGCACACGACCACAAGGGATGGGTCACGCATCAGACTGCTCACCAAGGAAAGACCCACAATAACAAGAAACGACAATAATCTCGGGGAACGCAACTCAAGGACTACAAACACGCCTCGAGAGCACAACACCCAAGAGAAGAAAATGCAGAGTAGAGGGTACTCAATCAGCAGGAATGCTGACAAATTCCCCAATACTCGCAAATACCAATGCCAACACCAGAAAATCACCAACAACGGCATGGCAACAGACGACATCAAGGCACAAGAAGCCAAGATGAAGTCCCATCGAGAAAGAACAAATCTCTCGACCAGTGGGTAGCCAACCCACACGCTTCAGCTGCACTCTCTACAGCGCCCACAGGCGTGAGAACAACCTCGGCAGTCACATCTCAGCACACACCAGGCGCCTTCGCAATCAATGAAGATCGCAAATAACACGCCACGAGTACCGATCTCGCGAACAACCGATCACAAGGAGCCTAAGTGCAACAGGAGAAGAGCACCAGCTTCAGCACAAAGCACAAGGAAAGCATCAATCTCAGCTTACCTTCACGTCCCAAAAATGATAAATGAGCCTTCACGATTCATCGGCCGCTGGACATGGCACGACAATACGGTACACAACAGCTCTTAACACCATCATGGAGTCCAAAGCCAAGCAACCGTATAGCAGAGAGCAGATCAGGCTCAGAACAAAGCTATCCACACTTAAGCAGATACAGGACAAAGGCATCACTAAGACAGCAATTCCAAAGCAAACCTCGAAAAGATTCCACCAGAAGGGACGAGAAGCAATATAGCTCAACCACAAAAGCTCGCCAGGAAAGGGAAATCCTAGCTTGCCTGAGCAACTTCTCCAACACAGAATCTAATCGAGCACTTCAACAGGAGCGAAACACATCAGGAGCTGAACAGACTCAAGCCGGGACGACCAAAACAACGTGAGAACGTGTACGGTCATCAGACCAAGGCTAAAGGCCAACAGCAACCTGAACAACATACGGAGAAAACCTCGAACAACGTACTACAGATTCAAGCCTTCCGACGAACACTGCCAAGTACAACATGATCGAAACAAACACAACGACGAAAAGAAACACCTCGTCACATCCTGACGAGAGCAGGACCATCTCGTACAGTGCTAGAGCAGCACGCACAAGACAACATACGAAGAAAATAACGCGATAAACCATCGCAACACCAAAGCCAGCTGAAGACTGTACTGGACTTTCACGACTCTGGATACTGTATAACTTGGATTCCCATGTACTTCACACAACAATGCTCCGATAGCTCAGAAAAGAACTCCAAACATCTCAGAACACTGCTCTGATACCAAACTGTAGCGACCCAGATTCCGGATACCCGACATACCCGGTAGGACTACCGGATACACGTGATACCGCATGGAACCCGCGAGGCCTCCCAAGAGCGGGAAAGCTCCGAAGGGATAAGGGCATGTGTAGAGTACATTGAAGCCACAGAGATATAACAGAAGCAATTAAAATTCATTAGATCAGGATTGCTAAAGTAGCAGAAATAAAATTACTTTTTAATTAACAGTTTCAAATTAACAATTATATCCCAGAGTCAGTCCAAAGCTAAAGACAACAAGTCTAGCACAGTATAGTCGACAGAAAGGAAAGACGTACCAAGAAGTCGGGTGAAGCCCGACGCAGGTACCAGCTGGCAGCAACGGCACGCAAAGAGCACGCGCACTAGGAACCACGCGGAAGTAGAATGAACAATGCCACCCCACCTGAAAAGCAGGGGTGAGCCACGTGTCATTGGCTCAGTAGGGGTCACGTGGATCCCCATTGAAAAAAAACACGCAGTAACACGGAACAACAACAACGGAAACAGGAGGTGTAGCAAAGCAGGAACTACACTACAAAGCTGTAAAACTACGCTACAAGCAGTAGTAAACAGACAGGAAGTAGGAGTAGGGAACAAGTAAGGAAGGGGAAGAACCCGCGCCAGACAAGCGATGGCCGAACTAACCTCGGCACCCCAAACTACTCCAAGCAACAACAGAAGGGCGACTCTGATCTAACGAAGTCAGAAGTTACCAATCTGCCGACCCAACACCAGGTCTAAGACGAAGACCTGCAAGAACAGACAAAAGGTCTAGAAAAGACCCACACAGACGACCGATAGACTCGACAACATGCATGATCAGAACATCGTGCACACTGCCCCACGCACGACCAGAACATCATGCATGTGACAGGACACTGACCTCGGGTGCAGCCACGGAAAGGCCAACCTGGGAAGGTCACGACGCGTAAGAAACGTGAAGAGCAATGGAGAGCCACGCGTCACAGACGGACGCACCTCCCCACCAGAGCAACGGCCAGTTGCGTCCACAGACGTCTTATGCTACGCCACATGTGTCTCGCCTACAATACCGCCGAAGACACGGTAGAGTCGCAGACACCTGCACAGAACCAAACAGCATCAAGTAACCAGTCAGGGTCACGCCCGTCGACGCATGTCCTCAGCCCCTGACCACGTGTGCACACACTGGCTCTAGCCTAAGCCAGGTACTCCGGCTAGTTTTCTCTCTCGGTAGGACGCTACCGTTGGCTGGGAGCCCACGGAACTAGCTTACAAACCGTGTCTCAGGAACGCCCCTCCGCCACCACCAGGCTGATCGGCACTCAAAGGCCTAGGGCAAAAACAATCGGAGGCGTACAAAACACAAAACTCTGAAACACAAGTGCTAGAGTACTGACATGCAGACATGCTGTCACACGTACTACGAAGCACCACCGACAGTACGGCAACTGCCAACAGACTCTGGACTAGACAACTAGACCTACCACGCAACGATCCAAAGTTGAACTGATGAGGACATCTCCTACCACTCCTCATTCTTTCGAGGGTCCCGTTGCTTGCCAGCTATGCGTCATCATGTTCGCGGCATTTTTCTTAATCATGACTTGTAATTTTTATATTTTCTTGAGTCATAGATTATGTAATTTCCCTTTTATTGAGTCAAGTACCTAGGTTAAAGAGTCATCTACCTAGGTTAATTGTTATTAGAGTGGTTAATGAGTCAGTTGGGCCCAATTAAGTGGGCTAGGCCCATGGGCGCCCCCCTTCCCCCTTGATTTTTTGTCATTAGTCAAAAACTCAGGGTCTTTTGTTAAATTTTGGGTTTCCTATAAATAGGACCCCAATTCCCCCCATTTGGAGCTAATGAAGTATTGATAAAAGTTTGCCAAAGTATTTGTGCATCCCTCTCCCTCTCTCTCTAGCTCTATTTCTCTCTCTCTCTCTCTAAAGGGGGTGAACCCCATTCTCTCTCCTCCTCTCTCCAAATTTTGAAATTCACTCTCTCTCCTCCCTATTCACCTCTAATTAAGACCCCTCCCCCTTCCCCATACCTCTCATTTAATCCCCCTCCAACCCCTAGGTGGAATTCCCTTCTCCTAGGCACCTCTCCCTCCTCCCAAGCAACCTTTCCCCTTCCCCATACAACCTTTCATTTTCCCAAGGGAGAATCCCATCTCCCAAGCACCCATTCACATCCCCAAGACACCCCTTCCCATTCCCTAGACCAGAATTAAACCCTCCATTAACCACACATTCAAACCAAAGGAGAGATCTCTCCTCCCTCTCTCATTCCCAACCCAAATTCGCAGCTCCCCCTTCCTCCACTTGCTAGACCACCTCCCAGCCCCCTTTCTGCCCCTCCCACACCTTGTATCACCCCCTAACGGACCCCCACATAGTCAGGTGCCATCCCCACGCCCATCCACCCCATTTCCCACCCCATCTACTCCGTCCCCCATCACCTTTCACCACCCTATCCATCTCAATTCACAGGCAGCAGTTGGAGCTCAACTTGCAGAGGCTACTCCGGAGTCGTCCGACGTCCTCTGGAGGTACACCATACATTGCCGGAAAGGTCTACGAGTCTTCTTCACAAGCGAGGTGGAATCGTCTCATTCCGACTTCGCTACAGTTCGTGGTGCCTGTTCTCGTCAAACTGTGCAACAAGGACCAGAACCTGGACCTGAGCTTCAGTGCAGAAGCTCCCACAGCCACATCCTTCAACTTCTGGAGGCGCCACTTGGCCGAGAGCTGCATCCACGAGTCATTCACCACCACCAACAAGCGGCATCCCGTTCGGCATCAGGAAGTGTTCTTTCCAATTTTTTTCCCACGGGTACGCAGACAGTCCATTTGGGTCCTGCCCCGACACTGCCTCACTCAACGAACCCCTCCTCACCACCCCGACATCCTCTGGTGCTTTTCTCAGTTTTTGCTCGAAGAATACTCATCCACGGATGTCCTCGACTTGGTCTCGCCTCATTCAGACTTCGGGAGTGATCGTGGTACCTTCTACAAGCAGCTACAACAATCTGGGCCAGCCTGAACCTTAACTCTGAGCACCTGTTCCGGGGTCCACTCTGACCAGAGGCGATGCGGGAACCGCCCACAAAAATTCACAGCCGTACCTGGGTCTGTCAGCGTCGTTCCAGCACTAGTCTCGTCAAGTTCTGAGTCCAGAGGAGCACACAGAGGCTGCTACACCGATCCCCTATCCTGCTGCTCAAGACACGGGCAGATTCGGTCGGGTGATCCGTCGGCGCGATTCGTGCGAATCTCCCCTCCCCGCCTGGCTGGCTTAACGCCCCTCCCTGCATGGAGGTAGTGTTTACATTGTACTACTGAAATATCCACCCCAAGTCCACCCTCCTGTGTGAGGCGTAGTGGTTGTATAATTTAAACAGGGATCAAGCTTCATCGGCGCAGTGTGCGGGGAACCCACACTTCCCCGCTCGCCCTCGTCTCCGGCCGGGATCGGCGTCTTCACGCCAATCAGGTGAGCTCCTGGTTGCACTCCTCTTGGTCAGCACTTCTTGCTTAACTAGTATTGCTTCTTAGTGCCGTCGGTCGGTGAGTGAGTGCCCGATCTCAAAATATCATCAATTTGAGTGCCACCGCGGAGCGAGTTGTGAGAGAGCCACTACATCCCACGCCCTTGGCGTGCTGGCCGCCCACAGAATTAGGACATCCCAGGCCTTTAGGGGTTCAATCTCAAGCGAGCCAAACCCTGGAACAGCGAGGTCCCATCCCGAACCCTCTCCACCATCGTCGAGTTGCCTACGGGCACGAGTGTGCGCTACACGGGTGAGTCCGCTTGAGTGGGTTCGCCGATCGGTTCGATTGCTTGCAAATCTAGGTCCAAGGTGCATTGGTCAAGTGGCTACCACCCCCAAGGGGTTTGTGTCACATCAAATTGGTATCAGAGCAAGTTCTAGACTTGTCTCTACTAAGTCTTGTCCTAGGACCATTGCATTCATCAGCCGTTCATCATGACCACTTCCTACTTAGCCTATTCGCCATCCTTAGACCCATTAGCGGCTTTTGTGTTTGATGGATCCGACCCTAGTATATATCTAGAATGGGAGAGTTCCATAGACCGACATTTTGCGAGGTTCACTCTATCAGGGCTGATACAAGTCAACTATGCCAAAAGTTTGCTCTGGCGCCAAGCTAGGAATGTATGGCAAAACATTGTAGGCTTAAGGGAAGTTGGAAGGCAAGAGCCCATCAACTCTTGGGTTGAGATGAGAAATGAGCTTAGGAAGATATATACCCATCTAGATCTTCTTATCACCATAGAGGAAGCCCAAGCTACCACCAATAAAGAAGAAGAGTCTCAATCTTCCCCCACCCCTCATGGTCTGGATCCTCAAAAGCCTTGCACCATCACCCATGGCACCCTCACCATAGATGAGTCCATACTCCAATGGCTCAAGCAAAGTCCCACCCTCCCTAGCTCAGCACCATTGGGATATCAATCCCAAATTGTTCCCAACCGGCCTCCCCATGTCACTCTCCAAACCTTCTACTTCGTGGGAGACTTGGGAGACCTAGTGGATTGCCTATATTGGCAAGACCACTTGACCGGCTTGCTTGCCATGGGACCATCGGAGCCTAGCACCATCAACTTTGCCCACCCCACCGTTGGCTCCATCACCTCCATTTGCACGAGTGGGCATTGCACCATTGAGATCCTCCTATTTCTCCCCTTGGAGGAAGAACCCACTCTGGTCTACTCCCCACCCTTTGAGATCCCAAATGCCTTAGACGGTCAACACACTAGAGATCTTGGACCAATTACTTTGGAGGAGGATGACTCACCATCATTTAAAGACCTTGAGGACATAGAATATCTCTTCCTTGACAACCCATTTCATGACCCCTTTGATCCCTCCCAGTGGAAGCCAATGAACCCATGGGACCTAGTCACCTTACCCACCACCCTCCTTTTCCTACCCTCACCCACCATGTCGAACCTAAACCGCCCATTCCAAAACTTAGCCCTCACTATGAGAGCCATGACCAAGGGTGACATCCACCTAGGAAATGAGGAGTTTGTTGTGCCCTGTGGTTTTGATGATGGCAATTGTGGCTTTGCTGATGGTTTTGATGATGGTTTCAATTGTGGCCTTGCTGATGGTTTTGATGATGGTTTCAATTGTGGCTTTGCTGATGGCTCTGATGGATCTTGATGATGGCTTTGATGTGATTTTGATAGTTGATCCTTGATGTGTGTGTGTTATTCACTGTGAGTCATCCTGCTGTGTGAGTCATCATGCTATTACTCACCTTTTGATCATAATGCAGTTCTTCATAAGTTTTGATATGGCATTGCATATTAGATTATGTTCAGTCTTGGCTGATTGGTCAACTCCTCAGTTCATGCATTGTCTTAGGCTAAGTGTGTACAGCGCCTTAGGCAAAGTCTGTACAGCGTCAACGCACTTCATTGGAAGTGTGTACAGCGTCAACGCGTGAAGTCTGTACAGCCGTGTCATATGCTCCTAAGTCTATGCATTACTGTTCATGTATCAGTCTTCATCAAGTCTGTACATTGACACGCCAACCTCCTTGAAGTCTGCACACTAGTCTTCACTGTCAAGTCTGCACATTGGTCTTCGATTTCAAAGTCCATACATTGGACTGTTCTTCAAAGTCTGTACATTGGCTTCACATCTTCAAGTCTGTACAGCCGCTTGCTTTGAATTTCAAGTCTAGACATTGCACTGTAGCATCCATCGTCTTCTTGTTGTTTTAGTGTCTATGTCTTCGTGTTGTGTTTACGTCTTCGTGTTGGTCTGTCTTCATGTCTTCGTGTTATTTTTGCATTCGTGTCTCCGTGTTGTTACAGTGACACTTCGTGTCGTTCTCGTTTCACCTCGTGCTGTTCTCACTTACTTCGTGTCGATTTCTATTTTTTGTCCTTGAGTTGTTGTCAGCCCGTGTCGTTTCACCTCGTGCTGTTCTCACCGTCTTCGTGTTGTTTTCAACTCGTGACGGTTTCTGTTATTTGTCTTCGTGTCGTGGTCAGCCCGTGTCGCCTCGTCTTCGAGTCGTTCATTCGAGCTATTTTATGCTCGAGTTATTTTTCTTATGTTTTCAAGTGTTGTTTCACTTCGTGTCGTTTCCGTATTATGTCTTCGTGTTGTTTTTCCTAAGACCTCGTGTCCTTCTTATTTTGTAACCACACTTCGTGTCGGTTTCTGTTGTTTCTGTGTTTGTGTCGTCAAGTTGTTTTTATGACTTCGTGTCGTTTCCTTATTGTGTCTTCATGTTGTCTCCGTGTCTCCTCGAGTCATTTTTTTCTTCTGGTTTCACTGCTTCATCACGTGTCGTGATAGCCGTGTCTGTTTTTCTGTCCTCGTGTTGTCTTTCCTAGACCCCGTGTCTGTCTTGTCTTGTGACCACACTTCGTGTCAGTTTTTGTTTTCGTATTCGAGTTGGTTTCAGTCCATGTTGTTCTCGTGCCGTTCTGTTTGCTGTTTATTATGTCGTGTCATTTTCTTTACTTCGTGCTGTAGTCACAGTATGTATCTCGTGTCGTTCTCTCCTTACTTCGTGCTGTTCTCATCCCACCTCGTGCCGGACTTATCTGACCTCGTGTCATCTTCTTCGTTGTGTCTGATCTGTTACAGTGTATCTCGTGTCGTTCTTTTCCTACCTCGTGTAGTAGTCACCTTGTGTTGCTATTACACACTTCATGCAGCCTTAGCTTTAATAAGCATACAGCGAACTCTGAATGATTAAATGTATTAATCTCATTACAGGTCCGAGGAAGAACATTCCACATACCTGGGCTGCACGTGATCCGAGACAAGAGGAACCAATCTGATAAAGACACGTGGCAGGAAGGTTCTGGATCAAGCGTGGGAGGCACACGCGTTTTGTGCCCTATCCACTTGCTGCTGCTATATATAGAAGCATTCACCCACAGATGAAGGCAGATCGGGTGGGCAAAAGGTGAAGTCCATACAGAGAGCCACGATCCAGACAGAGAAGAAGAAAAGGAAAAGAAGAGGAGAAAGAGTGTGAGAAAGAGAAAGAGAGTGAGAAAGAGAAAGAAAGAGAGATTGAGTAAGAGATCGAGATAGCAAAGTGTGAAGAGAAGAAGAGGAAGAAGAATAGAGAAGAAGAGAGAGCTAGAGTGATAGAAGCTTCAACTGAAGATTTGTTCCTGCTGGACCGTGGATCAAATCCAGGCCAGCCAGCTCCTGCGAGAGCCACATTTATTTTTATCTTTTCAGCTTTCTGTTGCTGGTTTCGTTTTTTTTTTAACTATCCATTTGCTATTTTTTCGATTCTCTGTAGAGAGGTCGGGGTCCTTCCTGTAGGTTCAGGAGAAGGGAGATCTCTATCTCCGGTTGCAAGTAGCTGGGTGCTACTTGTGGGTTCCCTCTGGTTAGAGGAAGGGAGGCTCGTCCTCCGGTTCTGGGCTTGTAGGTTTCAAGTCCAGGGGTCCCTCCGGTTGGGAGGAAGAGAGGTCCTAGACCTCTGGTTTGCAGGTGACGTAGTGTCACTTGTGCTTCCCTCTGGTGTTCAGAGGAAGAGAGACTTGGGTCTCTAGGTTCCCCTCCGGTTTGGAGGAAGGGAGGATTGGTCCTCCGGTTCTAGTCTTGTGGGTTGCAAGACTAGGTGTTCCCTCCGGTCTGGGGGAAGAGAGACTTGCGTCTCTGGTTTGCTAGTGACTGGTGTCACTAGTGGTTCCCTCCAGTTGGGAGGAAGAGGGGAGGTTGTTCCCCTGGTCAAGCTGTTTGGCAGCATTTGTTGCAGACTGAGTCTGCTGTTTCTAGCGTGAGCTAGTGAAGCCACACTCGGTTGAGTGTGGGGTGGATGTAGGTCTGGAGGACCGAACCACCTAAAAACCCCTTGTGCATTGTGGTTTGGTTTATCTGCTTTTGCTTCCCCTAGATGATTGCATAGGGGCGCTCTAAGCGTTTGGCTTCTGTTTGAGCAGAAGTGTTGATTAGTTTTCTTAGAATATTTTAATCTGTCAAGAGAGCGAAATTCCAGTTGAGCTTCAGATTGTCGAATCTGTCTTGTTATTATTCTAGTTTTAATTGGGTGAAGGTTTTTTTAAACGGGTTATATTCATTCCCCCCCCCTCTGAATACTGCACCGAACCTATCAATTGGTATCAGAGCGGTTCTCTGATTGATCAGATCCAACGATCTGCAGAGGATCCTATTGTCCCTTGGTGCTTTTCTGACTTTACTCTTTGCTGCATAAATCTACTTGCCAATCTAATCCATGGGTTCTCCACCGGTTTACAATAGTTCTAACTTTAATTCATGGGTTAGCAGTCTACACAATTATGTGGATTTGATGGATCCGGATCTGTGGAAGTTAATTTCACATGGTCCTCATAGACTGCCAAAGGCAGAGTCCGAATGGACTAAAAGTGATAGATCAAGAAATGGAGAGAATCAGAAAGTTTTGAGATTAATGAAAGAAGCTACTGACAAGGCTCTACATTCTTGTTTTTATGACTGCAGGTCTGCAAAGGACATTCTGGATCAGTTGAAACTAGTTCAGAGGATGAATGAGGACAGCTTTCTGATGGCTGATAAGAGTGACCATAGCAGTGAATAAGATGAATTTGAAGATGCTGTGGAGATAAACCCTTTCGAGAATTTCACTTTAGATGACTGGGAAGATGCATATGCTAATCTGTTACACTCCCATGAAAAACTGAGGAAGAAGAATAAAAGTCTGATAAAGAAGATAACAAATCTAGGGGATCCAATTTCTGGGACTGAAAATTTTGAAAATCCTGAAGTTTTGAAAACTGAAAATGAAATACTCAGAAGACAAGTGTCTAAACTAGATGGAATCCAATCAGAACTTGATCCTGTTAAATCTGAAAACACTAAACTTAGAAAATAATGTCAGGAATCTGACCAAAAACTAATCAGTCTTGAAAAAGAAAACAGATTGATCAATGAAGAGTTCAAGGCAGTTAGTGTCGCAAACTTAAAATTTCAGGAAAACTTTGAAAACTGTACATCAGAATATCCAAGTTTCCTAACTGATGCAATATTTGATGATGATAAACTTGAGCAGGAAAACACTAGTCTAAAGGAAGAAATTGAGAAACTGAAACAGTTGAACTCCACCATGTCAGAGAGATTGCTGACATTTGAAAAAGGAAAATCTGTTGATGAAAATCAAAATGAGCTCAAATTGAAACAAGAGATTGAAACTCTTAAAAATTTGAATGATGTGATGCATCAACAGATTCTGGTCTGTGAAGAAGATATAGTCAACTATGAACATCAGATTTCTTCTCTTCAATCTGAAATAAATGATCTAAACAATACTTTGTCAAAATTCGTAAGTGGGCAGAAAAACCTAGACAAGCTACTAGGCGTAACAATCAACACTAGGAAGGAAGGGCTGGGCTACAATAATGATAACAAGAAAGAATTTTAGAGCAAGTTGATGACATCTTTTGTAAAAATTTCAAATGTAGCCACCACTTCAAAAGATAAACAGCCCATCGTTCAGAAAACTGAAGAACAGAACAAAAATCAGAAAAAGATTGGAAAACAGAAATTAAATAAAAGGGGTTCATTAGGGCATATTGATCAAAGCTCACACACACATTCACATGCATCTAAAAAGAAAGTGTCATGCTATTATTGTCATAAATTTGGTCATCTGATGCATGAATGTAAATTGATGAAGAAGGATGATATGACTGCTATGAACCTTAATGATAGAAATCTTTCATTTCAGAAAAAGAAAATTGAATGTTTTCACTGTGGTAAATTAGGACACACAATTGCACAATGCTGGTTTGCAAGTGATAAGAAAACATCTCATTCATATCATAATAAATCTCCTGCAAGCCAACATGGTCCTAATAAGAACAAATTTGTTTTTAAAGATAAGCTCATTACATGCTTTGAGTGTGGAAAGACAGGCCACAGGGCTATTGAATGCTGGCTGAGGGCTGGTGGAAGAAATCCTAATTCATGCTTTCACTGTGGCAAGATGGGCCACATTGCAGCCCAATGTTGGCATGCTCAGGGAAGAAAGTTTAACAATAAATCTGGTAAATTCCCTGTCAATAGAAATATTTCTGATAGAAATGAATTTGTGTTTGAAAAGAAAACACTTACATGTTTTGAATGTGGGAAGCCAGGCCATAGAGCTTCTGACTGTTGGCTGGCTTATGTTGGTAAACAGAATCTTAATTCTGTTAACAGAAAATTTCATGCATATGCACATAGAACTCATACTAATCAGAGTGTGCATAAATTAAATCTGAAATCTGCTGCCTCTTGCTATTACTGTGGTATATTAGGTCATTCAATGAATAATTGCCATCTGATGAGATCTGATGACCTACATGCTAAGAGGTTGTTTAGAACACCTACCAAAGGTGTCACTATTAACCATGCAGGACCCAAGACTGTTTGGGTACCTGCCCATGCAAAATAGTGTGCTAACTTGCAGGTGTGCCTTGGAAGCTGAAGAATAAAAAGGGGGAAATAAACCAAGGCACCCAAGTTGATAAAACCCCATTCAGGTAAATTTCTCAAATCTGTTCAAATGAAAATTATGGTTGAGTTGAGAAGTCATAGCTTCATGCCTACATGTTTTATTTTAATTGGTTTGACTCTTGCATTGATCTTTGTGGGCTTTCTTGTTTGTACTGTGAGCTGTGTGCATATATGAGAATGGCATAAACATGCACATGACATACATTCATTGAAAATCTGATGCATATAGGACTGTTTGTATTGCATTATCATGCATGACCACTTGGTATATAAATGGAAAGCTACTAAAGGGCAGAGGAAATCTGTCTAGAGGTTCTTACTATGTGTGAGATGGTCTTTTAGGCCAAGTTCTCCGCCAAGTACCAAGGGTCAAATCTGCATTTCAGAGAATGTCTGCATTTTCATGTGAATATTTTACTTCATGCCCCTACATACAAGAAGTTAATTGCATTGCATTTCTTTCCATTGAAAATGTCAAAAAGATAAATTCGAATGCATACATTTAGGGGGAGCATTATTCATACATCTGAAATCACTCAACTGTTTTTAGATTTACTGCATAGCATGTTAAATATGTTGTTTGCATAGTCATTCATCACCTACATTGTCTGCATGACATATAGGATGATTCAGTGTTTTTAGTTAGAGGGAATCATTGCATAGCATATCACTTCTTTGAAAAATCAAAAAAAAAAAGGGAAGGGAAATATCACTGCATATAGATAGGGGGAGCTTGCTTAATCCGTTCTTCTCCAGCTATATGATTCATCTTGTCATATCTGAAGTGTCAGTGATTCCATCATTTAAAGTGGTATCAAATGATTTCTTGACTACTTCTGAAGTTGTTCAAAATTCGAATGCATACCTTATTGGTATCTGTTTGTCTCTCCTAAATCTGCTGAATGAGAGCTCTTTCTCTATTCAGTCAACTTTGAACCTCTTTGCTCAAGAGCAGCTCAATTGCTAAAATTCTTCAGAATCATGATGTTTAGTGAATATTCTCACTCGAATTACTCTGCTGAGATATGAAGTAAACCTTCAGCCTGTATACTACTTCATAAAAGTTAAAATACCTTTAATGAGGAACCTTCCATTATACATGCTTAAGAACATTTGTTAACTGGAAGTGGTTTAAATCTTATGTACTCTTGTTTGGTTACAAGAAACTTGAAAATATCTGTTTCAACCTCTTAATAAACTTGAACTATCTGCTTCATGTAAATTCATGTAAGACTTTCTGAAATCTAAAAAGTTGATATCCATGTCTACGTTGACTGAGATATATAGTGTATGTGGTTGTTCCTAAATAACTAACTAGTTCTGAATCCTTTTTTTTTAAGAAAAGTATGGACAGAGCAATGACTGTGGCTACTGAGAAACCTGTCCAAAGGATTGTGTCATGAAGTACCATGGTTAACTCTGTTTAAAGAGATGATTGGAAATTATTGTGAAAATATGGCAGAGCAATGGCATAGTTGTATTGAGTAATTGGGGATTCTGGCCTCTGATCAAGGTGTATCCTCATACCAAAAATACTTTTAATGCTACCTCTGTTCTCTAAAATGGGAGAAACAATACGGTTGTCACACTGAGTAACTGGGGACTCTGACCTCTGATCAAGGTGTCTCTCCACGTCAAAAGGTGTTGATAAACCAAAATTGTTCTTTAAAGAAAGATTTGAACAAGTGTAAATCAAATTCTGAAAGAACAAGTAAAATTTAGGAGCATTCACTTATGTTTCTCTTAAAGCTGTCATGGAAAGTAAACTAATTAAGATAGAAGTTGGTTGAACTAGAATCTTATATGAGCTTGTAGTTCCTTTTTTATTAAGTGTTGGTTCAGATATGAGTACAATTTCTTTTGAAAAATTTCAGTTTACATCATTCTTAAACCATATCTGACAATCAAGCGTTCATAAGCTTTTATGATGGAGGAATCCAGAACTTAAGACTTTGATTTTATGAAGTTGGTATCTTGCTGAAAAGTTCATTATCTCAATTTTTCACAAATCGTTGAATCTGCTCATCCTATTGCCCTTTATCACTGTGATTTCATTCAGACTGGTTGTCATATATGAGAGTTGCTGTCTTTGAATAACCAGAGTTCATCCTTGTAGATTTCTCTTGCTTCATGGATCATAAGGGTAGAATTCTCTGGTCTGTTTGAGAGACTATATGCATATGGGGACAATGTGCTAGATTGTCTGATCATGTTATTTGTCTACATTAGCTCTATATCATCTACCATGTCAAAGGGGGAGTATTGTTGCATATGCATGATTGCATAAGTTGTTTGACTAAGGGGGAGACTTGTTTTTAATTGCGTCTGATATGGTGTTACTCTCATCTGCTGAACTACCTTGTGTGTCTCATATGACATCACTGGATTATCTTTCTCAAACTATTTTCTTTTTGATGAAGTCAAAGGGGGAGAATAGTTTGAGTCATCAGACTGACTCACTGTGTAGTGTTGCCATCATCAAAAAGGGGGAGATTGTTGTGCCCTGTGGTTTTGATGATGGCAATTGTGGCTTTGCTGATGGTTTTGATGATGGTTTCAATTGTGGCTTTGCTGATGGCTCTGATGGATCTTGATGATGGCTTTGATGTGATTTTGATAGTTGATCCTTGATGTGTGTGTGTTATTCACTGTGAGTCATCCTACTGTGTGAGTCATCATGCTATTACTCACCTTTTGATCATAATGCAGTTCTTCATAAGTTTTGATATGGCATTGCATATTAGATTATGTTCAGTCTTGGCTGATTGGTCAACTCCTCAGTTCATGCATTGTCTTAGGCTAAGTGTGTACAGCGTCTTAGGCAAAGTCTGTACAGCGTCAACGCACTTCATTGGAAGTGTGTACAGCGTCAACGCGTGAAGTCTGTACAGCCGTGTCATATGCTCCTAAGTCTATGCATTACTGTTCATGTATCAGTCTTCATCAAGTCTGTACATTGACACGCCAACCTCCTTGAAGTCTGCACACTAGTCTTCACTGTCAAGTCTGCACATTGGTCTTCGATTTCAAAGTCCATACATTGGACTGTTCTTCAAAGTCTGTACATTGGCTTCACATCTTCAAGTCTGTACAGCCGTTTGCTTTGAATTTCAAGTCTAGACATTGCACTGTAGCATCCATCGTCTTCTTGTTGTTTTAGTGTCTATGTCTTCGTGTTGTGTTTACGTCTTCGTGTTGGTCTGTCTTCGTGTCTTCGTGTTGTTTTTGCATTCGTGTCTCCGTGTTGTTACAGTGACACTTCATGTCGTTCTCGTTTCACCTCGTGCTGTTCTCACTTACTTCGTGTCGGTTTCTATTTTTTGTCCTTGAGTTGTTGTCAGCCCGTGTCGTTTCACCTCGTGCTGTTCTCACCGTCTTCGTGTTGTTTTCAACTCGTGACGGTTTCTGTTATTTGTCTTCGTGTCGTGGTCAGCCCGTGTCACCTCGTCTTCGAGTCATTCATTCGAGCTATTTTATGCTCGAGTTGTTTTTCTTATGTTTTCAAGTGTTGTTTCACTTCGTGTCGTTTCCGTATTATGTCTTCGTGTTGTTTTTCCTAAGACCTCGTGTCCTTCTTGTTTTGTAACCACACTTCGTGTCGGTTTCTATTGTTTCTGTGTTTGTGTCGTCAAGTTGTTTTTATGACTTCGTGTCGTTTCCTTATTGTGTCTTCGTGTTGTCTCCGTGTCTCCTCGAGTCATTTTTTTCTTCTGGTTTCACTGCTTCATCACGTGTCGTGATAGCCGTGTCTGTTTTTCTGTCCTCGTGTTGTCTTTCCTAGACCCCGTGTCTGTCTTGTCTTGTGACCACACTTCGTGTCAGTTTTTGTTTTCGTATTCGAGTTGGTTTCAGTCCATGTTGTTCTCGTGCCGTTCTCTTTGCTGTTTATTATGTCGTGTCGTTTTCTTTACTTCGTGCTGTAGTCACAGTATGTATCTCGTGTCGTTCTCTCCTTACTTCGTGTTGTTCTCATCCCACCTCGTGCCGGACTTATCTGACCTCGTGTCATCTTCTTCGTTGTGTCTGATCTGTTACAGTGTATCTCGTGTCGTTCTTTTCCTACCTCGTGTAGTAGTCACCTTGTGTTGCTATTACACACTTCATGCAGCCTTAGCTTTAATAAGCATACAGCGAACTCTGAATGATTAAATGTATTAATCTCATTACAGGACCGAGGAAGAACATTCCACATACCTGGGTTGCACGTGATCCGAGACAAGAGGAACCAATCTGATAAAGACACGTGGCAGGAAGGTTCTGGATCAAGCGTGGGAGGCACACGCGTTTTGTGCCCTATCCACTTGCTGCTGCTATATATAGAAGCCTTCACCCACAGATGAAGGCAGATCGGGTGGGCGAAAGGTGAAGTCCATACAGAGAGCCACGATCCAGACAGAGAAGAAGAAAAGGAAAAGAAGAGGAGAAAGAGAGTGAGAAAGAGAAAGAGAGTGAGAAAGAGTAAGAGATCGAGATAGCAGAGTGTGAAGAGAAGAAGAGGAAGAAGAATAGAGAAGAAGAGAGAGCTAGAGTGATAGAAGCTTCAACTGAAGATTTGTTCCTGTTGGACCGTGGATCAAATCCAGGCCAGCCAGCTCCTGCGAGAGCCACATTTGTTTTTATCTTTTCAGCTTTCTGTTGCTGGTTTCATTTTTTTTTAACTATCCATTTGCTGTTTTTCCGATTCTCTGTAGAGAGGTCGAGGTCCCTCCTGTTGGTTCGGGAGAAGGGAGATCGCTATCTCCGGTTGCAAGTAGCTGGGTGCTACTTGTGGGTTCCCTCTGGTTAAAGGAAGGGAGGCTAGTCCTCCGATTCTGGGCTTGTAGGTTTCAAGTCCAGGGGTCCCTCCGGTTGGGAGGAAGAGAGGTCCTAGACCTCTGGTTTGCAGGTGACGTAGTGTCACTTGTGCTTCCCTCTGGTGTTCAGAGGAAGAGAGACTTGGGTCTCTAGGTTCCCCTCCGGTTTGGAGGAAGGGAGGATTGGTCCTCCGGTTCTAGTCTTGTGGGTTGCAAGACTAGGTGTTCCCTCCGGTCTGGAGGAAGAGAGACTTGCGTCTCTGGTTTGCTAGTGACTGGTGTCACTAGTGGTTCCCTCCAGTTGGGAGGAAGAGGGGAGGTTGTTCCCCTGGTCAAGCTGTTTGGCAGCATTTATTGCAGACTGAGTCTGCTGTTTCTAGCGTGAGCTAGTGAAGCCACACTCGGTTGAGTGTGGGGTGGATATAGGTCTGGAGGACCGAACCACCTAAAAACCCCTTGTGCATTATGGTTTGGTTTATCTGCTTTTGCTTCCCCTAGATGATTGCATAGGGGCGCTCTAAGCGTTTGGCTTCTGTTTGAGCAGAAGTGTTGATTAGTTTTCTTAGAATATTTTAATCTGTCAAGAGAGCGAAATTCCAGTTGAGCTTCAGATTGTCGAATCTATCTTGTTATTATTCTAGTTTTAATTGGGTGAAGGTTTTTTTAAACCGGTTATATTCATTCACCCCCCCCCCTCTGAATACTGCACCGAACCTATCAGAGTTGACCCATCCCAAGATGTCCACTTTCTGGGACCCCTTCGACCCCCATAAGTGGAAACCCCCAAATCAACCCCCACCAAAAGATGGGACCGTCTTGATAGGAATTCATGTGTCACAACATTTTGCTTCATCTGGTAGGGCTAGTAAGTCAAGTCAACTCATACATGTCATACACACTGTAGGCCCAATGCACGACTGGCTCACATTTGGATGTGCTGGTCCTCCCACATTCGTCATAGCTCTTAAGCATGAGAGAAGCATACATGGATGGCCGGGTCCCCCTGTAATTATCACAACCATGCACGATAGATCCACCTATGGTTGCCCCGGCCCCCCTGAGTCCATGAAAGTCTTTATCACATCTATGCATGATAGGTCTATATACGGTTGCCCCGGCCCACCTAAGTTCATCAAGGTCCACATGGCATCACAACATGATAGGTCAATTTATGGTTGCCCCGGTCCACCTTTACACACCAAGCTTTTCACACCCAGCCCGCATCATAGTGCATGGCATACGCACACACGCAAGCAATTCGCAATGAGCGGTGAGGTTCACAAAGAGCGGATAAGAGCTCGCGAGTGCCACTTGGAATTCCAAGTAGGCGATTTGGTGATGATGGCATCGGAGTGGCTCTACCTTAGGGTCACCTCCCATTCAAGGGCACGAGGACTTGGACCTTTTCCTGTTCCTAGTGACTTTGGCAACACAGCTTATAGATTGAATTTACCAATGGGTTATGGGATATTCCCCACTTCTCACGTGGCTGACCTGGCACCCTATATGGGCACCGCGGTGGATCCTAGTGAGTGCTTTGAGCCTATACCTTCCTTTGAGAGGGACACCCTGGAGAGCTCCCACAAAATAGCCTTGAGAGCCCGACGCGTGCACACGGAGGTAATACTAGGCAAGCAGGGTTCCATCGCCAGCAAGAGGGTGCGCCTGAGCCACCTTGAGAGGATGAAGGACCGTCCCCTGGTCGCAGACACAGGGTTGAGTCTAGAGGTCGTGGTTCGCCCAGAGCTACTATGGAGGACCGCTACCCCGGTGGACCCAAACTCGACGGAGTCGAGTTCTCTGCACCCCGGGGGTATGATGAGGACATCTCCTACCACTCCTCATTCTTTCGAGGGTCCCGTTGCTTGCCAGCTATGCGTCATCATGTTCGCGGCATTTTTCTTAATCATGACTTGTAATTTTTATATTTTCTTGAGTCATAGATTATGTAATTTTCCTTTTATTGAGTCAAGTACCTAGGTTAAAGAGTCATCTACCTAGGTTAATTGTCATTAGAGTGGTTAATGAGTCAGTTGGGCCCAATTAAGTGTGCTAGGCCCATGGGCGCCCCCCTTCCCCCTTGGTTTTTTGTCATTAGTCAAAAACTCAGGATCTTTTGTTAAATTGTGGGTTTCCTATAAATAGGACCCCAATTCCCCCCATTTGGAGCTCATGAAGTATTGATAAAAGTTTGTCAAAGTATTTGTGCATCCCTCTCCCTCTCTCTCTAGCTCTATTTCTCTCTCTCTCTCTCTCTCTCTCTAAAGGGGGCGAACCCCATTCTCTCTCCTCCTCTCTCCAAATTTTGAAATTCACTCTCTCTCCTCCCTATTCACATCTAATTAAGACCCCTCCCCCTTCCCCATACCTCTCATTTAATCCCCCTCCAACCCCTAGGTGGAATCCCCTTCTCCTAGGCACCTCTCCCTCCTCCCAAGCAACCTTTCCCCTTCCCCATGCAACCTTTCATTTTCCCAAGGGAGAATCCCATCTCCCAAGCACCCATTCACATCCCCAAACACCCATTCCCATTCCCTAGACCAGAATTAAACCCTCCATTAACCACACATTCAAACCAAAGGAGAGATCTCTCCTCCCTCTCTCATTCCCAACCCAAATTCGCAGCTCCCCCTTCCTCCAATTGCTAGACCACCTCCCAGCCCCCTTTCTGCCCCTCCCACACCTTGTATCACCCCCTAACGGACCCCCACATAGTCAGGTGCCATCCCCACACCCATCCACCCCATTTCCCACCCCATCTACTCCGTCCCCCATCACCTTTCACCACCCTATCCATCTCAATTCGCAGGCAGTAGTTGGAGCTCAACTTGCAGAGGCTACTCCAGAGTCGTCTGACATCCTCTGGAAGTACACCATACATTGCCGGAAAGGTCTACGAGTCTTCTTTGCAAGCGAGGTGAAATTGTCTCATTCCGACTTCGCTACAGTTCATGGTGCCTGTTCTCGTCAAACTGCGCAACAAGGACCAGAACCTGGACCTGAGCTGCAGTGCAGAAGCTCCCACAGCCACATCCTTCAACTTCTGGAGGCACCACTTGGCCGAGAGCTGCATCCACGAGTCATCCACCACCACCAACAAGCGGCATCCCGTTCGGCATCAGGAAGTGTTCTTTCCAATTTTTTTCCCGTGGGTGCGCAGACAGTCCATTTGGGTCCTGCCCCGACACTACCTCACTCAACGGACCCCTCCTCACCACCCTGACATCCTCTGGTGCTGTTCTCAGTTTCTGCTCGAAGAATACTCATCCACGGATGTCCTCGACTTGGTCTTGCCTCATTCAGACTTCGGGAGTGATCGTGGTACCTTCTACAAGCAGCTGCAACAATCTGGGCCAGCCTGAACCTTAACTCTGAGCACCTGTTCCGGGGTCCACTCTGACCAGAGGCGATGCGGGAACCGCCCACAAAAATTCACAGCCGTACCTGGTTCTGTCAGCGTCGTTCCAGCACCAGTCTCGTCAAGTTCTGAGTCCGGAGGAGCACACAGAGGCTGCTACACCGATCCCCTATCCTGCTGCTCAAGACACGGGCAGATTCGGTCGGGTGATCCATCGGCGCGATTCGAGCGAATCTCCCCTCCCCGCCTGGCTGGCTTAATGCCCCTCCCTGCATGGAGGTAGTGTTTGCATTGTACTACTGAAATCTCCACCGCAAGTCCACCCTCCTGTGTGAGGCGTAGTGGTTGTATAATTTAAACAGGGATCAAGCTTCATCGGCGTAGTGTGCGGGGAACCCACACTTCCCCGCTCGCCCTCGTCTCCGGCCAGGATCGGCGTCTTCACGCCGATCAGGTGAGCTCCTGGTTACACTCCTCTTGGTCAGCACTTCTTGCTTAACTAGTATTGCTTCTTAGTGCCGTCGGTTGGTGAGTGAGTGCCCGATCTCAAAATATCATCAATTTGAGTGCCACCGCGGAGCGAGTTGTGAGAGAGCCACTACATCCCACGCCCTTGGCGTGCTGGCCGCCCACAGAATTGGGGCATCCCAGGCCTTTAGGGGTTCAATCTCAAGCGAGCCAAACCCTGGAACAGCGAGGTCCCATCCCGGACCCTCTCCACCATCGTCGAGTTGCCTACGGGCACGAGTGTGCGCTACACGGGTGAGTCCGCTTGAGTGGGTTCGCCGATCGGTTCGATTGCTTGCAAATCTAGGTCCAAGGTGCATTGGTCAAGTGGCTGCCACCCCCAAGGGGTTTGTGTCACATCACGAACGACTCAAGGGGAAGATCGTCACAGACAGCGAGACAAGCCGCCAATCGGTCTAATCCTAAGCCACGAGAAATAACGCTCCGCAGAAAACGACTCACGGAGACCTGAGGGAACATCGGAGACCCTCAGCACACCTGGACACACGGACCGTGGTAAGGCAACACCTCGAGGCATCCAGAACCAGTGTCTCAGACTGGACAGAACCGCCAAGACACCAACACAAGGTCACCTTTCAACCACTGGGTCACCCCGGGTTGACCGGAACCAGACAAAGACGCACACAAGAGTAGGATAGAGAATCCTACCCCAAGAAAGAAGACTCCTGACCACCTTACAACGTAGTCTTATCCCTCATTGGACTTCAGGAGACATCCACGGGACAGCGGGCAGACCACAAGGACAAGCCAAGAAAAGCAGAAACCAAAACGACAGAAATCGGAGCAGAAGGACTGTAACGCACCACCCCTAAACCGTTACACGAACATGACGGTCTGGCGCTGGCCGTTACATTCCAACCGTGACGGTCTAAAGCAGACGCGTCACAACCACGTGACGGTCAGGAGGAGAGCCGTCACACACACCGCCCTAATCAACCTCTAAAACGCACAAGGCACGTAACGGCCTACACCAGGCGCGTTACACCGCTCTGACGCGCCCGACCCGGGCCGTCAGAGCCAACAGACCTCAAACCAATACAACACTCGAACCACATAACGCACTAGACCAGGCGCATTACAATGACCTAACGCACCAAGACAGGCGCGTCAGGGCCAACAGACCCAAAACCAAACACGCAGGCCACGTAACGCACCAGGGCAGGCGCGTTACGCCAACCTAACGCACGGGAGCTGACGCGTCAGGGCCGACAGACCCACGTCTGAAACCTCAGACAGACAGAACGTAACGGTCCACACCGGACGCGTTATAACACCGTGACGCACGGGGGCAAGGCCGTTGCATCCAACAAGCACCGCCGCCCAAAATCAGCCCACAAACAGAGTGTAACGGCCTGCGGCAGGCGCGTTACACACGCCTAACGCACCAGAACACAACCGTTAGGCAGACCGACTCAATCGGTCAAAATCGGTCAAACAGAATGTAACGGCCTGGGGCAGGCGCGTTACACAGACCTGACGCCCTAGGGCAGGCGCGTTAGAGGAACCGACTTAACCCAAACGCTAAACGACAAAACAAGCCTAACGCGTCTCACGGAATGCGTCAGAGGGCTGTCACGCGCCACCCTTGGGCCGTCACACCCTCAAAACCACCAAGAACTAAAAATCGCCCAGACGCTGTGACGGTCTATCGTGGGGCCGTCAGGGCATGTGACGGTCCCTGGAACGACCGCCACACCAGTCACGGCGGGAAAATAGAGGGTTGGCCAAATCGGCCCATTCCACACCCCATTCACGCCGAAGCGCAGGGGAAACAACCCTCGACGATGAAACACTACATAAGGAGGTTAAAAAGTCCACATGCACGGGTTAAAACGCTAGATCGGGGCGATTTTAACAAATCAACCCTAAAAGAGTCAACGAGGTTCCCGGGCTCCTACCGGCCTCGAATGACCCCCGATCGGCATGAAACAAGCATGGATGGGATCCTAACGTCCCATCGGTCAGTTCAACACTAACCGAGCTATAAATGGTTGCCGTTTTCCGGCGAACCCTACAAAACCCGAAAATCACGGTTTAGGCTAAACAAGCCCAAACTCGGCCGTTTCCGCGCCAAACGACGTGCAATGGCAGGGAAAACGAGCAGGAGGAAGTGAGGAACCATCACCCTACCTCCACCGAAGAAACCGTGCCCCGAAGGGACTAAACCGCGCCGAAAACCACGTCGCGAGCTCAAACACCGGCTTTGAATCCACCGTTCGGGATCGCGCCAAATCCATCCCGATCCTCGTTCCGTCGCACACCCAGCCAGCTCCACAACATCCCCAACACGTGCCTCTAGGTACCCCGTCTGCAGCCGGAGTCGAGGAGGCTCGAGAGGAGAGAAATGAAGAGAGAGAGAGACGATGGCGGCGAATGAGAAGGAGGAGAGAGGAAAAGGAAAGAAAAAGGAAAAGAAATTAGGAATTTTCCTAATTTCTGAAAAATCTGATTTCTGGCCCTATCTCCGAAAAATACGTAAAAATAGTCGAAACGACCGGCTCAGAGAGTACATCGTCGCTGCAGCATCCACGAGTCGAGGAACTGACAAGTAAACTCACCGTAGGGTTCCGTAACTAGTACGAGAGAAAAACCCACACGGATCGTAAAACTCAACTCGGAAGCCACAAAAGCGAACTGAAACTCACCGAAACAAATCCAAAAGATCCAATGAAGATCCAGCAAGACCTACCAAGGATCCAGGGCATTACAAGGTCCGAGGAAAGGGGGATCAAAAAAGGAGGGGACGGACAGAATGAGTTTGGAGGAAGAGGTTTTCGGAGAGGAAGGGAGATCGAAGAAGATTTCCTGCAGATTGTTGAGAGCTAAGAAAGTTCCCCGGTGTGAGAGGGAGGATGGACGGCTAGCTCCTCGCCTTTTTAGCTTCTATGTGCATCACCAAACCTTCGTCAATTCAGAAGATAGACAGCCATCAGTCTGGCCGCCTAAGCTTCTGGGCGGCCAACACTTTGGCCGCCTCATGGTTTGATCTCTGCCATTCTCACGCTTTCGTTTACATATACTCATTTGCATTTGCATTTTCATTACATCTTAGGCTACTTGTAGATCTCATATTATAGAGGTTTTAAACTTAAACAATCGGGAAGGCGGGTGGTCGAAAGTCTCGACCATCCCCCCTTCCCAACCACCCCCCAGGTAATCTCGCCGCCATTATTCTGCGTCTTTATATTGTTTTGAACTTTTACTGCACTCCATAGTTCTAATCGCCATTTTCTTTTGTGTTCTTGGGTTTGACATTGCTCGCAGGACTTTCAACACCTTGAAGTATGTAGGGCTCTCCATTCTTGGCCGGCCGAGCATGGAAAAGTCGGGTCCCCACAAACTCCCTACCGAGGCACCTTTGCGCGATCATCCATTCATGTGAGGCTCAGGTATAAGCCTCTGGCGATCACCCCGTTTTTCTTTTCTAATCCGTGCACTACAGGCACCAGCACCTTCGGGAGGGGCACACCTTTTTGGCCCCTATAGTAAGAACTCACTATACAAGCGGAATCACTGGAGTACCACTGGTTCGTAATAATCCATCATACACACAAAATACACCATAGGACGGCTCAGAATAGGCAGAACCAAATTAGAATCATCTAGACAGTAGGTGAATCAATAGTCAACTCATACGGCTCCAACGGGATTAACCATTAGTGCGAAAAACTGAAAAATACGGGATCTCTGGTTTGGGACCTAGGTGGCCACACCAGTGGCCGCTTGCAGTCAAGGCCTAGGCGGCCAGGGGTTTGGGCTCCCAGCAGGGTGTCTGTTGTACCCAGACTATTTCCCAACCAAAATACCTAGAAATAAGGGCTCGGGCATTTCCCCGAACACCTTCAAGACACGGGCTACCTAGCCCTTTCTACAACCCTGCAGGTCCCCACAGGGGTCCCAACCAACTTGCCGTGACACGCGGTGACACAAGCAATTGTCTGAGGTCAGCCCTGACCACTCTCATACGGGCCTTGCCCATACCCTACATGGCCGCCCAGGACCACTCGGGGGCGCTCCGACGCCAAGCCACGCCACGTGGCATCCAGTAAAAGAGTCGCGGGCCTACTCCGAGACTCTTCATTCAACCCTCCAAGGTCAAAGGGGGACCCGAGCAAGTCAACCACAGGCTTTGGAGGCCCGCTGCAAGTGCATACGGCTCAGACATGTGTGTTCGGCATTTTTCCGAACACCTTGCGGGCGCGTATATTTCAACCCTTCTACACCAACCCACGGGACATCCCGTGATTCCAGTACACTAATTGGGCTCTAAAACGCCCCCCAGCAAGTCGGGACCACCCCCGACCCTCAGACACATGGCAACATGCCACTCAACTTTAGCTCTCGGGCCAACCCGAGGCTACCCTGCCAACCCGCCGTACAACGTGGCACGCAACGCGAGATGAGGCCCATGGGCCCAAGGCACCTCCTCCCAGCCCCTAGAGACTTCTACCATTGGCCCTAGGCCAAATCCAAGGCCCGTCGGCCATTTACACGGCTCGTTCGGCAACCCGGGGTGTGTCAGGCATTTGCCCGAACATCTTGTGAGCGGCCACTACAACTCAAAGAACAACGGCCCCATGGGCCCATGCCAGCCTCCCGAAGGTCAAAGTCCGTCAAAGGACGTCCCCATGCAACACAAGAAGACACCCAGGGGCCATCCCTCTGGGTTACGGCCAGCCCGGGGCCAGTTCGCCCCGGGGCATGGCCGCGCGCCTTAGGGAGGGCGAACTCCCTGGGGGGGGCCGCGCCCCTCCCTCCAGCCCGGTGGTCCCACGACCCCACTCAGCCCCGGTTCATCCAATTACGGTCCTACGATGCGGTTCGTGTGCCGTACCAGTTTGAGGGGTCAACACGCGGACGTGGAAGCACAAACGAACAGCACGACGGGCTCATCCTCAAGTCAACGCGCACAAGTCTCAACAAGCCGCCACGTATCCTTCACCCACTTGTCCTTTTATTCCTTAGCCAAATTAAAGAAGAAAAAGGTCAAAAATGGGATTTTATAGGGTGGGGACCAGCCCCCCCTCTCTCTCTCTCCTTGTGAACCCGCCTAAACCCCCCAGGGGGGGTTTACGCGGACCAGCCAGGACCCCCTAGCTGGTCCACGTAAACCCCCATTCAACCAAAAAAATTTAATTTTTCAAAAAATAAAAAAAAGACCAGACCGCCTAAACCCTAAACCCTTGGGGGTTTAGGCGGACCAGCCAAGCCCCCCTGGCTGGTTCGCGTAAACCTCATTCCCCTGACCCCGTAACCTAGTGACACTATTCACTTGGGTTTACGGGGACCAGCTCACACCCCTTAGCTGGTCCGCGTAAACCCCTTGTGACCCTTCAGCTTCCCCTATAAAAACCCCTTAGGAGCTCAAGGGGTGGGGCATCTAATACAAGGCATCCAGAGAGATACACAAGATCGTCCAGCACCCGACAAGAACAAGACTTTGAGCGCGGCTCCGAGCAGCAAGCTAAGGAGAATTGTGTGTGGGTGACTTGTTCGGCGGTCTACTACGCCAGGGGTATGTCGTTCGCACTCCCCTCACGTGATATGTAGCCGTCACACATGAGTCAACACCCACCGTATGTGAGACGTCGTGATACGAGCAGACGTCCCCTCATGCCGGGATTTCCCTTCGCACGCCTGTCGGTCGCAAGCACACGCGTGCCATGACGTCATGCTTACCCGAAGTTACGAGGCCATGTTTGACTGCTCAACTCGAGTCACGATCGACCCTTGCCCAGATACCGGATCGATGTATCCCCTCAGTTATCCAGTCATAGGCCCCCGTTCGGCAACGCGGCCATGTCCCACGTCACGGGAGGAGCCCTCTGTAAAACGCATAAGTGTTCATTCATCACACATCGACCCGGGGACTGACTAACACGTCGGAGTTGTCCCGTGGCATGCGCCAGTTATACTTTGGCCATTACGGCTTCCCTGTAAAGAAATATACGTATCAGCACAACACCGCCAATTAGACGAGTGCTCTCGCACCCACGTCCCAGCCTTCAGTCTTCTATCTACGCCACTCGACATCCATGCCTGACACCCTAACCCCAATAAACACCCCTCGGTCTAACGCGTACCCCTAGCTGCTGAATGCCCCCAGCCCTCTACTCACGGCTTCAGACACATATATAGACTTTTCTTCAGCATGGAACGAAGGTATTCGGATTCAATCCGATGTAAATAAACACCAGTTGCTTGCGTTTGATGAGGAAAGACGTCCAGTATACGATTCCCGCAATCGCCTACGCACTCGCACCCATGGAACCCCTTCTCTCTACGTGTCGCCCGATCGCCCGAGCCCACGTGCCGCGCCCTGGTGGCGCTTCCCCAGTCAAACCTTGGTTCCATGAGTGATTGTCGAGAGATCGACTGGCACGTCCGCATCTTGTCCAGTTAACCTTTATCCCGACACTTTCGTGCCATTCGACCCTTTCTGACTTTTCGCGAAAGGAGAGTGCCCGATACCACCGTGAGAGGCATGCACCCGTAAGGAGGATACCCGAGATACATCAAACTCCCGTATTTTCCTTCCCCGTTGTATTTCTTCCTTCACCCCGATTAATAGGCATAAAAACCCGCGCAACAGAGAGGATGGCACGCCCGGTGGGATGTCTCCCGCCTTCCTTCTTTTTGCTGAAGAAAAGTTTGTGCCAGCCCTGAAGCCCGGTGCCCTTTCCCTGTCCTTGCAGGAGAGGCAGAGAAGGGTACTCGTGCGCGCATTCTCCAGCAGCTCCCGGTTCGCGTTCTGATCATCGGGCCGCTCTCGGCGACTGTCAGGGACCGTCGCCTCCGCAGCACTCAGCATTCCAGCAACTATGGCGGCCGTCACTTACGGCCCCAATGTTATCACCACCCATGCCCAGGTGGGCTACTTGGCGACGTCGATCGCTTTCAACAGTTTCGCCCCAGTTATCAGATCGCCCTACTTTCTGGGTGTGATCCCTGTGGCTGCTTCTCAGTCGACTCCAGTTTCTCCAGTGGCCCCTGCGGCCAACGCGCCATGCGCACCCCCAGCACCAGTGTCCCGCCTGAGTGCCGGGCACTGGACTGTCACTGTAGGCCCCTATAGGGCCCCCAGATCAGCGTCGGCCATGGTGAACATCACTTCCCGAGGCCAGCCTTGTCCGATCTCCAACACAGGCCCCGCGCCCCAGACTTCAGTCACCATCACGGCACCTTCCTCGGGGCCTCAACCCCGAGCTCCAGCCAAGCCGGCACCCAACACGGGCTCCCTGCCCCGGGTCCATGGCTTCCCAGCACCTTCCTCGGGTCCTCAACCCAGAGCTGCAGCCAAGCCGGCACCCAACACGGGCTCCCTGCCCCGGGTCCACGGCTTCCCAGCACCTTCCTTGGGTCCTCAACCCCGAGCCACAGCCAAGCCGACACCCAACACGGGCTTTCATCCCCGGGTCTATGGCTTCTCAACATTCTCCTCAGGTCTCCAACCCCGAGTCCCAGCAAAGCCGATACCCGACACGGGCTTTCAGCCCTGGGTTTACGGCTCCCCGGCATCTGCATCGGGTTTCCGATCCCGAATCCCGGCAAGGCCGACACTCGACACGGGCTCACAGCCCCGAGTTCGCGGCTTCCCGGTAGTGCACTCGGGACCCCGGTCCCGATCTCCAGTTGAACCGGCTCTCCCCGTGGGTCTTCTACCCACGGGGCAACGTTCCTCGGCACCTCCCTCGAGTCTTCCGACCTGGGCCCGGACTGCACCGGCACCTACCACGGGTCCTCGACCCAGGAGCGTCGGCATCCCAGTACTTCCAACGGCATTGCTTTCCAGTGCAAGAGCGTCATCTCGAGCATCGGTGACACTTCTATCGGCGCGGGCGAAGGCTTACACCCGAGTCACCCAGCCATCGACTCTCGACGCGGGTTACTTACCCTGGGGGTCTATCCCAGCACTTCTGACCAACGGCCTCATGCTGTCGGTCGCTCCAGGACAGGTCTTCTCGGTCTACCATCTTGGGGCGAGTCTTCCTCAGCTCCTCAGAAGAAGCGTCGCCATGGCCGCAGAACCAGGCGACTCGCTGCTGCAACCAGCAACTCCGGCAAGACTGTCCTTGTCGGTGACTTGCGAATCCGTCTCGACGGGGGTGAACCAATCATACCCCAGGAACGGACCGTCCCCACCATCCCCACTTCCAATCGTTTTGAACTCTTACGTCAAACACGAGAGGACGGGGCAGAGCTTAAAGGAGTGGGTTCCTCGGCAGCAGCCCGGGGGCGCCCACCTCAGCCAGACACACGGTCTCTCAAGACAACTCGTCTGAAAAACGGCGACAAGGGAGATCAGCAATCTGACCTGAGAAGAATCTGGGTCACCCCAGAAGAAGCTCAAGCTGTTCGAAGGGCACGTATCACAAATCCCCTGCGAGCGCTCAGACGCGGCATCAGACGGGATGTGACTGGCCTCACAATAGCATCATCTGACGACGCCCAGTCGTCCAATGTCCCCCGCACAAGCAAGCGGAGGCAAAGGCGAGCCCATCCTCGGGCCCTCCAGCAACCTGTCCAGGGTTCCCCTCCGGTTGACATCGGCAGTGAGCCCCCTCCGCAACGCATCTCGGTCTTTGACAGACTAGGGATGCCTGTCCGCCCCGAGTGACACCCGCGGAGGAAGCGGACGGCTCAGTTCATCAATGATGCGGTTCGAGTGTTCGCGTGCTATACCATCGGACACCAGCCAGACACCATGTCTGACGACTTGAACCAGCCTCTGTCCCACTTCAGAAGGCCGCGCCACCAGGCTCCACCACCTCCTCCAACAGGTCACATCGGCACTTCTGCCGGACCGCAGGCGTCAGAACGCGCAGAAGAGGTCCCGGTGGAAGACCGTGACCCTCCTGTCAACGCAAAGCCGGTCAACAACGACCCTCCTGCGAACGAGGCTCAAGAAGTGACCCTCGACACTTTTATGAAGGAGAACCAGCACCTGAAGGCCCTCCTGCAAGACCTCCTCCAGGAACGAGACCTTCCTCCTCAGCAACCTGCTAGGCCTCAGGCCAAGGTACCGGTACCCCTGGTGGCTCGCGATGCTGCCAATACCTCAGCGGCGTTTGCCCGAACCCCACTGGCAACTGGGTTCGGCACACCCCCGGTTGAGACTCAACCACGAGCCTCCAACACGCCAGTGCTAGAGAATCTCTTGGCGCAGCGCCAGATGATCAAGCGCATCATTGAGACAAAGCTCGCCCAGTATGGCGAAGGGGCGGTCACGGTGGATCTCTACAGTGTACCCTACCCGCTTCACCACCAGTTGAAAAAGCTTCCCCCAGAGTACTCCAAGCCCCCGAAGCTGCAAAAGTTCGACGGGCAGGGGTCGCCACACGAACACTTGGCCTATTATGTTACAGCCATGGGTGAGTTAGCACTGGACGAATCATATCTCCTCCGCTACTTCGCCACTTTGCTCACGGGAATGGCCTTTCAATGGTATTCCCGCCTGAAGCCCAACTCAGTCATCGACTGGGCCGATCTCCAGAAGAAATTCCTCGACCGCTTTCAAACGGTCGAGTGAAAGGTCTCCCTAGCCGAACTCTGTTCTCTTCGGCAGAAAAAGGGCGAGGGCGCCCTCGACTTCATCAAAAAATGGCGAGACCTCAGCATGAGGTGTGTCAATCCACCCGTCCAAGAGGACGCCATCACTATATGTCGTCGAGGTCTGGCAGTCGAGGTCAGCGAAAAGCTTCTCGGGACCAATATTAAAGGCTTCGACCAACTCAATTCGGCAGTCGCCAAGATAGAAATGTTCTTCGCCGATAACCCAAGCTATACTGCGGCAAAGGGTAAATAAGCGCGAGAACGTCAGCCCGGTAAGGAGGTGAATATCATAGAGTTCACCCCTGCCGCCAAGGCCAGTAAAGGAACCGAACCCAGTGGCTCTGGCAAAAAGCCAGCGGATAAGCCGGCTACTCCTTCCTCTCAGAGCGTATGAAGACACCCTTCTCCTTCAAGAAGGAACACACGAAGATGCTCTTCGACCTCTGCATGGCCCAGAAGATCGTCGAACTGCCAAAAATCCACAAGCCGGATGAGGCCCTAAAGACCGACGATCTCAGTTATTGCCTGTATCATCGCATGCTGGGTCATTCAATTGAAGATTGTTACGTCTTTAAGACTCAGGCACAGAAGCTGATCCGAGACGGTCTCGTCAAAATGAAGAGCGGTCTCGTCGATCCCCCGCAACCACACACGTGGGCTAGGCCGGCTAAGGCAGCCCGCGTGGCTCACCCCTAAGCCAATGTCATCCACATGATGGCTGCATTCTCTCTCTCTGACGACGAGTCAGAGGAGCCTAGGGCTAATCGAAGGGAACGTTCGATCTGGTATCCAGGGTGGAGGCCTTGGCATGATCAGAGACCTCTCTCCTTCCCCAGGGAGAGAACCCGGTGACTCTTCGATATCCTCGTCGAGACTGGGCAAATCATGCCCCGCGACTCGCCTGCCAACTACACCCATTGGGATCGTAGTCACCCCCAGTATTGCCCCTTCCACGCCAAAATCTGCCACCCGATCGAGTCCTGTGAGGAAGTTCAATACCTCATCCAGGAACAGATCCGATTGGAGCAGATCGATTCGGAAGGAAACTCCATGTCGCTCGTCAGGCTTCGGCAAGCTGTCGAAGAGACCCTGAGCATCGCCAGGGATGCGCCAGAGCGGCCAGACTCTCCTCGAGAAAATGGGCACGGGCTGCCTTACCAGGATCCTCCAGAATGGCTCGAGTTCCGGACTGACAATCAAGAGGCGCTCGAGCGACTGCGGAGGCATAGAGAGCAGGATGCCAGTCAAGAGACGGAGCCGACTAACTTCTCGGTCAACATCATCCATCCTCCTGATCCTCCGGCCCCTGAGGGCCCTCAGGCATCTACAGCTAGCTAGCCAACCCCAGCCACTTCAGCTGTGCAGTGGCGGTCCTGGCGGGAGCTAAAGTCTCTCCCTTTCCCTGAAGAAGACACCGCTAGGCTCCTCCGGGTCCTTCTCGGTCGAGAGGACGTTTTGGTGGGCGAGCCGATCATGGGCTCTTCAGCTCTCCCTCGTCCTCTCCCCATCCTATCTCCGTCGCCGACGGCCGTGGATAGGAAGGGAAAGCAAAAACATGGTGAGGCCTCGCCTCAGCCTCATCACACCTCCTCAGTGGAGGGGCCGTCGGGTCCTCTCCACCTACCCGTTGACACAATCCGAAGTACAAAGAATACATCTTCGGAGTCTTCAGCGGCTTCGATTCAAGTGGCGGGTCCGCCGCCACAAGGCTCTGCCATTCCGCAGAGTCAGGATAACTATGCAGAGCGACAATGTCTTGCGACGCTGTCAGTTGTCGCTAGGCCCAGCTCTCAGCCTGGTTGCAAAGGTAAGGCTAAGGAGCAGGACGACCAGTGCACCTCTCTACCCGCTTCTCAACAGAAGCCATCGCCGGTAAGGCATCAAACCGTGCATATGTCCTCCAACACCGGTCCCAACGTACCGGCTCAACAGAAGGCATCTTTACCGCCACCGCGGTTAAGGCATCAAACCGCGCACACGTCTTCGGACGCCAGCACCAGCCTACCAGTTTCTCAAGAGTTACCACCACCACGGTTAAGGCATCAAACCGGGCACATGTCTTCGGACGCCAGCACCAGCCTACCGACTCCTCGTAGGCTCCCGTCGCCACTACGGGTAAGACATCAAACCGCGCACACGTCTTTGGACGCCAGTCCCAACATTCCGGCATACCAGGAATTGTGACTGGAGGTAATCGAGCAGGCGATCAATGCCACCTTCTAGATACAACAAGCGGAAGGCGCCTGGATCGAGATCTGGGCGAGGAAGAGTCATCGACCTCGCCTTACAAGGGCGTCGGCTCGGAGATATCCTCATTAGGATTTGTCAGCTCCGGCTCCAGCACCTCTCCCTCCTACTCCCTTGGAGACCGCTATCGCCAAGAGACAAGAGAAAAATAGGAGGAAGAATCTCATAAGGCGGCTCAAGAAGCAGGCTGAACAAGCAGCCGCCCTGCAATTTTCGGCCGAGCCAACGCCTCTTCAAAGGCTCCAGCGGCTCATTAATGACTTGGAGGAATACGTTCCCCCTCGTCCTACAGGGGCTCTCCCACTCGACAGCTACATCCCGTGGGAAGGAATGCAAAAATGAGTCTGCCTCAGAAATTGGGTCCAAGAGATGATCCAAAAGCTCAAGAACGGCGAAAGACTCGTGATCCCCGACGAGCTCTCCCTGTGCTATAAAGACAAGGAGATCACTACAGAGCAGCTGGAAGAAATGCTCCGGCGCTGCACCTGCAACATGGTGGCCATCCCACCTCTCGACAATATCAATGCTTCTTGGCGGGGTGAGCCAGTAGCATCCCGGACAAGACAAAGGGCTACCACCCCTCTGGGGCTACGGCCAGCTCCAGAACACACCTGTCGCGGCCGAGGTTGTGGCCGGGGACGCGGTAAAGGCCGTGGGAGGACTCCCGAGTTACCCCTCTCTCCGTCCACTTTCGACCCGGAACGAGTCATCCTCTTTCGAGGGGAGGAACCAGCTCCCATTTCGGAAGTAGAAATTCGGGGCGAACCCGGTGTCTTCGACCCTTCCGGCATTGAAAAGGCTACTACCGGCCTCCCAGCCCCTGCACCAATACCGGCTTCTGCGGCAGAGCAAGCGGGACCGTCCGACAAGGATGAGCCAGCCCGCCAATCACCCACAGAAGAGCCGTCACTGGCATCCCTATTCCAAGAGTCCGCTGGTGATCAAGGCCAATCTGATCCCGGTGGTAAGGGCAAGGCAGTGCAACTCCCCGATGGGGAACAGCACGACAGCTCGTAGAAGGTTCAACCTGACGTACTACCCTCTCTGGAGGATGCTCGAGCCTGAGCTGATCGGAAGGTCCTCCACAAGATGAAACGCTTCCCTGCCAGCATTTTAATTTGGGAAGCCATCGCTTGGAGTAAGGATCTAAGGGAAACCCTTATCAAAATACTCCAAGAGCCGGAAGTCTATGAAGCACATGCCACGGAAATGAAGGCGGCTGCCTATGGAGCCTTCGCAGCCACTATCACCATCACCTTCACGAAGAAAGACATGCTACTTTTCCCTCCGTGCCACAACCGTCCTCTCTACATGAAGGGGAAGATCAACGGGCATGATGTGAACTGGATCCTGGTAGATGCTGGTGCCGCTGTTAACATCATGCCGCTCAAGACATTCAAGTCTCTATATCTGACCCCGTACCTCCAGAAGGTTCAAGCGGTCAAGATATCCGGCTTTAACCAGAACACCGAGGACGTCCTCGGCCGGGTGGACATTGATCTGGTGCTCGATGATTTCACCTCCAAGGTGACATTCTACATCATCGACTCCAACACGTCTTATAAGATGCTACTGGGCAGACCCTGGCTCCATGAAAATTGGGTCGTCCCGTCGACTCTCCACCAATGCTTCAAGTATGCCAAGGATGGGGAGCAACACAAGGTCTTTGCAGACCTTTCACCGTTCACACCAGCAGAATGCAACCTGGCCGACGCTGCGCTCTACCTCAAGGGGATCAATCCCTACCCCGTGATCAAGAGCAAAAGCAACGGTTGGCTCTCAGAGGAAGACGATGATGATCTCTTCTCTGTTGACGAGGAAAAGGCCAAGCTTCACCGGTTGCGTCTCAGCTCCAAGTAAACCCCAGACTGCCCTGAGAGGCGCCAAATTGACTTCTAGGATAATCTCATTAGCCGAGCTATTGACAAGAGTATATGCTTGCCACCAGACTGCATCCAGCTCCCGTGTGCATTCGAGGAGCACAGCGTCGAGTCGCTGACGACATTCATTGTCACCTTCAAGCGACAACGTCGGAACAAGAGGAAGGCTAACAGGGACAAACCCATTGTCTTCTATAAGGGAGGCATGGTCCCTCAAGCCCCGCCAGATGATGACTTCGGCTGGCCTAGGCAAGCCGATGATACCCCTGAAGCAGTTCAGGTGTGGGGCGATATCTCGCCGCATATTCAAGAAATGTGTTTGAAGCAACACATTCCCCTGTGGCAAACCCCTGCCTAACAAAGATACTTCCGTCGACTGTGGGACTCTTCCCAGGGTCGGGGGCAACCCCCGTCCTTCCATAAGAGTACCAGGGGGCTTAGTTATGACCAGGACCCGAACTTCCGCGTCCACTACGCAGTTAACGTCATAGGCTTGGCGCTACCAGCCGACGACAAAACAAGATTCGAAGCTAAATTCGACAGCTCTGGGGACGAAGGAGAGGAAATCCTGATCCCAATCTCCGCCAAAGCCAGAACCCCGGCTCAGGCCGTCGGGGAACCTTCTTCGCCTCGCTGCCAAGACAAAGGGGCAGGAGAAGCTCCTCCGACTTCTCAGCCAGTCGAGGGACCCAGTACAATAAACCCTCCTGAGGGGGGGGATCCTGCTGGTCTTATCTGCGAAAGATTGTCCGCTTCGCCGGGCAACCCCGGGGAGACCTCAGCAGCTCTAGCTGATGACTGCTGGCCAAAAGTCGGCGGCCCAATACACGGTTGTTGATCACAACGGTCATAGACCGTTCCCGCCTCTCAATGGCAAACACATGAAGCTGTATTACGCACCAGAGCACGATTTTGCGTGCCAGCCAGACTAAGGTGCGCGTCCCAGCTAGCACCAATAAGGCATGTCCTTCCCCGTGAAGGATCTAACCGGCCAGTCCTTCCAGTCTACAATTCCCAGTCAACCAGCCAGCTCAGCTCCTCGGAATCGCCGCCAGGCATCCGCTGGGACTGATCTCCTGCCCTCATTCCCGTCACCACGAGAACACGGGCACCTCTACACCGGCACCAGTCTAGCCGCCAGGCTCACAGGTAAGTCAATATATATATATATATATATATATATATATATATATATATATATATATATATATAATGGGGTTAAAAATAGAGATGCCCCAGCAGACCCAGTCATCCTCACCACAATAGGGTGGCTGGGGGCAAAAAGGCCAATAACCCAGCTGAGGTGAAAACCCGAAAGGGCACCTCTGGCAAAATTGGGAAACCCCTTGACGTGAAAACTCGCAAGGGCGCGACGGAAAAAGCTAAAGGGGGTCGGCTCTGGCGAAAACCCAAAAGGGCGGTAGAGCCGATAATGAGAAAATCTTCTCCTCCCCACCAGTCAGGACGGCCTCCCACTTATTCCTTGGTGGGCCGTTAGTCTCATCCAGAGCCAGTCTCCAATCCATTCGCACTGCTACGGCGCGAACCCTCCAATCCCCAGTTAACCTTGCATTATTCCTATCACGCCCCGAGCCTTTAATTACAGCGGAAGACTCGCTCGGGGAGCGCGAACAGCCGGCATGGTAAGCCTCTTGCAAGCAAGAATCAATCAGAGCGTAAGACAATCACACAAGTAAATGTAATTGCACAAGATTTAATCAAACTTCAACTTTATTTCATAATGCTCAATATTCAAGATACAATCACTAATTTGGTTTCCATTCTACTAGACTCAAGAAATAGAAAAAATTACATTGACTCAATCTAGACACTTTAACTTCGTAAGTCTTCACTCTCATCTTTATAACACTTTCACTCGCTTCCGGACCCGCTACTAGTATAGCCTGAATCCGAATCCGAACTATTTCCATCTCCTGAAAATCATTGAACAATAGGTCATGAGCACACTTGCCCAGTAGGTATCTTCGTATCAACATGAAGGCACTATTTAAGTAATGATCATTTTAGCTCTAAAGAATTAGGTAAAATCATGCAATGCGAATCACTCATGCGATCAAATCAATAGACACAAGATAACCATGTAAGATAAAATGATCAAGAATGAACTAGCAAGAATATAACAAGAACATGATATTGGCCTTCCATGAACAAGAATGTAACGAGATTGTACTAGCAAGCCACATATTCCTCACTTTAGCATCTTATGCTTAAGAGCAAGTGCTTCGTGAATTTCTGTGGAATATCAAGCAAGAATGTCATGTTGTGCCGTGGATCTTCACTTATTTATAGAAATAGTACTCCCAGCGCAATGCGACGCTAGTAGCATCATACCCCATGGTTTATAAAATAGTATGTTTCCGGCAATCAGCCGAGGGGACTAGCATAGAGCCCTTGAACACAATCAGTGCTCGATCGCATCTTCAGTTATAAATTAAGCTACTTCCACGCATGTAACAGTAAAGTATGGCCAAGAATATAACAAGTTCAGTAATTCCATGATAACTAAAATCAATGAATGAATGCTTCAACGGATGAACAATATGAGTCAAGAAAGATTTAAACAAGGCTATGCTCTTGGAAATAAATCGGCAGCATAACGGTACTTTTCTTAACTCTCATTCGTTATATTAAGTCAATTTAAGCAATATGATAAGTTCTAGATCATCAAGGTATGTCTAGAGTCATTGGAATATTAACCCTTGGTCAATCCTTGGGTTAACATATACAAGGTATGTAACGGTCAGGGTCTGGGCCGTTACATTATGTAACGCGTCATGCTGGGCCGTTACAATGACCAGAGTCCAGAAAGATAAAGATAGACTCAGAGGAATGCGACGGTCTGGAACTGGGCTGTTACTTGGCCTGACGGTCCAGTCCAGGGCCGTTATTTTTCAAGAACCAGAAACTCGATAGTGTAATCTAGTTAATGGGCTTTTATTGGTACAACCAACTCGGCGTCCTAGTGGGAATCCCAGGCTCGCGGAGATTTACGGAGGCCTTGAAACAATGATTTCCTAGTCCATTGGAAGGAATATCCAATAGAGAGGTCCTCATGTCCAAGATAATGTTCCTATAGTGCAATGTGTGAACTAATGACATCATACCGGAGTAAGTGCTATGTACTTATAGAATTTGACTATATTGACAGAGAGAGATATATAATCTATGTGAAATCACGATGAAAACTCCGTTTTACAAGTCATGCTTTATAGTACAAAACTATACATTTAGGCTTTATGAAACTAGCAAAACTCAAAATAAAAGTGAGATATCAACCATGCAATACCTAATATGAACGATCTGATAATCATAAAATCAGGTTGCTACTTAGATATCTAGGCATAAACATAGGTAATAGTGGCATGATATATTCTTCCTAGGGTTGCCAGTACACAGATTGTAACGGTCTAGGGTCAGGGCGTCACAGTGAATATGACGGTCTGTCGAGGAGCCGTTACATGAAAGCAACGCGTCAGTCTTGGCGCGTTATTATCAATAGAGGAAAATAAGATATACAGAGACTGTGACAGATCATGGTAGGCGCGTTACTTTCAAGTGACGGTCCTACTGGGATGCGTTACAGTGTCTGCTAACAGAAAATAAATAAGAAACCTAAGAGGTCAATTCACATCATGTCTATAATCAAAGTATCATGAGTTTCTTAGACATGACATCGAAGTAAAGGTCTTCTACATGCATAGGTAATTGTGAGTAGATGAACAACATGTTATAATCCTCTCTTATTAGGGCTAAGGGATGCATGATATGCATGGAACTATCAAAACATGGAATCAATGATCTATCATGCATGAAAAAAAAACCCATAAAACCAGAGGCTCTTTGTCCTATCAAGTTCTTTTTGCCGTTCATGAGATAACCTACCTCTTACTTAGGTTGAAGTTTCTGGATTTGGTTGAGAAATCAGCCCTAGTTCTTCACCTTCCTTTGTGACTTTTCCAGCTACTTCCTTGGGCTCTAACTCCATGCTCTCTTGACCTAGAGATGTGAAATTTGGAGGGGAGTTAGTCTAGAGTATAATGAACAAAAACTTCTAAACAACTTACCCGAAATAATGACTCCTTACCTTGCTTCTTTTCATCCAAAAAGTAAGGGTCACACAGTTTAAAACTATGCCCTATTTATAGAGTTTCGGTTAGGGTTTGGGGATTAGATCGTTTCTAGAGTCCTTATTCCACTGAATCCTTATCCCTAAGAGTCCTTAGAGTCTTTACAATCCTTCCCAAGTCGATCCAAAGTGGATAGGAACCTCAAATTACAACCTTTTCATGAGTTCCTTTCTTCACGGAACCAGCAGGAATGTAACGGTCGAATGCCCCCGCGTCATTTGGCTGTGGCGGTCTTACGATAGACCGTTACAGTCATCGTAGCTTAGAGTTTCAATTTATGAAAACTCTCTTGTTAATTATCCAAATCATTATCTTATAGTATTAGTATTTATCTTAATATCCGTGGATAGACTTAATTACCTTCTAGAATGTGGGCCTAACTTAATGGGCCTGAGTTAAAAACCTTTTAGACTTTAATTACGTGGGTTGGGTTAATTGATCAACACTACTTGGCTTATAATGACTTATTAATCAAATAACCCATTTATAAATTTATTTAGGCCTTTATTATTTATGAAGTTCTGGGGCACTACACCCTCCCCCACTTAGAAAGAATTTGGTCCCCAAATTCAATATATGGATTGAGGAGAGTGTACTTATAATTAAATAATTCTGAGAATCTTTTCTTCATAGTTGATTCGATTTCCCATGTTGCTTCATAAGGCCATGCTTTCTTCCATTGAATCTTCACCATAGGAATGACCTTATTTCTGAGTTGGCGTACTTCTCGTTCCAAAATATTCATTGACGTTTATTCATATGTCAAGTCCTTCTGAATCTCCAGATTGTCATAAGTGATAATGTGATCTGGATCATACACATACTTCTTCAGCATCGAGACGTGAAATACGTCATGAACTCCTGCTAACTGTGGTGGCAAAGCCAATTTATAAGCCACTTCACCGATCCTTTCGAGGATTTCAAACGGACCGATAAATCTTGGAGTTAGCTTTCCTTTAATGCCAAATCTTCGAATACCACGACCCGGAGAAACCTTTAGATATACATGTTCTCCTACTTGAAATTCCAAGTCGCGCCTTCGATTGTCAGCATAAGATTTCTGCCTATCTTGTGCCATTTTCATCCTTTCCTGAATGAGCTTGATTTTCTCTGTAGAATCCATGATTAAATCGGGGCCTAGAAATTGCCTTTCCCCTAGTTCATTCCAACATATTGGTGATCGACAACTTTTCCCATATAGAGCTTCGAAAGGTGCCATTTGTATGCTTGCTTGATAGCTGTTGTTATATGCAAATTCTACCAAAGGCAAGTGATCATGCCAACTTCCTCCAAAATCAATGACACAAGCCCTGAGCATATCTTCTACCACTTGATTTGTCCTTTCTGTTTGGCCATCAGTTTGTGGATGGAAAGCGGTGCTAAAATTCAATCTAGTCCCAAGTGAATGTTGTAGGCTCTTCCGAAATTGTGATGTGAATCGGGGATCTCTATCTGATACAATATCGACAGGGACTCCATGTAACTTGACAATTTCTTTTATGTATAGTGCTGCTAGAATATCTACAGACCATCGACTTTTTATTGGTATAAAATGTGCAGATTTAGTCAATCGGTCTATAATTACCCATATTCCATCGTGTCCACCTCTTGTCTTAGGTAGTCCCATAATGAAATCCATTCCTATGCTCTCCCATTTCCATTCCGGGATGCTTAAGGGATGTAATTTACCTGCGGGTCTGAAATGTTCCGCCTTCACTTGTTGACATGTGAGACACCGAGATACGAAGTCCGCTACTTCCTTCTTCATATTGGGCCACCAAAAGTTTCTTTTGAGATCCTGATACATTTTTGTACCTCCTGGATGAATGGTATACTTTGATTTATGTGCTTCTTCTAAGATCAGTTTCTTTGTATCTTCATGATCGGGTATACACATTCGGCCCTTGAATAGCATTCTTCCATCTTCGGATATAGAAAAATCCGGTCTTTGTTCAATATTGGCCTTAATTTCCAGTAAAATTGGGTCATCCTCTTGTAACTTGGCCAAATCCTCAATCAATGTTGGTTGAGCTCGGATATTTGCCATGAAACAATTATCTTCCTTAATGTCAACATCTAGATTCAATTGAGCAAATTGAGGAACAAGGTTAGTCATACTAATCATGAGACTTGATAACATACCAATTGGTTTCCTGCTGAGTGCATCTGCTACAGCATTTGCCTTGCCAGGGTGATATTGAATAGCGAAATCGAAGTCTTTAAGATATTCCAACCATCTCCTTTGCCTCATGTTAAGCTCTTTTTGAGAAAATAAATATTTCAAACTCTTATGGTCTGAATAGACAGTGAACTTTTCTCCATAAAGATAATGACGCCAAATTTTCAAGGTGAAAATAACTACTGCTAATTCAAAATCGTGTACAGGATAATTTTCTTCGTGACGTTTCAATTGTCTTGAAGAATAGCAAATCACATTTCATCTTGCATAAGGACACACCCTAAGCCAATTCCAGATGCATCCGTATATACTTCAAATCCAGCACCCTCTATTGGTAGTGACAAAACAGGGGCTGTTGTAAGATGATTCTTAAGATTTTGAAAACTCTTTTCACAGTCCTTCGACCAGATGAAAGGATTTTCTTTTCTGGTAAGTCTAGTTAAAGGAACCGCGATCTTTGAAAAGTCCTTTATGAATCTTCTATAATAACCTGCTAGACCCAAAAAGCTTCTAACTTCAGATATAGTCGTTGGTCGGCTCCAATCTCTGACAGCTTCTACCTTAGAAGGGTCCACAGCAATTCCTTTTTTTGAAATAATGTGGCCTAGGAATGAGACTTCCTTGAGCCAGAATTCACACTTATTGAGTTTGGCATATAGCTTGTGTTCTCTAAGTGTTTGCAAGGCTATCCTTAGATGTTCTTCATGTTCTTCTTTTGTCTTGGAGTATATCAGGATATCATCGATGAAGACGATGATGAACTGATCTAAATATGGCTGGAAGACACTGTTCATAAGTTGCATGAATGCTGCTGGGGCATTAGTTAACCCAAAAGGTATTACCATGAATTCATAGTGGCCATAACGACTTCGAAAAGCTGATTTGTAGATGTCCTCTTCTTTGATTCTAAGCTGATGATAACCTGATCTTAGGTCAATCTTAGAAAAATATTCTGCTCCCGTAAGCTGATCGAAGAGCTCATCAATACGCGGCAATGGGTATTTATTCTTGATTGTAAGTTGATTCAATCGCTGGTAGTCAATGCATAACCTGAGAGAACGATCCTTCTTCTGACAAATAGAACCGGCGCACCCCAAGGGGATGTGCTAGGTCTGATCAAACCCTTGTCTAGAAGTTCTTGTAATTGCTTCTTTAATTCCTTGAGCTCTGTGGGGGACATCCTGTAAGGGGCTATAGAAACAGGTGCTGCACCTGGAATGAGTTCAATGGTAAAGTTTACTTCCCTCTCGGGCGGTAAACTAGGTAGTTCGGATGGGAATACGTCAGGGAATTCATTTGCAATAGGAATGTTTACTAGGATAATTTCCTTAGATTCGGTGACAATGACTGAAGCAAGAAAAACTTCACATCCATTCGAGATAAGTTTGCAGGCGTGTAGAGAAGATATAATGGTAGGATGCTTCTTGTATTTGATGCAAAGAAAGGAAAATCTTGAAGACCGGGCTTTCGGAAAGATATAATTCTATTTCGGCAGTTGATGTAAGCCTCATGGTCTACAAGCCAATCTACCCCTAAAATGGCATCATATCCTTTCATGTCAAGGCATACTAAGTTTGCGGAGAGATTGTGTCCTTCTACCACTACCTCACAATCAGGATAATAGTTGGTAAGCTTAGTTCCAGATCCTAAAGGTGTAGTAATAGCGAGATCTGAAGGTAGGGGAACTGATGTAGTTGGTAAGGTTTTTACAAAAGTGGTGGAGATAAAAGAATGAGAAGCACCAGTATCAAATAGCACGAATGTAGGACGAGAACAGATTTGAAGAGTACCTTCCATGAGCCCATCATTTTGATCCCTGGGTGTTTCTTCTTCATCTATAACTGCATTGAGGCGAGCCGGCCTCCTACGTCCTCCGTTATTTGGTTGGTCTTTAGAAGGGGGCAATCTGGCACACGATGCTCCCTACTTCCACAGCGCAAGCAAGCACCTAGGCGCTTCCAGTATTCTTCAGCCGAGTGGCCGAATTTCTCACAAAAGGTGCACGCTGAGGCGACTTGCTCCTTTTCTTCCTTCACCTTTTTACTACTCTTTTGAGAATTTCCACCGTTCCCGCTCCTTGATCTTTTCTTATTATCACGGCTTTTGTATGGTTCCGTGATACTGAACTTCTCCTTCTTATAATGCCGATCATAGCGCCGGCTAGATTCTTCTCCCTTTCCTTTCAACCTTTCGACCTTCTCTAAGGTTCTCTCACATAAATATGCCCTTTGAACCATCTCCGCATAAGTGCAGATATTCTGTGTCCCCAGTTGTTGAATGAAATCGGGCCGTAACCCGTCCATAAATCGGTTTGCTTTTAATAAGTCTGTACTAATCAAATGTGGTGCATACGGTGCTAGTCTTGAAAACTGCAACTCATATTCTGCCACGGACATCATCCCTTGATGAAGGGAGACAAACTCCATAGCCTTCCTTTCCTTTACATGCTCGGAGAAATATTTGGCACAGAATAAAGTGAGAAAAATATTACATGTATGTGGCGCATCCGCTGGAGGTGCCGGAACCGATTTCCACCAAGTGCGAGCATCCTTGTTTAATTGGAACGTAGCTAAACTGACTTTCTCCTGATCCGTGCATTGAATAACATCAAATATCATATTCATCTCATCGATCCAATTTTCTACTTCGTCTGGATTGGAAGATCCATAGAAACGCGTAGGATTTAGACTCCGGAAATTGCGATGAAGGTCTCCTGCCCTTGCCCCCGCACCACCTTGTGCTATAGTTTGCAGTGCCTGGGTGAGGCCGGCAACAGTTTGTTGCATACCGTCCCAATCTACGCGATGAGCCATGATAAGAATAATAAGGTACCCGAGAGAAAATAACAATTTGTTATTTCTCATGAAATTGGAATGAATCAAAATAATTCTTAAAGCTAATTAGCTATCTTATCCCGGGTTCTACCCAATCCTCACATTTGTGTGGAATTTTTCCTTAGTTCATAGGTAGGGTCCTTAACCTTGGACTTATCCTATGACATGACTCTTTTCCTTAAGTCCTGAGATTTAGGCTCTGATACCAACTTAACTGTCACGCCCTGAGCCTTTAATTACAGCGGAAGACTCTCTCGAGGAGCGCGAACAGTCGGCATGGTAAGCCTCTTGCAAGCAAGAATCAATCAGAGCGCAAGACAATCACACAAGTAAATGCAATTGCACAAGATTTAATCAAACTTCAACTTTATTTCATAATGCTCAATATTCAAGATACAATCACTAATTTGATTTCCATTCTACTAGACTCAAGAAATAGGAAAATTACATTGACTCAATCTAGACACTTTAACTTCCTAAGTCTTCACTCTCATCTTTATAACACTTTCACTCGCTTCCGGACCCGCTACTAGTATAGCCCGAATCCGAATCCGAACTATTTCCATCTCCTGAAAATCATTGAACAATAGGTCATGAGCACACTTGCCCAGTAGGTATCTTCGTATCAACATGAAGGCACTATTTAAGTAATTATCATTTTAGCTCTAAAGAATTAGGTAAAATCATGCAATGCGAATCACTCATGCGATCAAATCAATAGAAACAAGATAACCATGTAAGATAAAATGATCAAGAATGAACTAGCAAGAATATAACAAGAACATGATATTGGCCTTCCATGAACAAGAATGTAACGAGATTGTACTAGCAAGCCACATATTCCTCACTTTAGCATCTTATGCTTAAGAGCAAGTGCTTCGTGAATTTCTGTGGAATATCAAGCAAGAATGTCATGTTGTGCCGTGGATCTTCACTTATTTATAGAAATAGTACTCCCAGCGCAATGCGACGCTAGTAGCATCATACCCCATGGTTTATAAAATAGTATGTTTCGGCAATCAGCCGAGGGGACTAGCATAGAGCCCTTGAACACAATCAGTGCTCGATCGCATCTTCAGTTATAAATTAAGCTACTTCCACGCATGTAACAGTAAAGTATGGCCAAGAATATAACAAGTTCAGTAATTCCATGATAACAATAATCAATGAATGAATGCTTCAACGGATGAACAATATGAGTCAAGAAAGATTTAAACAAGGCTATGCTCTTGGAAATAAATCGACAGCATAACGGTACTTTTCTTAACTCTCATTCGTTATATTAAGTCAATTTAAGCAATATGATAAGTTCTAGATCATCAAGGTATGTCTAGAGTCATTGGAATATTAACCCTTGGTCAATCCTTGGGTTAACATATACAAGGTATGTAACGGTCAGGGTCTGGGCCGTTACATTATGTAACGCGTCCATGCTGGGCCGTTACAATGACCAGAGTCCAGAAAGATAAAGATAGACTCAGAGGAATGCGACGGTCTGGAACTGGGCCGTTACTTGGCCTGACGGTCCAGTCCAGGGCCGTTATTTTTCAAGAACCAGAAACTCGATAGTGTAATCTAGTTAATGGGCTTTTATTGGTACAACCAACTCGGCGTCCTAGTGGGAATCCCAGGCTCGCGGAGATTTACGGAGGCCTTGAAACAATGATTTCCTAGTCCATTGGAAGGAATATCCAATAGAGAGGTCCTCATGTCCAAGATAGTTTCCTATAGTGCAAAGTGTAAACTAATGACATCGTACCGGAGTAAGTGCCATGTACTTATAGAATTTGACTCTATTGACAGAGAGAGATATATAATCTATGTGAAATCACGATGAAAACTCCGTTTTACAAGTCATGCTTTATAGTACAAAACTATACATTTAGGCTTTATGAAACTAGCAAAACTCAAAATAAAAGTGAGATATCAACCATGCAATACCTAATATGAACGATCTGATAATCATGAAATCAGGTTGCTACTTAGATATCTAGGCATAAACATAGGTAATAGTGGCATGATATATTCTGCCTAGGGTTGCCAGTACACAGATTGTAACGGTCTAGGGTCAGGGCGTCACAGTGAATATGACGGTCTGTCGAGGAGCCGTTACATGAAAGCAACGCGTCAGTCTTGGCGCGTTATTATCAACAGAGGAAAATAAGATATACAGAGACTGTGACGGATCATGGTAGGCGCGTTACATTCAAGTGACGGTCCTACTGGGATGCGTTACAGTGTCTGCTAACAGAAAACAAATAAGAAACCTAAGAGGTCAATTCACATCATGTCTATAATCAAAGTATCATGAGTTTCTTAGACATGACAACGAAGTAAAGGTCTTCTACATGCATAGGTAATTGTGAGTAGATGAACAACATGTTATAATCCTCTCTTATTAGGGCTAAGGGATGCATGATATGCATGGAACTATCAAAACATGGAATCAATGATCTATCATGCATGAAAAAAAACCCATAAAACCAGAGGCTCTTTGTCCTATCAAGTTCTTTTTGCCGTTCATGAGATAACCTACCTCTTACTTAGGTTGAAGTTTCTGGATTTGGTTGAGAAACCAGCCCTAGTTCTTCACCTTCCTTTGTGACTTTTCCAGCTACTTCCTTGGGCTCTAACTCCACGCTTTCTTGACCTAGAGATGTGAAATTTGTAAGGGAGTTAGTCTAGAGTATAATGAACAAAAACTTCTAAACAACTTACCCGAAATAATGACTCCTTACCTTGCTTCTTTTCGTCCAAAAAGTAAGGGTCGCACAGTTCAAAACTATGCCCTATTTATAGAGTTTCGGTTAGGGTTTGGGGATTAGATCGTTTCTAGAGTCCTTATTCCACTGAATCCTTATCCCTAAGAGTCCTTAGAGTCTTTACAATCCTTCCCAAGTCGATCCAAAGTGGATAGGAACCTCAAATTACAACCTTTTCATGAGTTCCTTTCTTCACGGAACCAGCAGGAATGTAACGGTCGAATGCCCCCGCGTCATTTGGCTGTGGCGGTCTTACGATAGACCGTTACAGTCATCGTAGCTTAGAGTTTCAATTTATGAAAACTCTCTTGTTAATTATCCAAATCATTATCTTATAGTATTAGTATTTATCCTTAATATCCGTGGATAGACTTAATTACCTTCTAGAATGTGGGCCTAACTTAATGGGCCTGAGTTAAAAACCTTTTAGACTTTAATTACGTGGGTTGGGTTAATTGATCAACACTACTTGGCCTTATAATGACTTATTAATCAAATAACCCATTTATAAATTTATTTAGGCCTTTATTATTTATGAAGTTCTGGGGCACTACACCCTCCCCCACTTAGAAAGAATTTGGTCCCCAAATTCAATATATGGATTGAGGAGAGTGTACTTACAATTAAATAATTCCGGGAATCTTTTCTTCATAGCTGATTCGATTTCCCATGTTGCTTCATAAGGCCATGCTTTCTTCCATTGAATCTTCACCATAGGAATGACCTTATTTCTGAGTTGACGTACTTCTCGTTCCAAAATCTTCATTGGCGTTTGTTCATATGTCAAGTCCTTCTGAATCTCCAGATTGTCATAAGTGATAATGTGATCTGGATCATACACATACTTCTTCAGCATCGAGATGTGAAATACGTCATGAACTCCTGCTAACTGTGGTGGCAAAGCCAATTTATAAGCCACTTCACCGATCCTTTCGAGGATTTCAAATGGACCGATAAATCTTGGAGTTAGCTTTCCTTTAATGCCAAATCTTCGAATACCACGACCCGGAGAAACCTTTAGATATACATGTTCTCCTACTTGAAATTCCAAGTCGCGCCTTCGATTGTCAGCATAAGATTTCTGCCTATCTTGTGCCATTTTCATCCTTTCCTGAATGAGCTTGATTTTCTCTGTAGAATCCCTGATTAAATCGGGGCCTAGAAATTGCCTTTCCCCTATTTCATTCCAACATATTGGTGATCGACAACTTTTCCCATATAGAGCTTCGAAAGGTGCCATTTGTATGCTTGCTTGATAGCTGTTGTTATATGCAAATTCTACCAAAGGCAAGTGATCATGCCAACTTCCTCCAAAATCAATGACACAAGCCCTGAGCATATCTTCTACCACTTGATTTGTCCTTTCTGTTTGGCCATCAGTTTGTGGATGGAAAGCGGTGCTAAAATTCAATCTAGTCCCAAGTGAATGTTGTAGGCTCTTCCAAAATTGTGATGTGAATCGGGGATCTCTATCTGATACAATATCGACAGGGACTCCATGTAACTTGACAATTTCTTTTATGTATAGTGCTGCTAGAATATCTACAGACCATCGACTTTTTATTGGTATAAAATGTGCAGATTTAGTCAATCGGTCTATAATTACCCATATTCCATCGTGTCCACCTCTTGTCTTAGGTAGTCTCATAATGAAATCCATTCCTATGCTCTCCCATTTCCATTCCGGGATGCTTAAGGGATGTAATTTACCTGCGGGTCTGAAATGTTCCGCCTTCACTTGTTGACATGTGAGACACCGAGATACGAAGTCCGCTACTTCCTTCTTCATATTGGGCCACCAAAAGTTTCTTTTGAGATCCTGATACATTTTTGTACCTCCTGGATGAATGGTATACTTTGATTTATGTGCTTCTTCTAAGATCAATTTCTTTGTATCTTCATGATCGGGTATACACATTCGGCCCTTGAATAGCATTCTTCCATCTTCGGATATAGAAAAATCCGGTCTTTGTTCAATATTGGCCTTAATTTCCAGTAAAATTGGGTCATCCTCTTGTAACTTGGCCAAATCCTCAATCAATGTTGGTTGAGCTCGGATATTTGCCATGAAACAATTATCTTCCTTAATGTCAACATCTAGATTCAATTGAGCAAATTGAGGAACAAGGTTAGTCATACTAATCATGAGACTTGATAACATACCAATTGGTTTCCTGCTGAGTGCATCTGCTACAGCATTTGCCTTGCCAGGGTGATATTGAATAGCGAAATCGAAGTCTTTAAGATATTCCAACCATCTCCTCTGCCTCATGTTAAGCTCTTTTTGAGAAAATAAATATTTCAAACTCTTATGGTCCGAATAGACAGTGAACTTTTCTCCATAAAGATAATGACGCCAAATTTTCAAGGCGAAAATAACTGCTGCTAATTCCAAATCATGTACAGGATAATTTTCTTCGTGACGTTTCAATTGTCTTGAAGAATAGCAAATCACATTTCCATCTTGCATAAGGACACACCCTAAGCCAATTCCAGATGCATCCGTATATACTTCAAATCCAGCACCCTCTATTGGTAGTGACAAAACAGGGGCTGTTGTAAGATGATTCTTAAGATTTTGAAAACTCTTTTCACAGTCCTTCGACCAGATGAAAGGATTTTCTTTTCTGGTAAGTCTAGTTAAAGGAACCGCGATCTTTGAAAAGTCCTTTATGAATCTTCTATAATAACCTGCTAGACCCAAAAAGCTTCTAACTTCAGATATAGTCGTTGGTCGGCTCCAATCTCTGACAGCTTCTACCTTAGAAGGGTCCACAGCAATTCCTTTTTTTGAAATAATGTGGCCTAGGAATGAGACTTCCTTGAGCCAGAATTCACACTTATTGAGTTTGGCATATAGCTTGTGTTCTCTAAGTGTTTGCAAGGCTATCCTTAGATGTTCTTCATGTTCTTCTTTTGTCTTGGAGTATATCAGGATATCATCGATGAAGACGACGATGAACTGATCTAAATATGGCTGGAAGACACTGTTCATAAGTTGCATGAATGCTGCTGGGGCATTAGTTAACCCAAACGGCATTACCACGAATTCATAGTGGCCATAACGACTTCGAAAAGCCGATTTGTAGATGTCCTCTTCTTTGATTCTAAGCTGATGATAACCTGATCTTAGGTCAATCTTAGAAAAATATTCTGCTCCCGAAAGCTGATCGAAGAGCTCATCAATACGCGGCAATGGGTATTTGTTCTTGATTGTAAGTTGATTCAATCGCCGGTAGTCAATGCATAACCTGAGAGAACCATCCTTCTTCTTGACAAATAGAACCGGCACACCCCAAGGGGATGTGCTAGGTCTGATAAAACCCTTGTCTAGAAGTTCTTGTAATTGCTTCTTTAATTCCTTGAGCTCTGTGGGGGACATCCTGTAAGGGGCTATAGAAACAGGTGCTGCACCTGGAATGAGTTCAATGGTAAAGTTTACTTCCCTCTCGGGCGGTAAACTAGGTAGTTCGGATGGGAATACGTCAGGGAATTCATTTGCAATAGGAATGTTTGCTAGGATAATTTCCTTAGATTCGGTGACAATGAATGAAGCAAGAAAAACTTCACATCCATTCGAGATAAGTTTGCAGGCGTGTAGAGAAGATATAATGGTAGGATGCTTCTTGTATTTGATGCCAAGAAAGAAAATCTTGGAAGACCGGGCTTTCGGAAAGATACAATTCTATTTCGGCAGTTGATGTAAGCCTCATGGTCTACAAGCCAATCTACCCCTAAAATGGCATCATATCCTTTCATGTCAAGGCATACTAAGTTTGCGGGGAGATTGTGTCCTTCTACCACTACCTCACAATCAGGATAATAGTTGGTAAGCTTAGTTCCAGATCCTAAAGGTGTAGTAATAGCGAGATCTGAAGGTAGGGGAACTGATGCAGTTGGTAAGGTTTTTGCAAAAGTGGTGGAGATAAAAGAATGAGAAGCACCAGTATCAAATAGCACGAATGCAGGACGAGAACAGATTTGAAGAGTACCTTCCATGAGCCCATCATTTTGATCCCTGGGCGCTTCTTCTTCATCTATAACTGCATTGAGGCGAGCCGGCCTCCTACGTCCTCCGTTATTTGGTTGGTCTTTCATAAGGGGGCAATCTGGCACACGATGCTCCCTACTTCCACAGCGCAAACAAGCACCTAGGCGCTTCCAGCATTCTTCAGCCGAGTGGCCGAATTTCTCACAAAAGGTGCACGCTGAGGCGACTTGCTCCTTTTCTTCCTTCACCTTTTTACTACTCTTTTGAGAATTTCCACCGTTCCCGTTCCTTGATCTTTTCTTATTATCACGGCTTTTGTATGGTTCCGTGATACTGAACTTCTCCTTCTTATAATGCCGATCAGAGCGCCGGCTAGATTCTTCTCCCTTTCCTTTCAACCTTTCGACCTTCTCTAAGGTCCTCTCGCATAAATATGCCCTTTGAACCATCTCCGCATAAGTGCGGATATTCTGTGTCCCCAGTTGTTGAATGAAACCGGGCCGTAACCCGTCCATAAATCGGTTTGCTTTTAATAAGTCTGTACTAATCAAATGTGGTGCATACGGTGCTAGTCTTGAAAACTGCAACTCATATTCTGCCACGGACATCATCCCTTGACGAAGGGAGGCAAACTCCATAGCCTTCCTTTCCTTTACATGCTCGGAGAAATATTTGGCACGGAATAAAGTGAGAAAAACATTCCATGTATGTGGCGCATCGGCTGGAGGTGCCGGAACCGATTTCCACCAAGTGCGAGCATCCTTGTTTAATTGGAACGTAGCTAGACGGACTTTCTCCTGATCAGTGCATTGAATAACATCAAATATCCTATTCATCTCGTCGATCCAATTTTCTGCTTCGTCTGGATTGGAAGATCCATAGAAACGCGGAGGATTTAGACTCCGAAAATTGCGATGAAGGTCTCCTGCCCTTGCCCCCGCACCACCTTGTGCTATAGTTTGCAGTGCCTGGGTGAGGCCGGCAACAGTTTGTTGCATACCGTCCCAATCTACGCGATGAGCCATGATAAGAATAATAAGGTACCTGAGAGAAAATAACAACTTGTTATTTCTCATGAAATTGGAATGAATCAAAATAATTCTTAAAGCTAATTAGCTATCTTATCCCGGGTTCTACCCAATCCTCACATGGGTGTGGAATTTTTCCTTAGTTCATAGGTAGGGTCCTTAACCTTGGACTTATCCTATGACATGACTCTTTTCCTTAAGTCCTGAGATTTAGGCTCTGATACCAACTTAACTGTCACGCCCCGAGCCTTTAATTACAGCGGAAGACTCGCTCGGGGAGCGCGAACAGCCGGCATGGTAAGCCTCTTGCAAGCAAGAATCAATCAGAGCGCAAGACAATCACACAAGTAAATGCAATTGCACAAGATTTAATCAAACTTCAACTTTATTTCATAATGCTCAATATTCAAGATACAATCACTAATTTGATTTCCATTCTACTAGACTCAAGAAATAGGAAAATTACATTGACTCAATCTAGACACTTTAACTTCCTAAGTCTTCACTCTCATCTTTATAACACTTTCACTCGCTTCCGGACCCGCTACTAGTATAGCCCGAATCCGAATCCGAACTATTTCCATCTCCTGAAAATCATTGAACAATAGGTCATGAGCACACTTGCCCAGTAGGTATCTTCGTATCAACATGAAGGCACTATTTAAGTAATTATCATTTTAGCTCTAAAGAATTAGGTAAAATCATGCAATGCGAATCACTCATGCGATCAAATCAATAGAAACAAGATAACCATGTAAGATAAAATGATCAAGAATGAACTAGCAAGAATATAACAAGAACATGATATTGGCCTTCCATGAACAAGAATGTAACGAGATTGTACTAGCAAGCCACATATTCCTCACTTTAGCATCTTATGCTTAAGAGCAAGTGCTTCGTGAATTTCTGTGGAATATCAAGCAAGAATGTCATGTTGTGCCGTGGATCTTCACTTATTTATAGAAATAGTACTCCCAGCGCAATGCGACGCTAGTAGCATCATACCCCATGGTTTATAAAATAGTATGTTTCCGGCAATCAGCCGAGGGGACTAGCATAGAGCCCTTGAACACAATCAGTGCTCGATCGCATCTTCAGTTATAAATTAAGCTACTTCCACGCATGTAACAGTAAAGTATGGCCAAGAATATAACAAGTTCAGTAATTCCATGATAACAATAATCAATGAATGAATGCTTCAACGGATGAACAATATGAGTCAAGAAAGATTTAAACAAGGCTATGCTCTTGGAAATAAATCGGCAGCATAACGGTACTTTTCTTAACTCTCATTCGTTATCTTACGTCAATTTAAGCAATATGATAAGTTCTAGATCATCAAGGTATGTCTAGAATCATTGGAATATTAACCCTTGGTCAATCCTTGGGTTAACATATACAAGCTATGTAACGGTCAGGGTCTGGGCCGTTACATTATGTAACGCGTCCATGCTGGGCCGTTACAATGACCAGAGTCCAGAAAGATAAAGATAGACTCAGAGGAATGCGACGGTCTGGAACTGGGCCGTTACTTGGCCTGACGGTCCAGTCCAGGGCCGTTATTTTTCAAGAACCAGAAACCCGATAGTGTAATCTAATTAATGGGCTTTTATTGGTACAACCAACTCGGCGTCCTAGTGGGAATCCCAGGCTCGCGGAGATTTACGGAGGCCTTGAAACAATGATTTCCTAGTCCATTGGAAGGAATATCCAATAGAGAGGTCCTCATGTCCAAGATAGTTTCCTATAGTGCAAAGTGTAAACTAATGACATCGTACCGGAGTAAGTGCCATGTACTTATAGAATTTGACTCTATTGACAGAGAGAGATATATAATCTATGTGAAATCACGATGAAAACTCCGTTTTACAAGTCATGCTTTATAGTACAAAACTATACATTTAGGCTTTATGAAACTAGCAAAACTCAAAATAAAAGTGAGATATCAACCATGCAATACCTAATATGAACGATCTGATAATCATGAAATCAGGTTGCTACTTAGATATCTAGGCATAAACATAGGTAATAGTGGCATGATATATTCTGCCTAGGGTTGCCAGTACACAGATTGTAACGGTCTAGGGTCAGGGCGTCACAGTGAATATGACGGTCTGTCGAGGAGCCGTTACATGAAAGCAACGCGTCTGTCTTGGCGCGTTATTATCAACAGAGGAAAATAAGATATACAGAGACTGTGACGGATCATGGTAGGCGCGTTACATTCAAGTGACGGTCCTACTGGGATGCGTTACAGTGTCTGCTAACAGAAAACAAATAAGAAACCTAAGAGGTCAATTCACATCATGTCTATAATCAAAATATCATGAGTTTCTTAGACATGACAACGAAGTAAAGGTCTTCTACATGCATAGGTAATTGTGAGTAGATGAACAACATGTTATAATCCTCTCTTATTAGGGCTAAGGGATGCATGATATGCATGGAACTATCAAAACATGGAATCAATGATCTATCATGCATGAAAAAAACCCATAAAACAGAGGCTCTTTGTCCTATCAAGTTCTTTTTGCCGTTCATGAGATAACCTACCTCTTACTTAGGTTGAAGTTTCTGGATTTGGTTGAGAAACCAGCCCTAGTTCTTCACCTTCCTTTGTGACTTTTCCAGCTACTTCCTTGGGCTCTAACTCCACGCTCTCTTGACCTAGAGATGTGAAATTTGGAGGGGAGTTAGTCTAGAGTATAATGAACAAAAACTTCTAAACAACTTACCGAATAATGACTCCTTACCTTGCTTCTTTTCGTCCAAAAAGTAAGGGTCGCACAGTTCAAAACTATGCCCTATTTATAGAGTTTCGATTAGGGTTTGGGGATTAGATCGTTTCTAGAGTCCTTATTCCACTAAATCCTTATCCCTAAGAGTCCTTAGAGTCTTTACAATCCTTCCCAAGTCGATCCAAAGTGGATAGGAACCTCAAATTACAACCTTTTCATGAGTTCCTTTCTTCACGGAACCAGCAGGAATGTAACGGTCGAATGCCCCCGCGTCATTTGGCTGTGGCGGTCTTACGATAGACCGTTACAGTCATCGTAGCTTAGAGTTTCAATTTATGAAAACTCTCTTGTTAATTATCCAAATCATTATCTTATAGTATTAGTATTTATCCTTAATATCCGTGGATAGACTTAATTACCTTCTAGAATGTGGGCCTAACTTAATGGGCCTGAGTTAAAAACCTTTTAGACTTTAATTACGTGGGTTGGGTTAATTGATCAACACTACTTGGCCTTATAATGACTTATTAATCAAATAACCCATTTATAAATTTATTTAGGCCTTTATTATTTATGAAGTTCTGGGGCACTACACCCTCCCCACTTAGAAAGAATTTGGTCCCCAAATTCAATATATGGATTGAGGAGAGTGTACTTACAATTAAATAATTCCGGGAATCTTTTCTTCATAGCTGATTCGATTTCCCATGTTGCTTCATAAGGCCATGCTTTCTTCCATTGAATCTTCACCATAGGAATGACCTTATTTCTGAGTTGACGTACTTCTCGTTCCAAAATCTTCATTGGCAGTTTGTTCATATGTCAAGTCCTTCTGAATCTCCAGATTGTCATAAGTGATAATATGATCTGGATCATACACATACTTCTTCAGCATCGAGACGTGAAATACGTCATGAACTCCTGCTAACTGTGGTGGCAAAGCCAATTTATAAGCCACTTCACCGATCCTTTCGAGGATTTCAAAAGGACCGATAAATCTTGGAGTCAGCTTTCCTTTAATGCCAAATCTTCGAATACCACGACCCGGAGAAACCTTTAGATATACATGTTCTCCTACTTGAAATTCCAAGTCGCGCCTTCGATTGTCAGCATAAGATTTCTGCCTATCTTGTGCCATTTTCATCCTTTCCTGAATGAGCTTGATTTTCTCTGTAGAATCCCTGATTAAATCGGGGCCTAGAAATTGCCTTTCCCCTATTTCATTCCAACATATTGGTGATCGACAACTTTTCCCATATAGAGCTTCGAAAGGTGCCATTTGTATGCTTGCTTGATAGCTGTTGTTATATGCAAATTCTACCAAAGGCAAGTGATCATGCCAACTTCCTCCAAAATCAATGACACAAGCCCTGAGCATATCTTCTACCACTTGATTTGTCCTTTCTGTTTGGCCATCAGTTTGTGGATGGAAAGCGGTGCTAAAATTCAATCTAGTCCCAAGTGAATGTTGTAGGCTCTTCCAAAATTGTGATGTGAATCGGGGATCTCTATCTGATACAATATCGACAGGGACTCCATGTAACTTGACAATTTCTTTTATGTATAGTGCTGCTAGAATATCTACAGACCATCGACTTTTTATTGGTATAAAATGTGCAGATTTAGTCAATCGGTCTATAATTACCCATATTCCATCGTGTCCACCTCTTGTCTTAGGTAGTCTCATAATGAAATCCATTCCTATGCTCTCCCATTTCCATTCCGGGATGCTTAAGGGATGTAATTTACCTGCGGGTCTGAAATGTTCCGCCTTCACTTGTTGACATGTGAGACACCGAGATACGAAGTCCGCTACTTCCTTCTTCATATTGGGCCACCAAAAGTTTCTTTTGAGATCCTGATACATTTTTGTACCTCCTGGATGAATGGTATACTTTGTTTTATGTGCTTCTTCTAAGATCAATTTCTTTGTATCTTCATGATCGGGTATACACATTCGGCCCTTGAATAGCATTCTTCCATCTTCGGATATAGAAAAATCCGGTCTTTGTTCAATATTGGCTTTAATTTCCAGTAAAATTGGGTCATTCTCTTGTAACTTGGCCAAATCCTCAATCAATGTTGGTTGAGCTCGGATATTTGCCATGAAACAATTATCTTCCTTAATGTCAACATCTAAATTCAATTGAGCAAATTGAGGAACAAGGTTAGTCATACTAATCATGAGACTTGATAACATACCAATTGGTTTCCTGCTGAGTGCATCTGCTACAGCATTTGCCTTGCCAGGGTGATATTGAATAGCGAAATCGAAGTCTTTAAGATATTCCAACCATCTCCTCTGCCTCATGTTAAGCTCTTTTTGAGAAAATAAATATTTCAAACTCTTATGGTCCGAATAGACAGTGAACTTTTCTCCATAAAGATAATGACGCCAAATTTTTAAGGCGAAAATAACTGCTGCTAATTCCAAATCATGTACAGGATAATTTTCTTCGTGACGTTTCAATTGTCTTGAAGAATAGCAAATCACATTTCCATCTTGCATAAGGACACATCCTAAGCCAATTCCAGATGCATCCGTATATACTTCAAATCCAGCACCCTCTATTGGTAGTGACAAAACAGGGGCTGTTGTAAGATGATTCTTAAGATTTTGAAAACTCTTTTCACAGTCCTTCGACCAGATGAAAGGATTTTCTTTTCTGGAAAGTCTAGTTAAAGGAACCGCGATCTTTGAAAAGTCCTTTATGAATCTTCTATAATAACCTGCTAGACCCAAAAAGCTTCTAACTTCAGATATAGTCGTTGGTCGGCTCCAATCTCTGACAGCTTCTACCTTAGAAGGGTCCACAGCAATTCCCTTTTTTGAAATAATGTGGCCTAGGAATGAGACTTCCTTGAGCCAGAATTCACACTTATTGAGTTTGGCATATAGCTTGTGTTCTCTAATTGTTTGCAAGGCTATCCTTAGATGTTCTTCATGTTCTTCTTTTGTCTTGGAGTATATCAGGATATCATCGATGAAGACGACGATGAACTGATCTAAATATGGCTGGAAGACACTGTTCGTAAGTTGCATGAATGCTGCTGGGGTATTAGTTAACCCAAACGGCATTACCACGAATTCATAGTGGCCATAACGACTTCGAAAAGCCGATTTGTAGATGTCCTCTTCTTTGATTCTAAGCTGATGATAACCTGATCTTAGGTCAATCTTAGAAAAATATTCTGCTCCCGAAAGCTGATCGAAGAGCTCATCAATACGCGGCAATGGGTATTTGTTCTTGATTGTAAGTTGATTCAATCACCGGTAGTCAATGCATAACCTGAGAGAACCATCCTTCTTCTTGACAAATAGAACTGGCGCACCCCAAGGGGATGTGCTAGGTCTGATAAAACCCTTGTCTAGAAGTTCCTGTAATTGCTTCTTTAATTCCTTGAGCTCTGTGAGGGACATCCTGTAAGGGGCTATAGAAACAGGTGCTGCACCTGGAATGAGTTCAATGGTAAAGTTTACTTCCCTCTCGGGCGGTAAACTAGGTAGTTCGGATGGGAATACGTCAGGGAATTCATTTGCAATAGGAATGTTTGCTAGGATAATTTCCTTAGATTCGGTGATAATGACTGAAGCAAGAAAAACTTCACATCCTTTCGAGATAAGTTTGCAGGCGTGTAGAGAAGATATAATGGTAGGATGCTTCTTGTATTTGATGCCAAGAAAGGAAAATCTTGGAAGACTGGGCTTTCGGAAAGATACAATTTTATTTCGGCAGTTGATGTAAGCCTCATGGTCTACAAGCCAATCTACCCCTAAAATGGCATCATATCCTTTCATGTCAAGGCATACTAAGTTTGCGGGGAGATTGTGTCCTTCTACCACTACCTCACAATCAGGATAATAGTTGGTAAGCTTAGTTCCAGATCCTAAAGGTGTAGTAATAGCGAGATCTGAAGGTAGGGGAACTGATGCAGTTGGTAAGGTTTTTGCAAAAGTGGTGGAGATAAAAGAATGAGAAGCACCAGTATCAAATAGCACGAATGCAGGATGAGAACAGATTTGAAGAGTACCTTCCATGAGCCCATCATTTTGATCCCTGGGCGCTTCTTCTTCATCTATAACTGCATTGAGGCGAGCCGGCCTCCTACGTCCTCCGTTATTTGGTTGGTCTTTCATAAGGGGGCCATCTGGCACACGATGCTCCCTACTTCCACAGCGCAAACAAGCACCTAGGTGCTTCCAGCATTCTTCAGCCGAGTGGCCGAATTTCTCACAAAAGGTGCACGCTGAGGCGACTTGCTCCTTTTCTTCCTTCACCTTTTTACTACTCTTTTGAGAATTTCCACCGTTCCCGTTCCTTGATCTTTTCTTATTATCATGACTTTTGTATGGTTCCGTGATACTGAACTTCTCCTTCTTATAATGTGATCAGAGCACCGGCTAGATTCTTCTCCCTTTCCTTTCAACCTTTCGACCTTCTCTAAGGTCCTCTCGCATAAATATGCCCTTTGAACCATCTCCGCATAAGTGCGGATATTCTGTGTCCCCAGTTGTTGGATGAAACCGGGCCGTAACCCGTCCATAAATCGGTTTGCTTTTAATAAGTCTGTACTAATCAAATGTGGTGCATACGGTACTAGTCTTGAAAACTACAACTCATATTTTGCCACGGTCATCATCCTTGACGAAGGGAGGCAAACTCCATAGCCTTCCTTTCCTTTACATGCTCAGAGAAATATTTGGCACGGAATAAAGTGAGAAAAACATTCCATGTATGTGGCGCATCGGCTAGAGGTGCCGAAACCGATTTCCACTAAGTGCGAGCATCCTTGTTTAATTGGAACGTAGCTAGACGGACTTACTCCTGACCAGTGCATTGAATAACATCAAATATCCTATTCATCTCGTCGATCCAATTTTCTGCTTCATCTGGATTGGAAGATCCATAGAAACGCGGAGGATTTAGACTCTGAAAATTACGATGAAGGTCTCCTGCCCTTGCCCCCGCACCACCTTGTGCTATAGTTTGCAGTGCTTGGGTGAGGCCGGCAACAGTTTGTTGCATACCGTCCCAATCTACGCGATGAGCCATGATAAGAATAATAAGGTACCTGAGATAAAATAACAACTTGTTATTTCTCATGAAATTGGAATGAATCAAAATAATTCTTAAAGCTAATTAGCTATCTTATCCCGGGTTCTACCCAATCCTCACATGGGTGTGGAATTTTTCCTTAGTTCATAGGTAGGGGTCCTTAACCTTGGACTTATCCTATGACATGACTCTTTTTCTTAAGTCCTGAGATTTAGGCTCTGATACCAACTTAACTGTCACGCCCCGAGCCTTTAATTACAGCGGAAGACTCGCTCGGGGAGTGCGAACAGCCGGCATGGTAAGCCTCTTGCAAGTAAGAATCAATCAGAGCGCAACACAATCACACAAGTAAATGTAATTGCACAAGATTTAATCAAACTTCAACTTTATTTCATAATGCTCAATATTCACGATACAATCACTAATTTGATTTCCATTCTACTAGACTCAAGAAATAGGAAAATTACATTGACTCAATCTAGACACTTTAACTTCCTAAGTCTTCACTCTCATCTTTATAACACTTTCACTCGCTTCCGGACCCACTACTAGTATAGCCCGAATCCGAATCCGAACTATTTCCATCTCCTGAAAATCATTGAACAATAGGTCATGAGCACACTTGCCCAGTAGGTATCTTCGTATCAACATGAAGGCACTATTTAAGTAATTATCATTTTAGCTCTAAAGAATTAGGTAAAATCATGCAATGCGAATCACTCATGCGATCAAATCAATAGAAACAAGATAACCATGTAAGATAAAATGATCAAGAATGAACTAGCAAGAATATAACAAGAACATGATATTGGCCTTCCATGAACAAGAATGTAACGAGATTGTACTAGCAAGCCACATATTCCTCACTTTAGCATCTTATGCTTAAGAGTAAGTGCTTCGTGAATTTCTGTGGAATATCAAGCAAGAATATCATGTTGTGCCGTGGATCTTCACTTATTTATAGAAATAGTACTCCCAGCGCAATGCGACGCTAGTAGCATCATACCCCATGGTTTATAAAATAGTATGTTTCCGGCAATCAGCTGAGGGGACTAGCATAGAGCCCTTGAACACAATCAGTGCTCGATCGCATCTTCAGTTATAAATTAAGCTACTTCCACGCATGTAACAGTAAAGTATGGCCAAGAATATAACAAGTTCAGTAATTCCATGTTAACAATAATCAATGAATGAATGCTTCAACGGATGAACAATATGAGTCAAGAAAGATTTAAACAAGGCTATGCTCTTGGAAATAAATCGGTAGCATAACGGTACTTTCTTTAACTCTCATTCGTTATCTTACGTCAATTTAAGCAATATGATAAGTTCTAGATCATCAAGGTATGTCTAGAATAATTGGAATATTAACCCTTGGTCAATCCTTGGGTTAACATATACAAGCTATGTAACGGTCAGGGTCTGGGCCGTTACATTATGTAACGCGTCCATGCTGGGCCGTTACAATGACCAGAGTCCAGAAAGATAAAGATAGACTCAGAGGAATGCGACGGTCTGGAACTGGGCCATTACTTGGCCTGACGGTCCAGTCCAGGGCCGTTATTTTTCAAGAACCAGAAACCCGATAGTGTAATCTAATTAATGGGCTTTTATTGGTACAACCAACTCGGCGTCCTAGTGGGAATCCCAGGCTCGCGGAGATTTACGGAGGCCTTGCAACAATGATTTCGTAGTCCATTGGAAGGAATATCTAATAGAGAGGTCCTCATGTCCAAGATAGTTTCCTATAGTGCAAAGTGTAAACTAATTACATCGTACCGGAGTAAGTGCCATGTACTTATGAATTTGACTCTATTGACAGAGAGAGATATATAATCTATGTGAAATCACGATGAAAACTCCGTTTTACAAGTCATGCTTTATAGTACAAAACTATACATTTAGGCTTTATGAAACTAGCAAAACTCAAAATAAAAATGAGATATCAACCATGCAATACCTAATATGAATGATCTGATAATCATGAAATCAGGTTGCTACTTAGATATCTAGGCATAAACATAGGTAATAGTGGCATGATATATTCTGCCTAGGGTTGCCAGTACACAGATTGTAACGGTCTAGGGTCAGGGCGTCACAGTGAATATGACGGTCTGTTGAGGAGCCGTTACATGAAAGCAACGCGTCTGTCTTGGCGCATTATTATCAACAGAGGAAAATAAGATATACAGAGACTGTGACGGATCATGGTAGACGCGTTACATTCAAGTGACGGTCCTACTGGGATGCGTTACAGTGTCTGCTAACAGAAAACAAATAAGAAACCTAAGAGGTCAATTCACATCATGTCTATAATCAAAATATCATGAGTTTCTTAGACATGACAACGAAGTAAAGGTCTTCTACATGCATAGGTAATTGTGAGTAGATGAACAACATGTTATAATCCTCTCTTATTAGGGCTAAGGGATGCATGATATGCATGGAACTATCAAAACATGGAATCAATGATCTATCATGCATGAAAAAAACCCATAAAACCAGAGGCTCTTTGTCCTATCAAGTTCTTTTTGCCGTTCATGAGATAACCTACCTCTTACTTAGGTTGAAGTTTCTGGATTTGGTTGAGAAACCAGCCCTAGTTCTTCACCTTCCTTTGTGACTTTTCCAGCTACTTCCTTGGGCTCTAACTCCACGCTCTCTTGACCTAGAGATGTGAAATTTGGAGGGGAGTTAGTCTAGAGTATAATAAAAAAAAACTTCTAAACAACTTACCCGAAATAATGACTGCTTACCTTGCTTCTTTTCGTCCAAAAAGTAAGGGTCGCACAGTTCAAAACTATGCCATATTTATAGAGTTTCGGTTAGGGTTTGGGGATTAGATTGTTTCTAGAGTCCTTATTCCACTAAATCCTTATCCCTAAGAGTCCTTAGAGTCTTTACAATCCTTCCCAAGTCGATCCAAAGTGGATAGGGACCTCAAATTACAACCTTTTCATGAGTTTTTCTTCACGGAACCAGCAGGAATGTAACGGTCGAATGCCCCCGCGTCATTTGGCTGTGGCGGTCTTACGATAGACCGTTACAGTCATCGTAGCTTAGAGTTTCAATTTATGAAAACTCTCTTGTTAATTATCCATATCATTATCTTATAGTATTAGTATTTATCCTTAATATCTGTGGATAGACTTAATTACCTTCTAGAATGTGGGCCTAACTTAATGGGCCTGAGTTAAAAACCTTTTAGACTTTAATTACGTGGGTTGGGTTAATTGATCAACACTACTTGGCCTTATAATGACTTATTAATCAAATAACCCATTTATAAATTTATTTAGGCCTTTATTATTTATGAAGTTCTGGGGCGCTACACCCCTCTTGAAGTATGAACCCCTCATGTTCCTTGTGGGGCTGAGTGGAAAGGGTGTTGTAGTGAGTCCCAAAGTCGGGGCAATTTGGATATTCCCCTTTGATTCTTTCAAACCCGGTCACTTCCACCTGGATGGTGGAGAGTAAGGCTATCCGCCTACTTAGCGTATCGGCGGCGCGGTTCTCACTACCCATCTTGTACTTGAGGACAAAGGTGTAGGCTTGAATGTATTCTACCCATCGGGCATGGCGGGCATTGAGCTTTTGTTGGGTGTTGAGGTACTTCAAAGCCTCATGGTCCGAGAAGATCACAAACTCCTGGGGTAGGAGATAGTGCCTCCAATGCCGAAGGGATTGGACCACGGCAAAAAGCTCTTTGTCATATGTGGAGTACCTAGTCCTAGCCTCACAAAGTTTCTCACTAAAATAGGCTAATGGGTGACCCTCTTGGCTAAGAATGCCCCCAATCCCTACCCCGGATGCATCACAAGTGACTTCGAAGACTTTTGAGAAGTCGGGTAGGCAAAGGACCGGGGCTTGGGTCATCTTTTCCTTGAGCTCTAGGAATGCTTTGGAGGCTGCCCTAGTCCACACAAAGGTGCCTTTCTTGAAGTAATCCGTGATAGGAGCGGTGATTGTGCTGAATCCTCGGATGAATCTCCTATAGAAAGTGGCTAGCCCGTGAAAGCTTTGGGCCTCATGAAAGGTCTTGGGCTCGGGCCACTCAAGAATAGCTTGGACCTTTTCGGGGTCCATGGATACCCCTTGAGATGAGACAATAAATCCTAGGAAGGCTAGTTGATTGGTCAAGAAATGATACTTCCCGGGGTTAGCAAAGAGAGTCTCCTTCCTAAGAATGGTGCATACTTGTTTGAGGTGATCGAGGTGGGCTTCCTTGGATTGGCTATATATGAGGATGTCGTCAAAGTAGACAACTAGAAAGATGCCAATGAAGGGCCGGAGGACCTCGGTCATGAGGTGCATGAAGGTGCTTGGCGCATTAGAAAGGCCAAAAGGCATGACAAGCCATTCATAGAGACCGTCCTTAGTCTTAAAGGCGGTTTTTCACTCGTCCCCGGGCCTAATGCGAACTTGATGGTAGCCACTCTTGAGGTCGATTTTGGAGAAGATGGTGGCTCCAGCTAGCATATCTAGCATATCATCTAGCCGAGGGATGGGGAACCTATACTTGACCGTTATCTTATTGATGGCTCGGCTATCCACACACATGTGCCAAGTTCCGTCCTTTTTGGGTGTGAGAAGAGCCGGGACGGCATAAGGGCTTTTGCTAATTCGGAGGAAGCCCTTCTTGATGAGTTCCTCAATTTGCCTCCTGAGCTCGGCATGCTGGGTGGGGTTGAGGCGGTAGTGTGGGAGGTTGGGTAAGGTAGCTCCGGGCATAAATTCGATGGCATGTTGCACAACGTGCATGGGTGGTGGCTTGTCTGGAAGCTCCTCGGGAAACACATCATGGAAGTCCTCAAGGAGTTGTTGAATTTCTATCGGGTGTGGGTCGGTTGGGGTGGATTCCCCAAGGCAAATAACAATGGCACACACTTGTTCTCCTTGGTTGACCTCTTCCTCAAGCTCTTTCCTAGTGATGAGGTGTAGGCTTCTAGGAGGCTCATTGATGATACTAGGATTAAGGCTTGATGGGGTGGGGTTTGGTGGGTTTGGAATAGTGGGAGGGGTAGGGGATCCCTCAAGGGAGGGAGATGCCTTCTTGGGAAGGGTGCGGGGTGGAGAAGGGTTGAGTTGGATTTTCTTTCCTTCATGAGTGAAGATGCAAGTGTTTGTCCTTCCAAGGAAGGTGACATCTACATCGTAGATCGAAGGCCGCCCTAGGAGTATACTCCCAACTTCTATTGGTAGGATGTCACACCACACTTGGCCTTGATAGGATTGGAATGAAATGGGGACAAGGCAACGAGCACTAACGGGTATGGAGGTGGTATCAATCCATGCTACCCGATATGGGTGTGGATGTAGGGAGGTGGTAAGGCCCAAAAGTTTGACGGTGTCGGGTGACACCATATTCACACTACTTCCATTGTCCAAGATGACCTTTCTAACATGGCTCCCTATCCGGATGTAGGTATGGAATATGGTGTTTCTTTTCCAATCATGCTCTTGGGTTTGTGTGAGGGTGCACCTAACCACTCCGAGGTGGGAGTCGGTGGATGGAGGTGTAGACACGCCATTCCTGACGTCTCCTAAGAAAGTCTCATATTACTATACGACGCCCCGCGACGGCTTACGCATTTTGAATCACTCGAGTGCTTCCTTTTCTTGAGTCTTCTTCCGCCCTTCTCAGCATCTGGAATCATCTCATTGCAGCATTCGGACGGCATCAACACCATTCAGACACGCCAAAAAATTCTGGAACCAGGAAGGGTGCCTGTTGGGGAGCTACCGACGCCTTTTCAGCGGAGCCGGGAGGGTCTTAATGGAGGCGTCCAGTCTCCTGGACGCCTCCATTACTTTAATTTATTTATTAAAACCAAAAATACAAAAAAAATGATATATTAATGGAGGCGTCCAGGCCCCTGGACGCCTCCATGAAAACAAATATAAAAAATATAAATGCCAATTGGCATAAAAAAATAAAACAAGAAAATAAAAAATATATATTTTCTTGGAGGCGTCCAGGCCCCTAGACGCCTCCATCAACTCATTCACGGGGCCGCCCACCGATCGACGGTTTGTCGTGTGTGAAAGAATCCAAATTGTGGAGACGTCCAGCCGTCTGGACGCGCCCATTTCCAAATCACGGGTCGCCGCTCCAAAACCACGCGTTGTGCCAAACCACATGCGGCTTTCGGTGGAGTTCGGTGGACCTTATTGAGGCGTCCGGGACCCTGGACGCCTCCACAAAAATATTCAAAAAAAATGAATAAAAATAGAATAAAATATTACTTCGGCCCTGATGGAGGTGTCCAGGGTCCTGGATGCCTCCACCCTCCGGAGCCCTATACATAAAGGCCCACCCCCCTCAGTTCTAGGGGAGCTTTTAAGAGATCCGATAGGCTGTCGGAGCCCAGAGGCTACCGGAGTCATTTCTAACCCGTGGGGTATTTTGTAGGTGGAGGTTCCGCCGGCTTCTCGGGTGCTCACGCTCGCGAGAGGAAGGTCGTCTTCATCCACCGCGCTTCCACATCGTCCCTACGCTGCCGGAGCTCCGCCGGATTTCACCATCGGCACATCCAATAAGTCAATCCTTTCCTTTTCTTCGTAGTTCTTTTGCATTCATCATCTCGCATCCTCTATCCCCCTTCATAAGGGCGCCTCTTCTTATATACTTCTTGCATCCATCATCTTATTTTCCTCCTACTCGAGTCCGAGAGGAGTTTAAAAGATAACACAAACCAGGTGTGTGTCTTGCCATCATTTCGTTATTTTTATCTCAAGGATTTGAATACTACACCTTCATCTTTTTAATCCACTCGTTACTTGTTTGTCGTTGTTTTGCAAGGGTACCCAAAGAAAGCCCTCTCCGTCGGCCGGCCGAAGGGGGAGGAAGAAGCAACCCGCCATCTCCCGCTCTTGAGGTAGGCGCGATCACTTTCTTTATTTTGGGGTCTTTTGGCCCCTGGCGATCACATCATGTTCTCGAGGCCGCGGCGAGTCACTTCCCCAATGACCGTTTAAATTCTCGTTCTTATATTCTCTTTATATTCTGTTATATTCTTATCTGCTCATATTCTCGAGGCCGCGGCGAGTCACTTCCCCAATGGCCGTTTAAATTCCCGTTCTTTAATTCTCTTTATATTCTGTTATATTCTTATCTGCTCATATTCTCGAGGCCGCGGCGAGTCACTTCCCCAATGGCCGTTTAAATTCCCGTTCTTATATTCTCTTTATATTCTGTTATATTCTTATCTGCTCATGTTCTCGAGGCCGCGGCGAGTCACTTCCCCAATGGCCGTTTAAATTCCCGTTCTTATATTCTCTTTATATTCTGTTATATTCTTATATGCTCATATTCTCGAGGCCGCGGCGAGTCACTTCCCCAATGGCCGTTTAAATTCCCGTTCTTTAATTCTCTTTATATTCTGTTATATTCTTATCTGCTCATATTCTCGAGGCCGCGGCGAGTCACTTCCCCAATGGCCGTTTAAATTCCCGTTCTTATATTCTCTTTATATTCTGTTATATTCTTATCTGCTCATATTCTCGAGGCCGCGGCGAGTCACTTCCCCAATGGCCGTTTAAATTCCCGTTCTTATATTCTCTTTATATTTTGTTATATTCTTATCTGCTCATATTCTCGAGGCCGCGGCGAGTCACTTCCCCAATGGCCGTTTAAATTCCCGTTCTTATATTCTCTTTATATTTTGTTATATTCTTATCTATTCATATTCTCGAGACCGCGGCGAGTAACTTCCCCAATGGCCGTTTAAATTCCCGTTCTTATAATCTCTTTATATTTTGTTATATTCTTATCTATTCATATTCTGGAGGCCGTGGCGAGTCACTTCCCCAATGGCTGTTTAAATTCCGTTCTTCATATTCTCCTTATATTCTGTTATATTCTTATCTGCTCATATTCTCGAGGCCGCGGCGAGTCACTTCCCCAATGGCCGTTTCAATTCTTGCTATTTGATTTCTGCACCATTCCCGTCCCCCCCCGAGGCCGCGGCAAGTCACTTCCCGCTATGGCCGTTTAACCCCCATATCTTGCTATATTACATTTGTCCCGCTCGCCCCGCCGGAGCAATCTCCCGTGGTGGCCCCTTCTCTTTTGTCTTATTTCTGTGTTACAGCAAACAAAAGAGGAGCCCGCGCGCTCCGCGTCTTCTTCGCTCCTCGAACCACGTGACGTTGCTCACAGATTGGCGATCACGGTGGGACCATCTACTGCTTCCTTTTGGCTACCCTTGCAAGTTCGGCACCGTCCGTGCCTCTCCACCTTGGCACCCTCGCGCGCCCCCGTTGTGCTCACGGTAGCATTGTCAGTTGTGATTGGTTGGGTGTTTATTATATGTTTGTTATTTCTGTTGTTTTCTTACTCTATATCTCTGTCAGTATTCCATTGCATACATCCATCCCTCTTTTATGTCTTTTTTCATTTTTTTAAGGATCACCTTTTCCTGGTGAAGGAAGGACTCTCCATTTGAGAATTCCTCTCAACGGACTAGAATCTCCTCCACTGGGACCTCCGTAAGTCCCCGACATCGAAGAATTTCCTCTTCGTTCACTGGGCTGATTGTACCATTGAAGTTCTCCGGAGTTAGTCATCCCATTCGTGGTGAGACTAGAGACCCTAGCTGACACGACGGTGAAACAAAAATAAACTAGGGTCCCTATTTTGTGTGAACTTCAGATCTCGCTAAAAACACAAAAAAATCATCAAAATCAAAACACAAAAAAGGCGTAAAGGCATCCACTTGTTTGATAATCTCTGCTACCTGCTTGCTAGTGTATGTTTTTACGTTCTGGGAAAACTGTGAGCATGGCTCAGGAGTCTTTTGAGGAGAACCACCCTAGTCGTGGTTTGTCAGCCGACCCGCGAGTCTATGCTATGGACTCGGGTCCTTCTCATGAGCCCTCGCATGAGGTGCAGGTTATTACCGGGGACACATCCCCACCACATGATATCTCTTCCTTACTGGGCGTCCTCGCTAACACGGAGCTTACCTCTGAACAGCTCCGGGCCTTCCAGGCCATTCTGAAGGGGAAATCTGTTTCCCCCACGCCCCAGGAATCAACTCCGACCATCGCACCTCTCCAAGAGTCTGTGCAGGCCATTCCATCTCCTTCATTGGCGCAAGCCATCCAGTCTCCCTCGCTTCAAGGACAAGCGAGCCAACAACCACCCTCATTCCAGTTCCCATCACAATCTCAAACTCCCGTTCTTCCCCACATACCGCTTCAGCCGGGGCCAACTGTCGGCGGTCCGACAGCTCCCTCTCATTCGGGGTCCCCCCCTCAAGTCTCCGGGAGACAGTTTCTCCCCCAGTGGCAAGTGCCACCTTCACCTCCAAAGGAGCTCGCCCAATCGCTCCTCAATAGGTTCAATCGCATGGACGAGCAGTTTCAAAATCTGAGAAGAATGGTGGACATGAAAGCCACCCCGGAGGTTGCTTTGCCAATCCTTCCCGTCATTCATCTTCCTCCCTCCGAAATGCCCACGTACCGCAGATACAATGGTACCGACAACCCCTTCATTCACCTCAAGGATTTCATGTATGAATCCTCCTATTGGCAAAACGATCAGAGGTCCCTAGCATACCTCTTTCGGAGATCATTGGATGGTCCCGCGCTAGAGTGGTTCTATTCTTTGGAGCCCCGCGAGGTCGAGAATTTTGAAATAGTCCAGAGAAGGTTCTTACAGAAATATAGGGATAGGGTCGGTCCCTCACTCTCCATTACCGACCTAGTGGCCGAAAAGATGAAGCCCGACGAGGATTTTGTCCGCTATGCTGATAGATGGAGGTCTCTGGCGGAAAGAATAAGGGATACCCTCTCCGAGCCCGAACAAGTGAACATGATTGTGTCTAATGCAACCCCACAGTTCAGACACGTCCTGGCCATGAATAAACTTACTACAATGGAGGAACTCTATAAAAGGGCCCGGTACATCCAAACCCAGTTAAAAGACTCCCCCATTATGAACATGTTTGAGTCGCCGAAGCCCAAAGTGGTCAGAAAGACAGGCGCTGGTGTCCCGGGCGGAGCCACAGAAGGGGTCGTGACAAATGAGCAAGTGGGTGCGGTCAACAATGCCAACTATGCAGTCAACCTAAGGCCTCCACAAATGCCCCGACTTCCCCTCCAACCAGGTCCTTTCCCTCTTCGTCCTCCACCCCAAAATAATCCACCCCAGGATAATATGCCTCCATTACGTCAACCCCAGCAACAACAACCACAACCTCAGCAACAACAACCACCACTTCAGTACAACCAAGTTCCACCCCCGGGGAATTATGGTCCCCAACAACAACAAAGGAGGCCGATCGGTCCCAAGAGAGCCTACTATCCACCGTTGCTAGAAACTCTGGCGGATATTTTCAACGCCCTCATGGCCTCAAACATACTTGTGCGACCCAGGGAAAGGCCCGTGTGGCCCCCGAATGTTGATACCTCCAAATACTGCGTCTACCACAGGCAGCCAGGACACACAGTAGATTACTGCTTCCATTTCAAAGATTACATCCACGATATGAATGATGAACATCAAATAGATTGGGATGAAATGAGACGATACGTCACCGCTCTCAAGGCTAGGAGACCTCCTCATAGGCCACAGCAGCAGTTACAACAGCAGCAGCAGCAGCAACCACAACAACAACAACAGCCTCAGCAGCCCCCACAACAACAGCCCAACATGGGCATAATCCAGAATCCATTACCAGAGCACCAACAGCCCAATCACCAGGTCAACCCCATCTCCTCCTTCCCGGAAGTCGGGAGAGAGCAGGTGTGGCACCTGGAAAGTACCTCCATTCTTTCTACCGCCAATCCTATCATCACGCAACACCCTTGCCTTGCCCGGGTAGCACCTCTCTCTCATCAACCCGCGTCAGTATCGCCTTCACCATTTCCACTACCATTACGCCCTCTCATCCGCACCCCGATTTCCTATCAACCGACACTCTCCACTACGCCTTCACACCCTCTCATCTTCTCTCACTCCCCCACTTTACCATCCACCTCTACCACATTTACCCTTACGCCTTCTAAACCCCTTATCATCCGTCAACCATACATAACCCCGTCTTTCTCCACCATATCACCACTAATGCCTTCAAAACCACTCATTACCCATCATCCACCTCAAAACCATTACCCGTTTCAAACCTTACCCACTTCCACTTTGCCTCCGCCTCCACCTCCCAGACCCCTTATCCTTTATAACCCGTGTGATATCCCCTCTACCTCCACCATGCCTCCACCTAACAAACACCTCATCAGAATCCCTGCTCCCGTCATCACCCCTGCTTCATCAACCATTCCTCCACCACTACCCCTCAAATCCATGTTAAAACCCACTGCTACCCCCACAGAGGTACAAAAGCCGCAGGCAATGGTGCTCCGGAGTGGAAGGATTTTTCACAGGTTTTCCCCCACAACAGTCAGAATCCTGAGCAATCTCAGCCAGAAAAGGATGATGGAGAACAACCAGAAAGAGCTATGCCTGGAACACAGTATGATCTATTGAAACACTTGGACAAGACACCTGCTCGGATCTCCATCCTGGAGCTACTTCAAAGATCCACATCCCACCAGGCGGCCTTGATGGAATATCTTCAAAAAGTCATGGTTAATGAAGACCTCCCCGTGGAGAAGATTTCGACCGTCCTGACCCCAACAGACACACAACCGGCCATCATGTTCCACAACTACGAGCTCGCTCCCAAGGAGGCTCGGAAATATGCATTGTGCATTTCAATAAAAATTAATGGGGTATCCATAAACCCGTGTCTTGCGGACACGGGTGCGTCCATAAATGTGATCTCCATGGACACCCTTCAGTTGTGTGGTGTCAACGAGGAACAAATAAGACCTTCCTCGATCACGGTCGCGGCTTTTGACAATAGCAAAAGGCCGCCGCAGGGGATGATTATTCTGAAGGTAGAACTAGGCCCCATGTCAATTCCCACAGAATTCCATGTCCTCGACATGGACCCCACATTCAAGGCTATACTGGGTCGCCCTTACATCGAAGCCATGGACGCTGTGCCTTCCACCAACCATCAGTGCCTGAAGTTTCCTTACAATGGGAGGATTATTAAAGTGGTCAGTACACCTATCCTTCACATAGTGGATGCTATCAACACCTCTCTGCCCTCTGTTTGGCCATCTCATCGGCCCATATTGTCATTGCTGGACGTGCGTGATCTATCTCACGTTCCACTAGCACCAAAGGAGCCGGTCAGAGCAACCGCAACATCATATCTCCCTTTTCACTCTAAAGGTTGGGAGATTATGAGGAACATCGGCTACCAACATGGTAAAGGTCTGGGCGCACAGTTACAGGGTAGGCTCAAACCGCCAAAGGAAATTAGGCCGAACCGTAGGTTTGGCCTAGGCTTCAAAGGACCATTCAAGGCGGATTGGAAGCCCCTCACATGGACTCTATCAAACCACTTCAACAGAGGGCCCATTGTTCAGATGGGAGATTACCCACGAGAAGCATATGGGGGATCACATGCTGTATATTTGGCTGAAAAATGTCCGAGGATCACCAAAAGAGGCAAGATCAAAGATCCGGAATGCGAGTGGAACAAATGGTTTGACATACGGGACATTTCCGTTGCACTGGAAAGGATGTTCTCACAGCTTGAAGGACCACCATTGATCTCCATAATACCAGAGAATATTACCACTCTTGCCAAGGTTCCAAACTATCCTCGTCCTCGCCAGAAGGACCCTGTCATCAACGGATCTTCATCCGTCCTCAACATTGCCATCGATGGCTCATTAGCCGCCATCTTCTCCATCCACTCGTCTCAGACTTTGCTGATATTTTCTTCCTGGGCCAGACAGTTGTCTGATGATCTTCCCAGGTCCCCTTCTTTGCTTACATACCTACGCGGGCTTCTCAACCCGCGTCAGGTCTTCAACCATGATCTGCTCTATGAGCCTCACAATCCTCTAGCCATAACCACTTTTCTCTCTCCTCCAATCTCTTTTCACTGCTTTGTCATTAAAACTGAAAACGAAAAAAAAATGTCAATTTTCAAACTCCTCAACAACACATCTTCGTTGAGGAAATCTCTTACATCTCCCACGGGTGCGTCCCGCCCTGCGGACCACCCGTCCAAGGTCCGATGAGCGACCTTTTCTACCCCTCCTCTAAGGGGTCTTCTCCTGTACATTCTACACCATCCTCTTCATCTTCCTCTTCTTCTGTAAATATTGTCAGTCAATCTAGGAATGATAGGTCAAGGGTAGTACCTAGGAAGAAATCCAAGGGTAGGCAGATCCCTCATCGATTCCTTCTGGATTTAGCCGCCAGGTGTCAAGCCCTCCTTGCCATCCCCCAGTTGTTAGAAAATCCCATCCGGCTACCGGAAATAAAATGTGCGGGCGACGGTGCATTTGATGAAGGGTATGGAGTCTACGAGATCACGGATGAAGAATGCCCCACTGAAGATGAGGGTGAAGAATATGAGGATGCGGCGGGCGCATACGCTAGTGGAATAAAGAGATTCGACGAGCCGTCAACCGCCGTAGAAGAATCCACCAAAGAAGTCAACTTGGGAACTGAGGAAGACCCTAGGATCATCCTCATAAGTGACAATCTACCACCCTCTGAAGAAGAGGCATTAATTAAAGTTCTCAAGGAATATAAGGACACGTTTGCATGGAGCTACGAGGATATGCCGGGCCTAGATTCAACCTTAGTCGAACACCGTTTAACCTTAAAACCAGGGTCCGTCTCGGTAAAACAAAGGTTAAGGCGTTTCCACCCTAAGATGGCTTTGAAAATGAAAGAAGAGGTCGATAAGCTCCAAAAAGCCAGGTTCATTAGAGTCGTCCTTTATCCTCAATGGGTGGCGAACATTGTTCCGGTCATGAAGAAAGACGGGAAAGTCAGGATTTGCATCGACTTCCGGGACCTTAACCGCGCGTGTCCGAAGGATGATTTTCCCTTGCCTCACATTGATGTGTTGATCGATAACACAGCAGGATATGAGACCCTCTCATTCATGAATGGATTTTCAGGATATAATCAAATTCGTTTGGCAGAAGAGGACCAGGAGAAGACGTCATTCACTACCCCTTGGGGAACATATTGTTACGTGGTCATGCCGTTTGGGTTAAAGAATGCTGGAGCTACTTACCAAAGAGCTATGATGGCCATATTTCATGACATGATGCACATATACCTGGAAGTGTATGTGGATGACTTGTTGGTGAAATCAAGGACCGGGATGGAACATCCAGAAGTTTTGGCTAAGGTCTTGCAGAGGTCAAGGGAGTTTCAATTGAAAATGAACCCGAAGAAGTGTGTGTTTGGTGTGTCATCAGGTAAATTGTTGGGTTTCATTGTGAGTAAAAGAGGGATCAAGATAGATCCCGACAAAGCCAAGGCTATCAGGGATATGCCGCCTCCCAAGAATTTGACGGAAGTCCGAGGTTTAATCGGGAGGCTGCAGTTTATTCGTCGATTTGTGTCCCAACATTCACAAAGGTGTAGACCTCTCTACGAGTTGACCAAGCCAGGAGTAGAATTCCACTGGAATTCTAAATGTCAGAAAGCTTTTGAAGGGTTGAAGGAATATCTGGCTAGTCCACCCGTTCTCATTCCACCCAAACCAGAAAACCTCTGATCCTTTACGTCTCAGTCTTGGATGACTCCGTGGGAGCCGTCCTCGCACAAGCTGATGAAGAAGGCAAGGAATGGGAAACCTATTACTTGTCCAAACTTCTCAATCCCTGTGAGTAGAAGTACACCGTCATGGAGAAAACCTGTACTGCCCTCGTTTGGGTAGTGCAGAAATTGAAGCACTACTTCTTGGCTCATGAGGTCCACTTGATTGCTCGAATGAATCCTATCAAATTCCTTCTGGAGAAATCCGTCCTTACGGATAGGCTAGCATACTGGCAAAGTTTTCTCTCTCAGTTCGACATCACCTACATCCAGTAAAAGGTGATTAAAGGCTATGCCATAGCCGAGCATCTCGCTCACCATCCTCTTCCCAAGTTCGATCCCGTCCAATCAGAGTTTCCAGATGAGGAACTAATGTCTGTCAACCAATCAGATGAGCCAATGTGGATGCTATATTTTGATGGAGCTCTGAATTCTCAAGGGAGAGGAATCGGTGTCGCCCTCCTGTCGCCTGAAGGCCTCACATTCCCATTGGCATACCAGCTCAAATTTCCAGTTACCAATAATATAGCCGAATATGAAGCTCTTCTAGCTGGCCTAGAACTCGCTCATTCTTTTCGTATCACTGAGTTGCGACTCGTAGGTGATAGTCAACTCATCCTTTGCCAGGTGCTCACTAAATATCGCACTCGCGATCCCAAACTCAAGCCATACCAAGAACTCACTGCTGCCTTTGCCAAATTGTTCACTAAACTGATCTTTGTTCATGTCCCTCGTCATCAGAATATTCTCACCGATGCCCTCGCCTCGTTGGCATCATCCATAAGGTTCCCTCTAGGAAGATGGTTTGAGTCCATTTCCATCTACAAACTTCACGCCCCTGCAATCGATGATGCTTCCTACGTAAATATCAAAGACAGGATAGCAAGGAAGATCCTGCAGGAAGATATCCTTGAGAAGAGGGAAATCATGTTGGCAGAGGCCGAAGAAGAACTGGCTGATGAGGAGAAACCATGGTTCTATGAAATCGTCAAATACTGCCAAGTTCAGTCTTATCCTGAAGGGGCCACCACAGAGGACAAGAAAGCCATAAGAATGGTGGCTTAGAAATACACATTGGTTGGAGGTCTACTCTATAGGAGGAGCCTTACTGGTATTCTGTTAAGATGTCTTGGTGACGATGAGGTTTGGAAATGTGTAGAGGAGACGCACTCGGGTGTGTGCGGTGGCCACATGAATAGTCAGATCATTCGCCAAGGCTTTTACTGGCCCACTATGGAAGAGGATTGTGCTGTCTATGTCCGTAGGTGTGTCAAGTGTCAACTTCACGTCGATAAAATCCATTCACCATCTTCCTCACTTCATCCAATATCCTCCCCGTGACCTTTCTCCATGTGGGCATTCGACATCATTGGTCCTCTAGGTGATCCCAATTCCCTCACCAAGCAGAAATCTTTCATCCTTAGTACGACAGAATACTTCACCAAATGGGCCGAAGCCGAAGCTTACGCGGAAATCAAGGCGTCAACAGTCTGCAAGTTCATCATGAAGAACATTCTCGCCAGATTCGGTGTCCCAAGCACAATAGTCACCGACAATGGGCCACAGTTCATTTCTCAGGACCTATACAACCTCTGCAAAAGGTACGCAATTGCATTGCATCATTCATCGCCTTATTACCCACAAGGTAACGGCCAAGCGGAGGCCACCAATAAAACATTGCTCAAAATCATCAAAAAACCTGCAAGTCTAGTAAGTTTTCAGACTGGCCAGAAAAACTTATCGAAGCCCTATGGGCCTATCGCACTTCAATCCGTACCCCCACCGGGCAGACTCCATTTGCCCTTACTTATGGTATGGAAGCGGTAGTCCCATACGAGACTCTGATCCCTTCTCTCAGGGTACAATTGGACGAAGAATTTCCCCTCGATGATCGTCGTAATTCACTCCTCTCCCAGTTGGAACTCTTGGATGAGAAGCGGCTGGCCGTGTCGAACACGCGCGTGTGTATCAAAATAGACTCGCTCGCTTTTACCAAAAGAAAGTCGTTGAGAGAAAATTCAAAGTCGGTGAGATGGTCGTAAAAAGAATTTTTGTCAAACCTGGAGGGCCGCGTTCTAAGCTCCAACCCAATTGGGAAGGACCATATGTAATTCAAGCCGTGTACCCTAGCAACGCCTACAAGCTAATCAACGCCGAAGGGACCGAGTTATCCCACCCTTGGAATGGGCTTTATCTTAAGAAATACTACCCTTAGCACAAAACAAAAAAATGATGAAAAGATAGAAAACATCAAAAAACAAAGAAATATTGAAAACCACTAAAAATATGGAAAATTTAAAATGCCAATGCCTGGTGGTCACCATGTAGTCAAGTCACTGCATTTAACCTTCATGTTAGGATAGGGCCCATTAAGGCTTGGTAGGCACCGGGTCTTGGTTTGCCAGAACCGTGGAGATCCCTGTCCGGCCACGTCGGCCTATGCTCGCTCGAAGGAAGCTAACATGTGCTCACTTATGTATTTTATTCAAAAAAAGTCGGCAGCATCAGCTACGGTGGGGCCCCACCCAGAAGATCTCCGGAAGCTGTAATCTTTATTCTTTTCTCTTCGACCAAATGAGACAGTCGGCGCCCTTAAAATGCTGAGCATGAGAAACCAAAACTCAAACCCCAAAGGCAACAGTAGGATCCATTTCCTTGAGCATCGATCAGAGCACGAGAAGAGGGCAGTGTCCCCGCAGGCATACGAAAAGGGAGCCCACAAGCGTCAAACGACTATATCTCCCTCACAAAAAGAAATACAAAATCAAAATCAAGAGAAAAGCCTGGTCGTGACCGTGCCTGTTGCGATAAACGGAACCCCTCAAAGCAAAAGTCTAAATCCACAAAAGGGGTCGTGGAATGTAAATGCTCGAGATTTGGTCCGAAGTTGTCCGAAAGGAAAGAGTTAATGGGCCCTTATTCGCTCGCCGGGTTAACGGTTTTGCCAATCCTCTCAGGAGGTTTATCCCCCACGCTCTTCCTTCTTCCTCTAAAGATGAAGGTTCGATGGAGTTTCTGAAGGGTGAAAACTGCCTAGGGTCTGCGACCTTATTTTAATATACACGTTTGGTTGCCTACTTTGAAAAGTAAAAGCTATCGCTGCGATGGAGTCTCCGTGTTTCTGGCTGGTCAAGACCCCTGTTTACCACCTTGATGTCTTCTTGTTTAACCTCGGGCTTAGGCCAATGCAAGCGCGTCACCTATGGGTGCGACGGCGTCTGATTCCGGGTCAGCGTCGCGCGGTTGGTCGTTAGGGTTCCAGGGTGTTCCATCATATACCATCTAGAGTTGTGAGGAAACAGACCCGGGTCGAGCAAATCATTTACCTCAAACATCTTTTGGGTGAATCCCTGTGGTCGGAAGCGACTGGGAGCCTAAGCATGGCATGACGGTATTATCATCAGGGTAAGTCTTAGCCGGTGGGATCATCATTCGAGGGGTCTAGAGGCCCAAATCAACCTAGATGTGCACTTAGGATACCTGGGAGGTTAGTAAGAAACCCCTGTTCTCACGTAGGTTAGGTGCCATTTGGGTGCTTGCCAAAAAATTTTATAATAAAAGCAACAACAAAAATGGAAAAGAGAAAATGTACATATTTGCAAACAAAAAAAATCTTTTTTATGATAAAACAAAAAAATGCCAAATATAAAAAAAGAAAATAAATCAATTTTGCATGATTGCATTTGCGTGCAGCATCTCACTTTTAATACCGCTTGCATTCGTGTGCTTGCCTGTAGCATTTATCATCACTGCATCTTTCCCTTGCCTTCGTTAATAAAGGCTTGGCCCCTTGACCAGTTATCAAGGATAGTCACAATGACCATTTGCTTATTAAGCAAGGGACCAAGTCAGAACAGAAATTCTGATTTGTTTGTTTCAGTGATGTGTGCAGGGATTCAGGCAACAAAAGTAAAGGTAAAAACCAAACAAACCGAACCTTGTATTTTACAAAAATCAAAAAAATTACATCAAGTTCCGCCCTCTCTCTCTGCATTACTCATCCCACTACTCTCCGGGCAAAACGCTCTCAAAGGTGCTACCCAACTACGAAAAGCGGTACTCCTATCGCTCTGTACTCCCCTTCATATTCCCACACCCCGGCGTTGATCCACGGAAGCAGTATAGAAGCTACTAACACGAAAGCCACACTCTCGTGCTCTCCGGTAGCGCACCTCACCATCTCTCAGCCACTATTCAGCAAGACCAAGGCTGGTTCGGAGTTCGAACAACTGGGCCTCCATGGCCCTTCATTCCTCCCTTTCAGTCAATCTGTTGGCTCTTTCTCTCTCTGCGTCTCTTTCTCTCTCTGCCCGTTCTCTCTCACGGTCTTCCCTCTCCAACTAGAGAGTGATCCTCAGTTCCATAGCATCCCAGGAAGAGTCGTCATTAGGATGACGCCGCAGTTCCCTCTCCAGTTCTGCTATCCTAGCCTCCCTCTGCGCAGCTTGGGCAAGTGCTTCTTCCGTCTCCTTTTCCTGCCGAGTGTACCATCTCAGATACGCGATAAGGCGAAGAGAACTCAACAATGAAACTTTTACCTGTATACAGAGCATCCCTTCTGCCTCCCCAGCACGCTGCGTGGCGTGAGCAAGTTGCTCATGAAGCAAGTCAAGTTCTGAGGTAGGAATCCACAAGCTGGAAGAGGCACCACCTACTCCCATCGCTGGGGAAGCCGCGCCAATCTGGGCATGCTACGACTGCGTGAATTAGCAGTCAACATCTGGAATCTGGGGTTTTAATTAGGAATGCACTGTACACCTACCAAGGCGCTCGTAGCTCCGCTGGCATCGCCCAACCGTTGCTCCATCTCTGCCAAGCGAGTTCGTAAAGTCGCTATCATCGTATCACGGATATCCTGCAGCCATACGAGTCAGCATTTCCACCAGAAAACTAAAAAGGGAGAAAGAAGAAAAGAGAAAAAGGGGAAACCTACCTCCACAAGTCTCCGGGGTTGGAGCCGCTCCGCGTACTTTGTCCTATATAGACGCAAGTAGTCCTCGCTATCCCGCGCATGTGATTCTACAATCATGCACCCCGTTGCCAGTCTTTATACTGTTCAAGGAACCGCACACGCCAGTCAATGCAGGTCACCGGTCCTCGCGTCTCTCTCCCAACGCGAGGTGGAGCAGCTGAATCCACCCATTCTTGAGCCAGTCCCAAGGACCTCATAACCAATCGTAGCCGAAGCAGCTCAATTTCATTCAGGCAGTGCATCCACAGTTCCCATCCGAACCGGGCACGACTTGCTAGAACCCACGGCTGGTCGGCATCGACCATGTCTGAGTAGGGTCTCCAGTTTACCATCGCTACAGGGAACTCCTGTAGCTCCCGCCTTAGCACCATCAGTTGGTAGGTTAGGGGTGCCGCACTCATGATGGGTTCCCACCGCCTGGCTAGCGGCACCATCGCGGGTCGCTAATACCGAGCTCTCCCCATGGGGAGGTAATAATAGCTCCACAACTGCTTTGGCACATGTCGTCAATATCTTACAAAAACAAAAAAAAAAAAAAATAAACAAAACCAAAAATACATGGATGAATGGTGTAAAACCACTCACAACCATCTCACGATCCGCTTCTTAGAACAGGCCTGCAAACAAGTGTGCCAGCATGGCAGCTCCCCAGGCATAGTATCCTACTCTTTCAAGGTCTGACAGCAGCTCCAGGAAGCGACATTGGATACCGTCCCCTTTCGAGCTCAGTATCAATCTCCCCAAAAGGAAGAGGAGAAATCTCCTCAAATCTATGTTGCATCTTTCCCAGTTGCCGAACTCTGTGCAGTACACGGCACGGTATCCTATTTCCATCCTTTCCATGAACTCTTCTGAGGATTCGTCGTCCCGCCGACGAGTGTCGGTGAGCCCTAATGCATCCATGAGGGACGCCCTAGCTACCGACCTATTTTTCCGACCATCTAGGTCCAAACCCAGTAGCTTCCGAGCACCTTCTCGGTAATCCTCATAAGTGACCCCGGTCACTGCCTCGCCCTCCACCTTCAGGCTTGTGATTCGGACCACAACCTCCAAACTGGGCACCATGTGCCCCCGGGGCATCAAGAATGCCCGACTTACTGGGTCCCATCTCTCACACAAGGCTTGGATCAGGACCAGGTCGAGCTGGATCGGCTCGATCCGAAGAAAGGCACCAAATCCCATCACGTCTAGCCTGGCCTTCTGAAAATCCGGGAGACCCCTGTATGCGGCCACTGCTAACTCCCATGAAATGTGTGATTTCATCACACTCTGTGCGTGCATAAGAAATGGAGAAGTGTGTTGTCAAGAGGAAGGAAGAAAGAATGAGAGAAGGGCAGGAAAGCTCAGCTTACGAGTTGTGATTGGGCCCTTTCGCTGAAGTGCCCTTCGAGGTCCGAAAGCCTCCTGGAACTACTACCACTGGACCTGCTTCTCTTTGAGGAGTGGGAAGATTCGCCCTCCATCCAACTCACAGAATTTTGAACTCCTCCTCTCCCGTGAGAACTTGTGCTCCTCGAGTTAGCTCTCGATATACCTGGGAGGATAAAAGGGACAAGAATTTATAAAAAATGGAAGGAGTGCAGGCCAAGATTGCCTCCATCACCTTTAATGATAGCCCTCGCGATGAGGCACCTGTCATGCAGTTCCGTGTGTCACTTCACCGCTCGCACAGGGTGATTAATTGGACAAAGAATATGACGACTAGCCCCCCTATGTTGTCTAGGGATACCCTATCATGTTTTGGAGGACGTCCGCAAAACTTGACACAACATCCGGGAGAAGGAACTAGGGCCGTCATTATTGACTTCGACGGCAGATTCCCGTGGAAAATGGTCACGACAAGACGCGATTCTCCGCTTGGGGCGGAGTCTCGGCAGACCCATCACATGGGAACAGTGCAAAGGAGAAGAAGTGTAGGGAAGAAGGAACGCACAAGAGAACAAACAAGCAGCCGAAAATCAAATCACTCCATTCATAATTCTACATAAGCTGTCATAAACACTACAATCATAAAAGAGGAGGCGGGTCCACTAGCTCGCCAACTCTTGCCATTATCTTCATGCTCGTCCCTCTAGGCGTCCCTCTCCTCTCCCCTGAGGTGAGGGTCCCTCAGAAGCCTCCTGGATCCCCGTGCAGTAGCACCCGCCTCGCCTCATGGCGTCGGCTCCACAGCAATGACTCGCTGCTCCTCCCCTGGCGTGGCGAAGAAGCCACTAGCGGCAAAGCGACCAGACTGGCGCAGTCGCTCCCCGAACTCTCGCGCTCTCTCGTAGCGCGTCTCCATCCCTTCTAGCCTCTGCATGATGGCCTGAAGGCCCAGCTGGAGCTCCCTCACTTGGGCCTCCAAGGCCCTCCTCTCGGCCTGATCTCGCTATCGCTCGGACCTTCTCTCGGCTTTCTCACTCTCCGCCTCTCTCCTTATCATCTGCAGAAGAACCCTTAACTCCAAGATGTCTGGAGAAGGTCTCTCCTCACCGCGATGTCGCAGCTCTGCTACAGTCGCCACCCAGGCATCACGCTCCTCTTCCGCCCGGGCAGCCCGAGCCACCGCACCAGCAAGTTGCTCCCGGAGGGAGGCAATCTCGAGAAAAGGGGCCGAGGAACTGGAAGATGCGCCGCCGGTCACTCCCACCATCGCTGTCTGCTGGGCACGCTGGAACGAACAAACAACAGCAGTCAGCTAAGCTCCACATTTAAAAATAGAAGATGCAGCACTTAGCTTACCAGGAGCAACGGTTCCTATTGAGTGGCGGCCAGCTGCCGCCTGACCTCGGCTAATTGGGCACGAGAGCCGTTGATGTCGTGCGTATCCCGGGCTCGGGGAAGACCCACGTAACTCTCTCTCTGTTGCCACAGGAAATCGGCGCTATCCTGCACCAGTACGCCCCCTTGCTATCCCGGGAGACGTATGTGCCAGTCTTCAAGCTTCGCCTTGCCGCAACTCTCCTTCCTGACGCGGCTCGGCTCGTCTGTACTCGCCCACTCATCGGCCAGGCCCAGGGTCCTCGCCATGTCCTGCACCAAGAAAGAAGGGCCTCGCATCATAACAAAGAACGTGTCCCCTGTCTAGGACGCGTCCATCATTTGAGTGCAACACTCGCCGAACCCTTTCCCCCTTCGCACGCCTCGCTTCAAAACTCAAAATAGATCAAAGAAGGGGAAACCGAAGCACTCACCGAGCCGTGTTCACTTCCTTCCGCGCCATTGGGCCCCTCGGGTCCCTCGGGGGCCCGAAGCGGCCCTTCCTCCTCCATGGACGTTGTTCCGTGCTCTGGCGCGTCCCTCCTCAGGCGAGGGGTCCTGCGTCCCTCTCCACCTTCACCGTGGTCCAGACCGTCGAACTCCATCGATCGAGGGGAAGATGACAAAGACGGGCGAGCGAGTTTCGGCGGAAGGCGGGCTCGTTTGCGGGTAAGGCACGGGAGAAGAAAGGCCACCCGGCGCTTTAAATTTGAATTCGAGGATTAAGACGCGTCCTCGCGCCTGGATGCGCCCAAAAAGGGAGAAAGGAAACAAAATCCCCCTGTGCAAAGCGTAGTTCCCCGTTGTTCAGGGCAAGGTCTCGTGGAGCGTGCCTCGAAGGACAACTCGGTGCAGCAGAAAAGTGAGAGAGGAAAGGTACACACAACACAAGAAAGCCATTTTCATTTTATATAATAGTCAAATAGTACATCATATAGTGAGGAAGGTGGGGGTACAAGCAACTCTCTAACTCTCGCTACCACCCTCCTGATCATCTCTGTCCTCTCTCCTTTGACGAGAATCCCTGGGGGCCTCTGCGACCTCTGCGAACCTTGAGAAGCCGTGCTCGCCTCGCCCTGCGGTGGCACCCCAGCCTCGAAGGCACGACGATGCTCCTCGGCCGAAGAAACCAGATAGCTGCCCATGGAAAAAGAACCAGACTGATGAAGTCGCGCCCCGCGTTCCTTCACCCTCTGGTACCGCTCCTCGCTCTCTCGAAGCCTCCCCTCCGCCGTGCCGAGACTCAATCGGAGCTCCATCAACTGGGCCTCCAGAGCCCTCCTCTCGTCCCAGTCTCGCAGTCGCTTCGCCCTCCTGTCCTCTCTCTCTCTCGGTCCTCTCTCTCTCTCTCTCTGTCCTCTCTCTCCCTCTCCTCTCTCTCCCGCGTCGCCTCCCTCCTCGATAGTTCGAGGGCGATCCGTAAATCCAGCATGTCATGAGGGAGCTCCTCAGCCTCTCGTCGACGCTCCTCCTCCAGCTCCACAATCCGGGCGTCACGCTCCGCCACCCGAGTGTCGCGCTCCTGCTCGGCACGAACAGCACGTGCCAGGGCCTCTCGGATCTCAGCCACCTGTCAAAGTACGCGTGCATCAGAGGTGAAGGATGAAAGAGTAACTAGAGGAGGGTTAGGGCCAAGCAAGGACTCACTCGCGCCTCACGATCACGCTCGGCCTCCTCAGCCCGGGCCACCGCGTTGGCCAGCTGCTCCTGAAGCGCAGAAACCTCCGGAGGAGGGCCCCACGAACTGGGACCCGCTCCACCAGCCGCCCCAGCTGCTGCAGCCTGGTGGGCCCGCTGAAACTCAGGGCAAATAACGATCAGAGGCTGAATATCGAAAATTCAAGGTAACAAAAAAATGCATTGCATAGACTCACCAGGATCTCCAACTCCTGCCGGATGGCCACCAACTGCGCCTGGCGTCCGCCAACTGGGCCCGCAGGTCGGCGATCATGTCGTCACGAGCATCCTGCATTGCATATAAGTTAGTATCGCATGCATACACGTATAAAAGAGTGAAGCATTTTCATTTCACACTTACCCCTGCCATACCACCAAGGGAGAGGCGGTCCCCTTAAGCAGCTCGATACCGTCTCATGTAATCAGTGATGTCCTGTACATGGGACACCACTGGGGCCCCACCCTGCTGCCAGTCCTGGTACTGTGCTGGGAAGCGCGTACGCCAGTCCACAATCTTTGCCTTCCCCTTGGCCTTCCGCCCAATGCGGATCGGCTCATCTACATCGACCCACTCTTGGGCCAGCCCCAACGTCTTCATAACCAGCCTCAGCCGAAGCGGCTCGATCTCGTTCAGGCAATGGACCCACACGTCCCGCCCGAAACGAGGAAGACCCGCTACAACCCAGGGCTGGCCAGCGCCGGCCATACCCAGGTAGGGCCTCCACACCACCTACATCGCCATACATACATCATACTAGTTGCCATTAGGTCGCATGCATAAAAAATACAAAGAGATCATACGCATCATACCATAGCCTCGGGGTACTCGCTCAACTCCAGACGAAGTGACGCCAGCTGGTAGCTGTGTGGTGCCGCTACCACGACCGGCCTCCATTGTCGCGCTAGGGGAACGGCTCTCCTGTTCCCTTGCCTGGCCCTCCTCATCGGGAAGTAGTAATAACTCCACATCTGCATCCATCATACATCATTAGCACGAGTAATTGCATATTTAACTACTAAAAATGCATAAATAAATTGTGTACCTGGAGAAAAGGTGCGAAGCCGCTGACTGTCAGCTCCCTCTCTGAAGTCTGGGAGAGATCAGCAATCAAATGGGCAAGCAGAGCCGCTCCCCACGCGTAGTGTCCCACTCTGTCAAGGTCCGACAGGATCCCGAGGAAGCGGCAGTGGATGCCATCACCCTTCGTCCCCAGCAGAAGGCGGCCCAGGAAGAAGAAGAGGAACCTCCGGAGGTCTAGATCCACCAGCTCCCACTCGCTCGGGTCCTGGGTGAAAGCTGCATGAGCGTCTCCCTCCAATCGTGCCAGAAACTCCGCTCCAGTCTCGCTAACCCGCTGGCGCGGGTCGACGAATCCGAGCGCCTCCATAATCTCCACTCGGCCGACTACCCTGCTATCTCTGTCGGTCACGCTCGTCTCTAACCACAGCAGGTCCAGGGCACTCTCTCGGTAGTCGGGGTAGGTGACCCCGCTGACCGCCTCTCCGTCAACTCGTAGCCCGGTGATCCGAGCTACGTCTTCAAGCGTCGGCACCATGTGCCCCCAGGGCATCAGAAACGCCCGACTCGGCGCATGCCACCGCTCCCTCAATGCCTGGATAAGAGGAAGGTCGAGCCGGAAGGGCTCGATCCTGAGGAAGGCTCCAAAACCCATGGCATCCATACGCGCCCTCTGGAAGTCTGGCAGCCCACGGTACGCTGCCACCACTAGAGACCAGCTGATCCGGCCCTTCATCACGCCCTGCACACCACAAAATCAACAGGGCAACACATCAGCAGCATGGATAGTAATAAACAATAACACTGTATATGTTACTTATTTATTTTATTTTATTAT